>JAZGUH010000913.1:0-449751 GCA_037893225.1 Hippasteria phrygiana
AGTAACGCATATCCCAATTTTCCAGGGGGGGGGAGGGGGGTGGTGCAAGAGTTTCCACAGGGGGGGGGGGGGGCAGTTTCACCCCCTTCCCCCCCCCCCCCCCCCCCCCCCCTTGGCTACGCCACTGCATGAGAGCCCGGTGCGACTGCCATCAGACTGCTGTACAAAGCTGTAGGAATTTCATGCAAGTGCGGTGCGGCCCCATGCGAGCGCGGTGCTGCTGCCGTCCAACCTGGGCGGATCTCACCAACAAACATATAAAAAGCGGCCTCAGCGGCCTGAAAATCATTCGCCATTCAAGCTGTCCACATCAAGATGGAAGACAACCAGAGAAGATTGAGAAACGGGGAAATTCGTACGGAAATCGCACGGCTGTACGATTTGTAGTCGCACTGCAGTTGTACAAAAAATCTTTCAAGTGAGAACGGCTATCAGGGGTTGCATTGTGTTCCACTGTAGCATTATGTTTGATCATGGGAGGCGATCCAGGGGGACAGGGGGACAGGGGACACTACTTTTCGGGGATCGGGGGGACGGCTATTGGCAATGTCCCTCCCCTCAATCATTTCCCCGGTCCCTCAATCATTTCCCCGGTCCCCCCCCCCCCTACCTTGACGAGAAATCGCCGCCGCTGCATATGATCCCTGAAATATTGGATGAGTAAATGCAAATAGTATTTCGACCTTGTCTTGCATTGTCGCTGTTCGTGCAATTTACTGCGACCATTATTTATACGCAGAGTTAGTTTGATTGCATACACTGACGTGAACCTTCTGCCTGCCATGCCCGCATGCAAGGGACTCACCTTTTTTGTTCCTTCATTGATCATGCACAGACTGTCAACCCGCATCTTTCATTCTGTGCTATAGGGGACTGCTCAATACAATGGAATCCTAAATGAATATTAAAAAGGCACTAAATTAGCATTTATTCCTAATACGGCATTAAAGCTGTATTCGATTTAGAAAATGTATAAAACCAGGGAAGGAATACTGAAATAGAATGTATAGTCTACAAAATTTGGCTACAGTGGTTTATACTGGATTAGGTTGTAACTAACGGATGGTTTTGCACATTACATTTGTTAAGGCCCTTGAAGGCGGATGACGTCTATAGACGTCAAAAAAAATACCACCTAACTGGATGGGTAAGCACTTATATCCAGAACACCAAAATGACATCGGCATGTATTGCTGAAAATGCACCAGGCCTTATTGAATAGGCACAAGGCGCGATGCGCGCGACGATGTCATTTTGGTGGTTCTGGATAAGTACTTATCAACTGGATGACGTCTATACACGCATTCTCTGCATTTTCAGTCCATTGTTGGATTATTGTTACGTTAAGCTCATATGAAGCACGATATGGGGGAAAAGGGACCCCCCCCCCCCCCCTCTTTTGTGTTGGTCATTGTGTTCCCGGAATATCAGGAATTCTATTTAGAAATCTAGGGGGATGTGTTAGATAACAATAATCTGGAGTGTGCTTAGGTTACACTATGAACATCTAACAAAAGAAAACCCACGCAGTCCTTTGTTACAAACAAAGGACTCCGTGGGTTTTCTTTTGTTAGATGTTCATAGTGTTATAGGGATAAAAGGGGGGGGGGGGGGGTACCCCTTTCCCCCATATCGTGCAGGGTATCGTTAAGCTTGGCTGCATGTGTCCGTTTTCGCTTGGCTGCACAGGCCGGCCCGGCACCCCGGCGCCTCATTATAAATAACCGGGATCAAGGGGTTAGAAAAAACCACAATTTAAAAACCCGCAACTGGCCGTAAAACTAATTTGATCAGTATGTGTCCCCCCCAAAAAAGAAGTATAATTCAATTCTTCCAACAACTTGAGAAATTCACGAAATGCGTCTTAAAACTATGCATGTTAACATGAATGCATGTTTTATTCGACTGAAAGGTTGCGACACTGGTTTTGGTCATGCGATTGCAAAACACTTGGATACTCTTGGGTTCGAGGTTTTTGCCGGCTGCCTGTTCCCGGACGGTGAGGGCGCCTCTTCACTATCAGCTGCCTGTTCGAACAAGTTACGGGTGATCCCATTGGACGTTACCAAGCAGGATGATGTCGATGCTGCCGTGGTAACCATCGAGCAGTCCACTGGAGGAAGAGGTGACATGACAAGGGCTACATATTGTGTCACTGTCTGCTTTAATGTCAATTGTGCAGTTGTATAATTTATAATGGATTTGAGGTAGCAACGACATGGTGACAGTCACAACAAAAAAGACGATGACAACAGTGTTGATGACCAATATAACAATGGGGACATAGGGAGGAACACGTATAACTGATAATTATGATTTTGCCGACCTTATGACAATGGGGACACGGGAGGAATGTATGACTGATAGTTATGATGTTGATGACCATCATGGCAATTGAGACATGAGGAGCCTAGGAGGAGCAAATATAACTGAGAATTATCATGTTGGTGATCATTATGACAATGAAGACATGGGGGGGGGGGGAGTGATTATAATCTACCACAATAGTGGGCCAGCCAAATGTGACAAAGTCCTCTAGAAAAAAATTTCCAAGGCACCCATGCTAGATCAATAATTTATGCCATAACAAACATCATGCGGGTGGGGATGCCATCGCCAATTTTGGATTTAAAGGTCATTTTCAAGGTTACAAAGGTCAAATGGGGTCAAATTTAAGAGGTGCAGCTATAGAGATTGAAGGTTCCATATGAAGCAAGATATGGGGCAACCGCAATGGGAACCCCACCCCCCCCCCTCCCCCACCCCTGTGTTGGTCATTGTGTTTCCGGAATCTCAGGAATTCTTTTTAGAAATCTAGGGGGATGTGTTATAGGGTATAGGGACAAAAGGGGGTACCCATATGACCCATATCGTGCTGGGTATCGAAAGTTCACCACTGGTGGCGCGCTCCGCTCCGGAGAATTTGAATATGACAACTGACGTGTAAAATCGCAACATTATTTTTGGTACATTGATTTCTTAAGAAAAATACCCCTGAAAAAAGGCCTTTGTAAATTATTATTACTAGCATATCAATTTATAGAAACTGATAAATCGCCTGACGTGAATTAGAAATATCGTGCCAACAATTTACCTCTAACTTCCGAAAATCTAAAATACATACGGACTAGTAATACTCGGTGTACTCGCACAATGATGAACATTTCTGAAATCATTATTTCCCTATTTATATTGCCAATTAAATTAAATTTTTCTGGTTATTATTTTCCGTATGTTCCATGCAAAGATATGTGAAAAGAGTATCTCTCAACTCATGACAGATATTTAGCATAAAATCAATTAATATTTGGACTGGTTTACAGTGCCATAGGTTTGTTGAGAAATTACATGGTTTGTTTGGCCTCCATACCCACAATGCATTGAGAATGTCGGAAAGGTTTATTGTGTAAGCATATAAATAAAGTCCGGTTTTTGGACTTGAAATAAGGATTAAGTGGTCATTTTACTATTCCAAAATGTTTAAGGTAAACAGTTGGGCATATGAGAGAGCTGTTGCTATGATGTCAATCAAGGTATTCACTGTACAGTTAAGGCACTTAGGGTACAAAAAAGAAGTCAAAATTGCAGCAATTTTGACGTTACATTTGTTTAGTGACTGGCTAAACACTCAAATAATTAAAAGCAAAAAAAAAGAATATCTGGATGTAGGCCTACAGGTGCATTGTGTGTGTTTAAATAGTTAAAATTCTATGAACTTTAAATCTCATATCTTGACAGGTCTGTGGGGCGTGGTGAACAACGCGGGAGTCTGCTTCCTGTCTGATCTGGAAGTCACGCCCATGGAAACGATCCAAATGCATCTAGATGTGAACCTCCTGGGCCAGATCCGCGTTGTCAAGGGGGCGTTGCCTCTCCTGCGCAAGGCTAGAGGGCGTATTGTCAATATCACCAGCACAAATTGTACGTCTATAGAAGTTCAAAAGTGGACGTCTGCTTTTCTGCTACCAAAATAGCAGACAAGCAGATTGGACGATTTTGTATGTTTCTGCTTTGCTGCTACCAGAAAAGCAGATGTTTCTTTTTATCCTTCGCTAGCGGTTCAAGAACGGACATCTGCTTTTCCCAGCACCAGAAAAGCAGACTGAACGTGACAAATTCATTTTTCTGCAAATAAGGTTCAATTTCGTGCAACAAACCTGTTGATCAAATAAGCAGTGGTACTCTGTACAAGTTGTGCAGGGATACTCGAGATGCGATTTTCTCGAGAAGGAATGCCATTAGAAGATATGAATATGTTCCTTCTGTAATTTGTTGGTATTTGTACAAAATAAACAGAAACACTACGGGTTGTTGAAAACCTGTATGTATAAGTATGTAGACGTTCTGACTCCTAGTCGAGTTGAAGCTCTGTCTGGAACACAACAGGGCCTGTAGGGGTCCATTACATCCCACCTTTAACAGGCTCATGTGAGGCCCCGCCTTCTTGGAACCACACAGTCTGGTATGGGACAATAGACAATATGTAAAACAAAGGTCGGATTCCTTTACAGTTGGTCCCCTGCCATAAAATTTGGAGTGAAAGAATCCGTGTAACGTTACACATGGGTCAAAGTACAAAGAAAGTAATGAATGCTGGGGCAAGTGAACAATGATTTTGAATGAAATATTGAAGTGACAGAATAACTTTTTTTTTTTTTTTCGAGCAGGTTACTTCTACATGCCGTTGATGGGAGCATATGGCATTTCCAAAGCAGCCGCTGAAATGTTTAGCCATGTCCTCCGACTGGAGATGAGGAAGTGGGGAATCAAGGTGGCAACTATCCATCCTGGGGGATTCAAGACAGGTAATAAATTAGTCACAGTATCATCAAATGAAAAGAAACTCATTATGAACCATGGGCTGGGAAAACCCCTCTATATTTTCCACCTGGCGTCGTTACCCCATCTTTGCAGTGGTCCTGTGAAGAGGTTCTAAACCTTGATTCAGGATTAGGCAAAGGCTTGCCAGTTTTCCCTTTCCCTCTCTCTATCTTTGTTTTTTTCTTCTTTCTTGTTCTTTTATTGCAGTTAGTACAGATTTTACATGTTCTTTAATTGGTACTTGCCTATGCAGGGCCCTCTTTGGAACCCCTGAACTCTGTTTCGGACCAAGCATAACGCTTGCGAAAGGCCCGTGTCCGTGCTCGTAGGCCTGGCCACGACAACAGAGACTTCACCACGCAAACTTCCCCTCTCCTCCCCCTAAAAAAACACAAAAACAAAACCCAAAAGCCAAAACAAAACGTGTCGCGAGTGATATGTGCCCAACGCTATGGTCAAGACAAGTAAGACAAGTAAGACATGCACTTTGAAACCACCATGATCATGGTGTCTTACTTCAAGTTACTGATGCATTTTTAATAAAAACTCACTGATCAAACATGAATGTGTTTCTCTGAATAGGTCTGATGTCCAACCGGGACAGCTCACGTCGCTACCACCAGAAATGCTACGAGCAACTCGCGGCCAAACTCAAGCAATACTACACCCCTGAATACTTTGAAAAATCGGTTCACAACATGGCAAGTCTCCCATCCGACCTGTCCCCCGTCTACAGCGCCGTGACCAAGGCGTTGCTAGAGCGAGCGCCCGATACCTGCTACCGCAGCGATATGATGGCAACCACAATGATCCGAGCTGTGCAGTGCCTGCCAACTCCTGTTTTCGATTACCTGGTTTACAATAGTAAGACCTTTAATAGGACGCTTGGTTTGATGCCGGAAGTTGGTGAACAAGACTAGAATCGCCTGGAATGATTCCATCGAAAATGTTAGTTTTAAGATTGTGTATCCGCCGAGCATTGTTGAAAATAAGCTTATCTAGTGTTAGTTTCAGGTTAGAAACGCTGAATATCAAGCCCGGCTTTAAAAAGTCAATCAGTACTGTTATAATCAGAAAAAGAAATTATTATATTTTTCCGGAGCCATCCAGCGGGTGCAGGATTTTACCTTGTTTCTTTTTATAAAATTGTTAAGCGCCACGACTTCACAACCGGTACTAACCACTTCCCGCCAACTTGCACATTTTCCCGATCTCTCTGACATGGCCTTTTATAAGTTGTATTTTAAGACATTAAAGACATAAATGTTAAATTCCTTCATGATGGTAATATACATGCATCATAATATTATCTGCTTGTAATTCAAGTGGTCGTATTCAAGAGTGCAGTGCTCCATCGATTTAATAATTTAAAACAAAACAGTATTAAAGTTATTTGAGACACAGGTTGTCCTTTAAAATGATAAAGACCAAGAATGCCTTTTGCCAACTGCGCATTATGCCCATGCACTGAGGCCAGTTGGGCCATTGATAATTTTAGTCCACATTGTGGCCGGGGCTGAACATCTACCGTACTCCTTGAAATGCGGGAGTGAGCTTAATACTACACAGACTCGGAATTCTCCTTTTTGGAAACAAGTGGGTGGAACCATAATTATTGTTTAAGATCACTTAGTTGTAATTTGATTGATCCATAATATTTAATCACATGTAATAAGTAGTGCTTTCATTTGTAACTAATTATATTGGTCAGTTGTATGTAGTGACTATAGAGTACCGAAGTCTGACGTCAGTTGCCGTGGCAATGGTTCCACACACATGCAGTTTAGAATGTATTCTGGTTCCAAACATTGCATTGATTGACGTCATCACTTTGGTACTCTATTTCTTATGCTCAGATTTTTAGTTTATAAACGGGGACAATTATTTCAAAGAAATGAGCTGGAATAGTGAGTGAAAGCAGAGTTGCTATCAGCCTAAGTCTTATTTAGTGTTCCATGCTTCGGTCTTGTGAATTTGTTTGCGTAAAAAATATTTTTCTAAAATGTTTCGCTGCGAATATCTGTGTGTAAACATATGAGGGTTTTTCTAAACGGCTTCCTGCTTGCATGGAACAATTTGTAAACATCTTCAATCTCATAGTCTTAACTATCTTTACGTCGTCTTTTACGTTATTTTGGGAGTCTGATTGCATCGTTTCGTACGGCTGTCTCCCTCGTACGGAGCTCTAGAAGTGCCATCCGATCTGCTTTTTTACAGCTTTTATCATGACACTTCGGAGTTACCCTATAAACAAAGAAGACAACTAACTAAATTAACAACAACAATAAACAACTGTTATGATAAATAATAACAACGTCCTTTTACTGTCTTTTTTTTTTTGAGAGTCCAGTGTCCGTGAGTTTTATTTTGTGATGTACTGTTACAGATACTTTGGGACTGAACGAATTCTGTTGCTTCTTCGCAAGATAAGTTGTTTCAGTGTTGGGTGGTGAACTGATTGTTTGAGTCCTGTTATCGGAGGCCTGTGAAGGGGTCTTTCTCTGTGGATCTTTGTGTTTGAATATCGTCTCACTAGACCTGGTTTGTGGAGTAGCTTGCAGATCTTACGCCGAGATTGTTGCGGTTTGCGGAATTTGGATTAATGCTTTCGCACTCTCTCAGATATTGTATGTTGCGTCGATACTCGCGACCGTCTTCGGTGATAATCTGATACGACCGGATGCCATCATGTTTCTTAACCTGTGCTTTCTGCCACACTTTGCTGTCGCGTTTTTGTTTAAATCGCACTGTTTCTCCTTCACACAGAGGAGGTAGAGGCGTGGCGTTTCTGTTATAGTAGAACGTACGACTGCTTGGCCTCAGTGTTTCTGGGTTTTCTTGGAGGGAACATCCCGTATGATTTTTGGTTGAGAAGTTTTCTGGTTACTGGGATGTCAGTCTTAGTGCGCCGGCCAAGGAATCGCTGTGCGGGTGAACTATTGAGTCCCTCGGTTGGTGTGTTTCGCCAGTTGAGTATGTTTAAGTCACTGCGGGTGTGTTGGGTCTTGTTGGTCAGACGCTTGGCGATCTTAACAGCGGTCTCGATTTTTCCATTGCTAGCTTCGCAGGTATTCGGGAGAACTGGTTGTGTGGTCAAATACATATTGTTTGGCAAAGTTCTCGAACTGTCGTGAGTTGAAGGGAGGTCCGTTGTCTGTTTGCAGCGTGTCTGGTATGCCGTGATTGGAGAATTTGTTTTCAGTTTCTTGATGATGGTGGTGCCAGCTGGCTTTGCTACCGGAAAGTGGGTCGATTTCGAAGTAGTTGAGTAATAATCAACTGTGCATAAGTAGTCGTATTTCCCCAGTGTGAAGATGTCACAGCCAATTATTTCCATGGTCTTTCAGGAATTTCGTAGCTGATCAGTGGCTCTTTGGGTTGGCTGGACTGGTGCGTATTACATGTTTCACACTTGCAAACAAAGTCTTTAGGTCACTGTGCATTCCAGGCCAGTAAACGGTATTTACCCCCCCCCCCCCTATATTTCCAGAGTGCCTTTTTTTTTTTTTTTTTTTTTTTTTTGGTACCCCAAAATTTTCGTCCTACAAAAAATCAAAACCCTGCCCTCTATCTACATACCTGTTGGTGTTTAATGTCGCAAGCTATAGTTTGGTAAGTCCAATAAACTTCAAAGTGGATTTTGTTCTCTTATAGGAATCGACGGAACATTGAAATAATTTCCTTCATGCTGCTGGCCCTAGTGTGCCCTTATTGGAAATTATAGTGACCCCTGTTCCCCCATTGAAAAATGTTTTGCCCCCTGTGCCCTAAAAATGTTAGTGCCTCCTGTGCCCCCGATATATCGAGTGCCCTTTTTCACATCTACCCCCCACCCCCCCATAAAAATGACCTTACTATGCCTATGAACGGGGCCCGTATAAGTACACAATCGCCGCAACATTAAAATAATTCCCTTCATGCTGATGGCCCTAGTGTGCCCCACTGACAAATGTTAGTCCCCCCAGTGCCCCCACTGAAAAATGTTAGTGCCCCTGTGCCCCACTGAAAAAATGTTAGTGCCCCCTGTGCCCTAGAAATGTTAGTGCCCCCTGGCCCCCGATATATCGAGTGGCCTTTTTCACTTCTCCCCCCCCCCCCCCTCCCCGGCCCCAATACAAATGACTTTGCTATGCCTATGAACGGGGCCCGTATAAGTACACAATCGCCGCAACATTAAAATAATTTCCTTCATGCTGCTGGCTCTCGTGTGCCCTCACTGGAAATTAGAGTGCTCCCTGTGCGCCCCCACTGAAAAACAATAATAGTTCCCCCAGTGCCCCCACTGAAAAATATTAGTTCCCCCAGTGCTCCCACTGAAAAATATTAGTTCCCTGTGCTCTCACTAAACATTCTGGTGCCCCCTGTGTCCCCATTAAAAATGCTGGTGCCCTCCTTGCCCCAGCCAGTTGCGAATGCTGGTGCGGCCCCGGGTCGATCCTCACTTAAAATACTGTTGCCGTGCATGGACCCCCCACTCATAATAATTGTGTCCCCAATGAAAATCCTTGGCAACATGGGAAACCACAACATGTATTGCTTGCATTTGCGTGCCTGTTAACAATTGCAGGACCTTTTGGGCAGGTTTGGGCTGGCCCATTTGGGACCCAAGTGGCCCTATCGGCCAAAACTGTATGGGGCCCATATGGGCAACCCAATTGGGGCCCACTCAGTTGCTAATCAAAGGCCCAACAGGGCCCCACTTGGGCTTGCTGGTTGACTGGAATGACCGAAAGTCCCAACTGGTAACAGAGTTTCCGCATTGGTAGGGTGTCGTACCCATGCTCGATAGTTCATGCGGAGTTAATAAAGAATCTCGAGCTTTGAGCGCGAACACCCAAACAGCCAAAGCATGGAACGAACGGTCACTCCCATGAAGTCCTGTCACGGTAGCTCGAGCATATAGGAGCTGGCTCTTCTGTAATGTCAGCGGTCCACCTTGTCTACGGTGGCCTGGTATGGCTTACAGAGAACTTGGCATGTTGTTGTAGGTTTGGTTGGCACCTTCGGAAGACCACGTGGCCTTTGTGCCATAGAACTTGGTATGGGAGGGTCTTCCCAATTTATAGATGGCCACATGCATAGTTTAAAAACAAGATTTTAAGGATATTTGGGCCCCGAGGATTAAGTTAGTAATACGTTACCGACTGGCCCGACCGAGGACTGTTGAATTTAAATCCATGACTGTAACTAGTGGTTAACCTGCTTGTCCTAGCGACATGGCTGGACGAGTCAGTGTAATGATGCTCAGTTCCGCCAGATGCTGTGGGGTCGGTCTCTGAAAGGATCGGGAATATTTGATCAAAGTCTTGGTACTGCGGCTATTCTCGCCACAGTCACCAGTATAGCCCCTCACGCGTCCACGGAGCCCGAGGAATTATAATGCCAAGATCAACGTGAAGAGTGTGTACCGAAATTACGGCGCTCCACTGGCACAATCAGTCCTCGTACACGGCTTTGGGGTCGACGGGAGATCCTCCATCAACGACGCTGGGTGGCGCTCGATGGGGCTTTACAATTTAGTTTACGTTTCAGGCGACTGCATTAATACAAACAAAGGTGGGGCCAAGAAGTACTCAAGACAATAAAATAAGTGGCATTAATTTTATATATTCTTCCGTTTTTTTGTATTAGACAGAAAAAAATCGATACCTCCCCGCCGTGCTCCAATGGTTTCAAATACTTATAGCTCGGTGAAATCGACCTTAACGGTTTTAATCAATCAACCTTTCCAAGCCCTTTAAATTATTTTCCAAACACAACGTGACCGCAATGTGGATGGTAGTTTTCAATCTTGGACGTTTTGAAACTATTGAATTCTGTCCAAACACATGTAACTACGCCATACGCAACTATTATATAATGAAAATTAACCATTTCTTTTAACAACTAATGATAAATCCGAAAAAAAATCTGGATTACCAGGCTATTGATTGAAAATTTGGGCGTTCAGCGCGGAAACATGGGAAAATGTTGCCCACGTACGCCATGAAAGAGATATTTTCACCGGGGGTTGCAGACGGACTTATTGCTAAACAGTACATAATAGACTCGCGAGGCATTAAACCCATCAATAGCTTACGTACAGGGCCTTATCGAAATATTTATTTGTGATAATATATGTATACAAATATTACATAAAATGCATAAATACACGATTCCATCCCTCCTTGCCTATTTACATTTTACAACATAATTTCAGATAACTTTGTCCTATAGTTCAGAAAGAGTAGCATAAGAGATTTGTAATGGTAATTTGATAATTAAATTAAATTAAATTAAATTAAAGAAATTTTTGTACAACCTTTGTACAACAGTACGATTGCTAAATCAAGACCTTTAAATCTAAAACTACAGACACAGTGTGGCAAAAGCTTTTGGTGAAACGAGGCGAACAAAAGAAAGTAACCAATTCTCAAAGTTAGTACTACACTGTTAAAACGCTGTTTAAACTTTTTAAACAACTCCGGGTTGTTCATGTGCCCTGCTTAAACAACCAACTGGTTGTTTAAGCAGGGCACATAAACAACCGGGGGTTGTTTAAAAAGTTTAAACAGCGTTTTCTCTGTGTACATAAATACATGGACAAAATTAATGTTTAGAAAACTATGAAGACACAGAGCGGACAAAGACGCGAGGAAAAACAGCCAAAATCGAGGGCAAAAGTGTCAGACGAGTCGACGGTAAGTAAAGTTTAAAATTTAAAAAATTCTGAATGAAACCAAATTCCTTTCCTTTTGAGTTCAAGCCAATTACTAATGAGACTAATGAGTACCAAAAGCAGGTGACTTTCTGTTTCTTTCCAATGGCGAAACAGTGCCATATTTTCATTGTTCCTTTATCAAAGCCTATACTGTTAGTGTTGAAGTTTGGCGTTCGGGATTACATTACGGCCGATATTAACAAATTTTATTTTGTCCCAGAAATGATTTCTCTTCCGAGAGACCAGAATTCAGCAATGGTCGGTATAATTGTACATACAATTTGGGAGCCAAGGGGATGTTCGGATAACTGAATCTTCGGTATAGCGGCACTTTCTATAGTACAAAGAAGATGCATGAAGTTTCTATATCCTAGCAGAAACTTTCTCAAAGGCTTAATGTCAAGAGAATTAACGGACTAAAGTTGAGTGGGAGATGAGATGAGATGAGATGATTGATCCAGGGACAACTGCACCTGCACTTTCCCGTCAAAAGCATTTTATCAAAAAGATCTGTAAAATCTCATTCGATTGGTGGCGGGCAAGTAAATAACAACGATTGGTACATGACAAATTCGGGGATTTATTGCAAGGTAAATAAATGTTTCCAGCACTCAGAGGTGGCGTTTCGAAGAAAACCTGAGGATAATGTTGTGAATGAACTTGTAAATTAAATAAAATGCAATTCATCGCTTTCAGCCATAATTAAATTTCTTTATGTAAAAACAGGTTCAGTGTGATCCTGGGGGTGCGATCGGGGCTGAATGTGAGACCATCGCGGACCACATCAGATCTGAGCCGTGTGGTTTGTCTTACGTGGCGATATCGGGTGCACTTGAGACATTACAAACGGGAAATGAAATGACTGGCATTCTTAGGGCGGTTTGTTTACTGCATATAACTGCTTCGGATTTTAAAACCCCTTGCCACCAGGTGGCGCTGGGGCACCAGGCCGAGTTATGCAGCCAAGCGAAACGGAAACAAGAGGCTTGTGCAGCCAAGCATAACGTACACAATACCCCAATAATGGATTGAAAATGCAAAAATTGGCGTGTATTTATGTCAACCGGCCAGGTGGCAATTTCAATCTGCACGTATTTGTGTCAGCCGGTGGCAAGGGGTTATTAAAGTCACTGCCGTCAAAACTTTAGAGATTCACGAGACATTACACCGCCTTTTAAAAAAACCTGTTAAGGTTGACCGCACTGTAAAAAAAAAAAAATACACCGTTGGGCGCAAGTACCATCCCGTAAAAAACGGTCCAAGCTGTTATCTATAACGACTCATGAACACTGTTATTTTACGTAACTGTCCCTTAAAATAACCCTGCTATTCCCGTGAAAAGACAGATTATGAAAATATTCACCAATTTACTAGAAGCTTATTACAAATTTACAGAAATGGGGACTAAATAGACGTAATTTATCACACATTACTATAACTATAGGTATAATACGATAATCTACTAAACACTACAAACTGAAATATGTCGTGCTTTTATATTTAGCTTTATATTCAGCCCTTATCCCACCATGATGAAGTCACGGTTTCCCATGAACAATTTCCATATTTGAATACGAAAGGAGATGTAAGGCGATTCTTCACCTCTGTTTACAGAAAATCTAAATTCAATTGTGGAATTGTTTCAATAATTAAATATTTTGGTAAAGAAACCGTGTTCATGAACGAAACACTACAATTTAACATGACTTGTGTGAACACAAATTTCCTCAGTTATGATTTGTCAGTTGCTGCGTAATGAGATTCGTGTAGGAGAACATTAGATTTTACGTCCAAAACCCGTTAAAACTAAAATACGCTGATGGTCTTTTTTTACAGGGGGAAACCCGTTATTTTACGGATTGTTTTTACAATGTGCTTTACGAAAGGTCCTCTGTAGGGTCCTTCTGGAATCGCATTAGCAATGCGGTCAAAAGGTTATAAACATCCGGATGAGCAGACCTTCAGATCCGTCAAATGGCACGATTCGGCCTGCAAAGTGGACAAAAATGGGAAGATGAAAGAGAAGTATAGAAAGGAAGATTTCCCTGTCCGCCCCATACCTATAATGAGGGCGCTGTGTAGCTTAGCAACAGGTACCGCAGTCGGAATACCTTCCCAAAAACACCAACGCTAAAACACTATACTTGATTATCTTTGCTGAGCAAGTCTGCTTATGATATTTTTTGGCAACTGAATCAAATTAACGGTGTGTACCAATACGGAAAAACACAACACTGCTGGTATTCAACATCAAGAATTATCGGCACATAATCCTGACACCTGGTCTTTTTGTTTCAAACATTTAAACGACTGAACAAAAGAAGAGTTTCTTCCTAGCATAACTATTTTTCTTGTGGGCTTCTTTAGTTTAGTGGAATTCCGTTTGGGTGGTGGGGAAAATGAAAAACAATTAGACACACACATGTATTAAACAGGTAGGCCTAATGTGCGTGTAATATAATTGTTTCAACTATTTTCGCGGAATAATAGTTGAAATACGATTGAAAAATCTTGAAAGTTCGCTTTTATATAGTTGCGATCGAAACTAACATACACTTGAAAATTGTCCCTGCAGCTGTTTTCTTTCTTGCAATGTTTGTATTGTAAATTCTCAGCACGTCAATATAATCATGATTCAAAGGACATTCACAGTGTACATGTAGGCCTACGTATAATCATTTGCATTTCCTTGACAGCTTTGGGATAAATTGGGGATTTGTTTGAAAGACTACGGTGAATGTAAACTTTCGGCGGCAACTGTGCGTATTTGTTGAGTGGGTAGTAACTTACCACTTTGTTGTTCCATTCTTTGATCTCATATTTATAAGCTGCGATATTCTGATCAAACGCCATAAGCTCATCCACTTCGTCGCTATCTGATGCATCGACAACCGCTGAAAAAAAGAGTAATTAATAGTAGCATTATTACAACTGAAAGCACACCTTCCTTACAGTCGCAGCAACGTTGTCTAAAGGTCTCAGACTGCAACGTATGCATTTAGCAACGTTTTATCTAATGTATGGCAGCTATCTCAGAGGTGCAAACGACATCACAGACAAGCATCAGAGTTGCCGATTATCTGACTTCCTGTTTCTTTATCGTAAAAACCTCATTGCAACATATTATAAGTTGCGATATTTGAGATTGCCTCACCGGCACCGGCTTTGTATGGTTAAACAAAACGTATACCGGAATTGAAATATTGAATATATTAATCTGGAGCAAATTCCATAGAGCTGCTAATTAAAAAAATACAAAAATCTGCTTAGCATGAAAATGACATGGAGGTTTGGCTGGTATAACATGTTAGAGAGACGTTTTGGTGCTAAGCGAATGTTAGTGCTTTCAGCTCTTCAAAGTGATCAGGTCACTGATCACTGAGAGTGAGGTTTTACTTAAAACAAGTCAAAACTGTCCATAATCGGAAACAGCAGGGTTGAGTAATGTTGACTGTGGGTCATTGTGTGAAGGTTTTTCACAAAAGCATCAGGATAAAGGTGTATCATTTAAAAATTGTTGACTGCTGTGATGTGGGATATGACGTTTATAACACCCGAGGGACGCATATAGCCGAGGGTGCTATGCGTCCCCGAGAGTGTTAAAATGTCATATCCTACATCACAGCAGTCAACAATTGTTTTGTTATATCGCCAAACCAAGTTTGTTTTCAGTTCAACTTGCCTTGCTTGGTGGAAATTTACAGCTGATCGTCTGCTAGTCCGCTATTCCCACATAGTTTACTGTCGTTATTAAACAGTGTAGCGCTAGCGTGGGTACCAATGATACAGTTCAATAGCTAGCTGGCTGCGCTGATGTGTGATAGGCCTATCATGGTTGAAGTTTACCATGCGTTTTTATAGACCGGGCACGTGATCGTTCTAGGCCAATCAAAATACAGTATCCAAGACGGGGATATAACAATTACTATTCGTCATCCTTTCAATGTATATGGGCTGTTAAATAGACAGCTAACTTCCAATCTTTAAGGGAGGATGTCCTTAATAAACAGGAGGTATTGTTAGCGGTACCGCTTTTTTTTTGCCGAAGTACCGCATGCAGTGCTTTTCTTTGCATGGGGATTTTAAATAGAAAATCCTAACTTTTTGAACACAAGAATAAACATGAGATCAAAATTTAACTGGAGAACTTATAACCGGTAATAAGTTACTCTATGACGAAACTACCTGCAGACACAGACGGCGTGCATATACCGGCGTGCATATTCCTAATTATTAACGGTACCGCTAATAATACCACCTGTGTTGATGAAGATGCCCTCCCTTACGAATCTTACACATCAAAAAGGAAGCAATTTTTACCCGAGTTGTCAGTAGTGAGATTGAACCTGGCCAACGATCTCACCACCCCGTCAACCTCGAAGTCGCACGAGCATGTGCAGTTCGTGTCCTCGTTAGACGAACCATTGATATGCAGCACCAGAAATTCCTTCCCGCCGGAACTAGCCGATCTGAACTGGATGAAGGGCAGGCTCGCACACAGGTGGCAGTTGACATCGACGGCGCGCACGCGTCTGGCCTGCGGGACTTCCGCCACTAGGTACAGGTTGACGGGCTGGTCGGCAATGTTGACGGCCCTTCTCTGGTCCTGCGGCGCTGTGTGAATAATGATCTCATCATCTGCAAAGACGGCACATAATCAAGAAATTGATTATTCATTAAGATATCACAACATGGAATGCAAACTAGATACATTTATTCCCGCTCCATAATATTAAGTCTAATTTAATCGTATAGGTACAGTTGTAGGTACAAAAGTTTACGCACTCCGCAGTCCTGTGAACAAGTTCCCATTTCATCCCAAGGCTGTAAACCAAATCCAAATAAATGCCCGATGAAGGATTTTTGAAACGCGATTTTAATGATAAATTGATCATCTACATTACATGACCATTCCTGAAACAAATGAAGGACACATTTTCAAGTGTAAACTTTTGACCGCAGTTGTACTATGCTTAAAATTTAATAATGCCTGAGAACATTAACATTTTCCTTCTGCATCGACTGGACTGAAATCAAGCAATCAACACATTATCCTTTAAAAAAATAACTATTGCGTAAATAATCAACTAAATGAAAGAAATACCGATCACAGACGTACACAAATAGAAATGAAACCAAAATCTAAACAAACATACTCTTGTTGTCAGTCATGCAGTTGCCTGAAGAGCCGTGTTTCAAGTCCTGCTGCCTGAAAGAAATATGGAAGTCGCGGGTTACAGGTGACCCGTATTTTGGACGTGCGGCATCAGGCCTGGAATCAGGATTGGGATCAAGCTTTAAAGAGGAACTAAAACGGCAAATTGTTTTTGACTTTTTGGACTTTTCCGACAGTTTAAATACTCTTTTAACTGATGGAGATTAGTTTGCAGACGAGAGGAATTATTTTATAAAAAAATAGGGTTGTTATTCTGAACCATTTATCCTGTTTCGCGAAAGCTCATTATGTATGTTAAATGTATGTACGTGACCCCGTGACGTACACGTGTAGAGTCGGTTGATGCTACAGCCAAACACTATGCATGTACGTACGTGGAGTTGATGCTGCTGAAGAGTTTTTGTCGACCTAACTCCTCCGTTTTCCCGTCTATTTTGTCTAATTTTGATATTATTTCAGTATGAGCATGGTTCTGAGATAATCATTACGCCTCGATCGTGTGTAGTTGGGGGTTGCACGAGGAACAGCGACAAAAACCCTGACCTAACCTTACTGCGATTCCCAGTGCTGAATGGAGCTCAAAGGCGACAGTGGGTCCGCTTTGTAGACAATACAATATCTGATTTTGGGCTGTCGAAATGGTCGAAAATATGTGCAGAACATTTCGCCATAGATGATAGTGTTAGTATGAAAACTCAGCTGGGTTTGAAGGCACAATTCCGTTTGAAGGCTGGAGCCATTCCAACTCTAGGCACCGAGCATTCCAATCGTGCCCCGGACTCGCGCACCACCTCGACAACGTTGCCTGCGGTTGCCGTCTTGAGCAGCCAGAGCCCCGGCCGTCTCCCTGTCCACGCTCGCTTGACTCAACATGCATTGTACACGCACGGTACCGCATGCGCTGTATGCGATTGAGTCTGGTACCTTATAACAGAAATTGTGTGTATGGTTCTGAGAAGGTGGGGGTCCTTATGAGGGCTGCATAAGCAAAGTCGCCAGACTAGAGTATAGCATCAGCTCACACACAACTCACCGCGCAGGTTCCAATAAAAGCCGACTGCAAACAAAGGAAAGTATGACTCATAACTAGCTTTTCAGCAAGAACAAGCCTACAACCCCAATTCTAAATGTGTCTCACAAGATGTCAACACTTTAAAATATGTTTATCGTAGTGTTACTCCTGAATCATGAGCAAAAAGCACAGCAAGTAATACTTGCCTTAGACAAAAAATACGTACAGACTCTACGTAAAACATTGTCGTATAATACAGTGACGTCATATGTTTCTACACGTATACGTCAATACTCGCGCGATACGGCACGCAGTTGACCTCGGCCTTTTCTGAATCGAGTCAAAGTGGCTCAGAAAGAAAAGGCTCAAACAATTTTTTTTTGATTTTTCAGAATCATGAAACTTGTTACATTAGTTTTGGAGAGGCATAAACTATCAGATAAGTCAAAAAAGTCAAAAAAAATTGCCGTTTTAGTTCCTCTTTAAATATATTTCAAACAGTATCAAAAATTGACGGTTATATGATTATTGACATTTCCAAATGTTGTTATATTAAGGCTTCGATACCGGGTGTGGTTTAAGATAGCTGTACATGCAGCTTTACTGGGTTGATCAATAATGTACAAGGGATGTAAGATTGACTTCATTGGTTGTATAGACCCTTTTCACTCTCGTGGCCAAAAAGCGCTCGATGAAAACAAGGCCAACACACACATTATTTGTAAACACCTTCAATCGTGGACCTCCTATTGTCTCTCTTTTGTTTGTACTTTTTTGGAAGGCCTCCCATATGTTTTGTACACGATTTTCAATCGTGGACCTTGACACAATCGTGGACCCTATTGTCCTCTTTGTTAAAGGTCCACGGTTTGAATAGCTATACAAACTCGTGTGATCATAGTGCATGTACATATGGTGCAAGTTAAACCAGGCGACACGCTCGACTTGTTTATTTTAAAATGTACCTCATTACCATCACTGTACTAGGTGATCCAATATTGAATGGTGACATCCATAAAAAAGGGTCTACAGTGCAGAATACATTTACGTTGAGGCACACGACCCAAGAGGAGGAAGGGTGGTTTTGAACCAAGTACCATTATATTTAAGTCACTGAGTCCACTGAAGTATCGAAAACGAAGACATGTTTAGCGGTTAAATTAAAATGTAGTGTACACGATTGGTAATCCTCCAATTGTTGTACTCAATTATTACGAAATACCTCACTAGACTGTAAGTTATTAGTAGTCTCAATCATCATGTGAAATGATAGCACCAGGTGTGCTGTCGTTGTCAAGAAGAGTGGAAATTTATATCGTTTTCCAACGATTTCCAGCTGGAAATCGTTGGGAAAACTGCCCTGTAGCCTTCAGACAAGGCGCGCGTGGCTGCCAGGACGAGTGGCGCGCCCCGGACATCGACATGCTGGCATTCGGGTCGCGTCACGCGTCCAGGTAGCCACGCGCGCCTTGACTAAAGGCTATCATCCGCCCGACGTTTAAAAAGGAGCGCCGTTTTTCTCTCGTTTTTTTCGCCATCCAACAACGCAAAACTTTGAACAAGTCAGTGGAATGATATTTCCTATAAAATACTAACCTCCAAATCCGCCCATTTCTGAAAATTGCAACAATGACCAATCATGTACACTACGTTTAACGGACCGTCCATAAAGATATACGTACGCACGAAATGCCAACTTTTTTGACCCCCCTCCTCCCCCTGTAGGCCTACGCATGGCATACGCAGTGGCTCCAACCCCCCCCCCCCCCCTCCCCCTCTGTACGCATACGCATTCCATATCTCTGTTGACTTCTCAGACTACCCTATTCTAGCATCATTAAACTTCAAAGTACACCTGCTGATTCGCATGTCGCGTCCAAAGACTGAAATAAATCACAATGTTGACAGAAAAAAATGCAAACATTTTTATTATCGGACCTGGAAATGATTGAACAGTGATATATTTTGAACCAAAACAGCAGTCAATGATTACATGAACCAAAAAAGGAAAAGAATGTCCTGATACATTGTTTTTTGCATAGTTTGCTCTTGACGTGAGTGGTTTATTGGGATAGTGAATAACGCTTTTCACAAAAGTATGTGTTTCAACAAGAGGCAGTTGATATACAAGGCGTATATCTTCTTCTATTTTTACCTCCAGTACAAAAGCGATTTTGTACAGCACGCGGGTGCCATACAAGTACACTTATACGTTTCCGGTGTACACTGCCGGTTTATATAGCAGTATTTTTGTTGCGGTCTAAAAATAGGCCGGAGTTGGCTTGCGGTGGCGCTGGGAAGACTAATTTACTTTCGGTTGGGGTGAAGGGTACTGTGTTATATTTGTTTTGATGCACAAAAGCTGGTCCTGGTAATATTTATATGAGATAGTACATTGATTTCATGACAATTCATTAAAAGCAAATTGTCGGTTGCGTACGGTACGCATAGGCTTGGACCCCCCCCCCCCCCCCCCCCTGTACGCATGGTGTACGCATTGTCAACAACCCCCTCCCCCCTTTCGTGCGTACGTACATTATGGACGGCCCCTAATAAGGGCCAGGTTTTTGCTTTCTTAGATCACAGAAAGATATAGGTCCGATTAGGTTCGGTGTTTCTGTTGAAAATTACCCTCCTTCTGTAATGTTTTAAATATGCCAACCGATGTTGCGATTATGCAGAATTCTCCCCTCAAATTCGTCAACATGTGCCAATTTTATGAAACTGCTAAGCGCAAAAAATCTGCTTAGCACCAAAAAGTCATGCTAAGTAAAAAAGAAGGTTACCGGCCAAAACTCTATGTGATTTTCACGCTAAGCAAACAACAGCTGAATATCAGTCACAAGCAATATACATCACATGGAGTTTTGTGCTTATCGGCAACATGAAATTAGCCCCTGATGATGCGATCGTGCAGAAATATTTAAGTAATACCTTGTTGTCTCAAAGCTTTTCAAAACAAGAATCGACTTTACCCCTCCGTGTCATTGCTCGTACACGAATCGCCAGACCATTTGCAGTAGGGATCCCTGGCATCTAGACATGATTGGCAGGTGGGGAAGTCTCGGCAGTGCTGGAATGGTATCTTGTAAACTCCGATGTCCGTCCCCACAAAAACAGCTTGGTCATGATCACTTTTCAGCATCGTCAAAACTGGGGTCTGGATTTATAAATGGGTACGAACATCAGTTCTAGAATTGGGAGTTCAGTTTCGCGTACAGGTACTTCCTTCGCCATCCACCGCTGTGACCCGGTTCGAATCCCGCCCGGGGACAACATGTAGATTGGGTTTCCCTACCTGACTCCGTGGGTTTTCCTCCCAGATCTAAAACTGCAATTACCCTCGTCAAAGGACCCCCACTAAAAATAAGTCGAAGAATTTTCGACTAATTAAAGGAAACATGATTTATGATTTATATTGCAATATTCCTGCTTAAAACAATAAAGTATTATGTTGACAATGATATTTTTTGTCCAGAGACAATTATTTCCCAGATTAAATATAAGAAAAACAAAATTGAAAATGTTTGTCCAAGCTACTCCGCCCCCTGAGTGGAACCCTCATTAACATAAGTGTGTGGCGTAGACCGAGGCACATCACAGATTCTGCTGAGCGAGCCGGCCCCATTCATCACGCGTATGGGTGTGTCTGTTCTTGAACTGTACTACGTTCGAGGTCAAGGGGAGAAAGGAAATACAAAAGAATCTTTCTTGTCCTCGAGAGACGGTCTTTTGTTAAAATCGGTCCTCGAACGTAAGGGTACGTGCTTAGTCTATGGGGTTGGGTTATATTAAAGGAAGAATAGGAAACACAAAGCATTGTCCTCGCGAGTATAGGGAAGTACGACTGTGCGTTTGTATAGCTATTCAGACCGTGGACCTTTAACAAAGAGGACAATATGGTCCGCGATTGTGTCAAGGTCCACGATTAAAAATCGTGTACAAAACCAATTTGAGGCCTTCCGAAAAAGTTAGAGTATAAACAAAAGAGGGACAATAGGAGGTCCGCGATTGCCGGTGTTTACACACTTGTATGTGTGTGTACGTGTGTGTGCAGAACGGTGAAAATTGTTCGTCCAAAATCTAAGCAAAATATAGTGTTTTTCGGCCATGTGTGGCTGCTGGGTGCAGCAAAACAACGAAGGATAGAGTAAGCCTTCATTTATTTCCAACTGATGCGAACTATCGGATAATTTGGACGGCGAAAGTGAAGGACAAGAGCGAAGTGGTCCGGCCCTAGCAGCTTCTCAGCGTTATGTAGCGACCACTTTGAGCCGTCGTGTTTCGATACTGGTATTTTCAAATCATGGGAAGACCATTAAAAATATGCTCAAGTCCACTGCCATCCCAACCAAGTTCCCAGATGTGAGTAAGGTACAGGCGAAAGCAGTTAAACGGCCCATTCCCTAAGGAGCCTTCGCTAAAAGGGAGAAAATCAGGGTAAGTTCGATGTTAGTTGTTGCAACTAATACGAAATTGCACGTGTAGACCTAGTGTGTATACGATGTACATGCGTCATTTACGGGTCCCGACTATCGAGTCGATCCATGAATTTCGGCGCCTCGGTCTACGTCACGAACAGCGCCCTCAATTTGAGTCTCAACAAATTCCAAAAAGGGGGGTAAATTTTTGGGCGGCAAATAATCACACTAAAACTTCACTTGAACCAGTTTGGCTTTTAATTCACATTTAATACATATAAATGAATTTATTTATGAAATAAAATGTGATCCGGCCAGTTTGAGAAGCATGTTTCCTTTAAATAATAAATAAATATATAATAACATCCGAGTAATAGGTCTTTATGCGCGTGTAGTTCTGAGCATGGCACGACTGGTTAGACCAATGAAAATGGCCGGTATGTCTGCTGCCACCAGCGTTTCAAAGTCTCCCACTGAAAAACAATTCAAGTATCTATTTCGTAAAACTGGTGCGCACGCATCGTATTTTCCATAAATTTGGTTAAGGTGGAATCAAAGTCACAGGCGATCTGACCTGCGACAGCACTCCTAAACCAAATTGTATGCAACAATTTATGCGTGCGCATACCGCCGGGCATACACGTCAGAGGGCACATCGTCTGTAGGTTTCTTAAACATAAAAACAACGTTATTTCAATGTTACTCGAAATTTCCGGGTCTTTTGTAGTAATTTTAGAGAGAGATTGCAATTTGTTCGTGTTTTCTATATAAAAAGCATATGTTCGTATTCACATGACGTCATCAGAGCATTGCGCACTAAAATAAATCTGACTGTGTTTACATTTACTTCAAAAAGGTCCGTGATTTAGTTGATTTCAATGTTAAATAGTTCACATTTCTAACCAATATTATTCAACATATTGTTGATGGGTATATTTTGAAGGAACGACATCTGTACTGGTATAATCTTTTGACAAGGAAGTTCTTTATTACCAAACAAAATGGCGCATTATTGCATGACTAAAGTGAAACGCTTTTAAAATAATGGAAAACCACCACCTACTTTTACCATTGAAGTACCGAAGTCTGACGTCAGTTGGCATGACAACTGGTTCCAAACAAATGTAAATTTCGACTGTTCCTTTGTTAATAGCTAGTCATGCAAACACATAACAAAAGTATTCTGGTTCCAAACATTGCATTGACGTCATCACTTCGGTGCTCTATTTGGGCCTATATCGTGCTGTTGTAAGACATGGTTATAATGTATGAGAACAAGTTGAAACGCATTGCTTAAGTCTCAAGGGGGATAATAATGGGAACCTGTATTGTGATTGCAGACAATAATGTCTGGAATCGATGCATTCCAAACAAGGTCGTCTGGCAGCGTTACAATGGCATTCATTATGTTCGATGGACACTCACCTTTACCCCAGCTGTGTTCAAGCTGATCTCCTCCAAAATTCTCGCTTTCGATCGCCTCTCATTCAGGTACACCTTGAGCACTGTTCCATTCTCTAACACAGGATCCAGATAGGAAAACAAAAGCAAAATTCGACGTCTGTAACACTATATGAACATCTAACAAAAGAAAACCCACGCAGTCCTTTGTTACAAACAAAGGACTGCGTGGTTTTTGTGTTGTTAGATGTTCATAGTGTAACATCTTGAAGATATCAACGACGAAGAAATGGCAATCAGTTTTGTTTTGAAACAAGGACAGGTCTATTGACGATGCCAAGAGTATTCAGTCACGTTTAGTTAGACCAAAGATCGTAGAGGGAAAGATCGGACACTGCGCTGAAAAGGTGAAACAGGAAGCAGTGGCGGATCTACGGGGGGGGGTTTTGGGGGTTTAAACCCCCCCCCCCCCCCCCTTGGGCTGAAAAAAAAAAAAAAACCAGTGTCGGGTGTCGAAAAATCGGCACGCTGGGGTGTGTAGGCCAATCACCTCAGGTAAACCCCCCCCCCTTGGGTAAAACCTAGATCCGCCCCTGGGAAGTAGTTGCTCATGGGGAAGGGCGCCCTCATACCTTTGGTAGGTAAAACTTGCGACCAACCGAAGTGTTCCCTGTAGTTCACAATGGAGAAAAAACGAAGACTTGGCGCTCCGCACTGAATTAATTGCACTAAATGACACCTCCAACAAAATTTGGCCGGGATTGGTCTTAACATTACATACTAATAATGTTTCTTCCTCACTTTTTCTCCCTTTCTTTCGTTATTCATTTATGTATTTATTAATTCTGAATTTCTGATATTCAATTGTGGAGAGCCACCTTTTACAAATATCATTAAAAACAAATATAACTGTACATATGGCACAAAGCTAAATTATTTCTCAGAGAAATTGATCATTAAAAAAAGTATTTCAAAATAAAGAAATAATTTTCTCCTGTTATTTACTATAATATTATTTATTGCAATTTTATTCATCTTCAATGATATAATTTTTTTAAACAGATTTCGTTTTCAAAATCACATTACTGGGTGTATCTTACTTTGTTACTGACTGTCTGAAGTAGCAGTTATAAGTATTACTAGTGAAACTATTGACAGAAATTAAGAATTCTCGAGTGGAGCAAAGTTTGATTTCATTTATTTTTCAGATGCTTCATTTAGCTCCATTAAATCGTTCAAGTACAACATGACTGTTACTCTATAATTAAAAAACAACTCAACTATGGAGATTTTCTATTTTTATACGTTAACAAAATCGCCTCAATAACTAAATGACATTGTACAAATGTTTTCCCTGAAGTTCTTTTCTTCATCAATGAAAATCCCGCTCGCATTTTACACCCGATGCTGTACTTCTCGTATGGATTCTTTTAAGACTTTTTTTGTTTAATCTTGTTTATTTCGTTGGTGTGCCAGGATGTTAAGGGAAGGGGGAAGGATGGAGGCACCTGCAACACTTATATCTGTTTCTGTCGGGCTTTGTGTCTGTTATTATGAAAATAGCTTTAATTTCGTGCGCTTTCCTATTTGTTACGCTCACACGTTGGTGTTTATAGAATCATTAGAGTTTTCATATGCATTAACACTGTGGTGAAATTTTTAAAAGGAACCCCCAAATGAAATTTATACAAACTTACCCGTGCCGATAAACATGACACCGGTTGAGCTGAGCACGTCTTCATGGACCACGATCTGAGTAAAACGTTCACCGTTCGAAACGAGGAGCGGGCCGGTTACGTCAATCGCCTCCCTTGCTGGGCGATCTCCATGGAGCACCCGGTCCGGTTTTATGGTCTTATAACGAACTCTGTTTTGGACCGGTTTATCCATTAGTTGAGCCAATGTAAGTATTTTCTTGTATTCCGCATCAGTATAAGCTGTGGTATTCGGACACTGAAATTGTGCAAACAAACCGGTGGAAATAATCTCAAGTCAGAATTTCGATTGTGATATTAAACACCTTTTTTGTATGGATTTTCCGAAAGTCAAAAATGTGGCGTTCGAAAATTGGGCAAAAATCGGGCCTAAGGTCCTCTAATATGTCGCACTTAACACGTTCAATTGTAACTTTTTTCCCGAAAGTCACTTTCTATTGGAAAACTATATTTGCAAGCATGTTTTATTTTGAACCAAATTGGGAACTCAATTGCGGGTGATCTGTTTTCAGCTACGATTTTAATTCTATTGATTGGCGGCTTTTAAAAAGCCGCCATCATTTTTAAAAAGCAAAAATGTAAATTGACAGTTAACGTGTGGTGTTCTTTTCAGATACCATGGAATGTATCTTTTTCGTTTAAGCAGCCTTAATGTAAAAACACGGGCGTAAAACTCCCGGGGTAGAGGAAAGATATCCCCCACACTTTTTGGCGGGTGGGGGTGGGGGTCGTCCAAATGTTCATTACTCTGGGCGTCTCTTCTTTGCAAAGTTTCGGAAAAGAATTCATGATTATCTTACCCCACTTTTGGACACAAAATTACAAAACTGATCTAAAGCCCACTAAAGACTGTTTTCAGCGTTCATTGTCTGATCTGTACTTCTGTAACCAACTTGGTCTGATATCCAAGCGCCGGGTTCTATGTGTGACGGTTTGAGCTCCAATTAGCCGCCACAGTTCTTATTAAATACAATTCTAAACATTTCGAGCAGAGTTTTAAACTTTACATTCTCAATGGAAGCCGCGTTTGATATCTGAACTTATTTTGCCCTAAGTAACCTGTGATTTTAATTCTGTAAAACCACGGAACCGTGGCCTACCTACAAAAATTGTATGTGTGTGTAATTGAACAGACGCACTAAACCGCGAAGTTTACAACTTTACGCATTGGTGTGTCATTCAGGAGACAAACCGGAACTTTTTGTGCGTAAGTCATTCGGATGTTTGGGTTAAACTGAACATAACATATACAATGGTACTTTTTCCACCATCCTGGTCAGGACTTTCTATTGTCCTACACACTAACCCATCCCCATAGACTAAGCACTAGTTTGCCTGGCCTCACTTTTCCGGAACAAAGAAATAAGCGTGAGGACAGTATTGTTCCCTTTGTTGAACCCTCTTATTTGTCCTCACCAGTACGTCAATAATAATACAAACATACCGCTGAACTTTGGGATTTATTAATATTTTCAAGTTAGGGCCATCAGTCCGGATTTGAAACTTGTAAACAATGAAATCTAACAAAGCTACTTAAGGAAAAATCGAAGTGCGTCGTACAATAATGGGCTCCATGAGATTGTGGGTTTTTCGTTTATCCAAATAATGAACTTTCTCTCACCGTTGCTGGTCTTAGAGCAACGGGTTCGTTCACCAACTCTCTCCATTTCATCTTGTCATGTTCCAGGGCCTTAAAATTAAACGATCTGTCGACAAATTGATTCGCTATTTCATCCAGACTATACACGCACACCGCAGAACTTGCTACTCCGGTACTGTGGATGTTAAAAGAAAAAATACAATGCCACAAAAAAGCAAAACTGTATTTAGATTATTGAGGATCGGTTTAGTTTTAATCAGTGTTAAATGTGATTTGAAGCTTTGCATGATGGTGAGTACAACTAGAGAGAAATTCTGTGGATACACCATGTGAAATAATAACTTAAAAATTATTAGGCCCCTGGTTCTTAGAAAAAGTAGAAGTATGGTTCTTAGAAGAACCGGAGGTACGACTCTATGACATTCACTCCATCTCTATACCCTTTTCTAAGAACCATATTTATGTTTTTGGAGCCAGTTACTTGGCGTACCGCAAAACATTTCCCTAGTTTTAAAAACCTGACATGTCTGTCTATTCGTGTACAAAGCTACAGAGACACTTTCCTACATTTTCTTGGTAATAGGTTCAACTTTTTACTTGATTTTTACGAAAAACAGCTTGTTTGGACAATACCAGTGGCCAATATTTCCTCAAAACGTTGTTGGTGGGAAATTGTGAAGGACTGATTTACTTCAAGGATTGATTGTACTGTTCTAATGCTCTTTTGACAAGGAGCAGTGGCGTATCCAGTGGGAGCGGCAAGGGGAAAACTTGCCCCCCCCCCCCCCCCTGGCGACATTTGAGGCGTCATAAAAAAACTGTTTTACGACGGTTTTAAGACGGTTCAGACGTTGTTTGTCCACCTTGCCACAAAAAGGTGGATACGCTACTACCAAGGAGTGCATTGTATGTCAAAATAAAAATGGCGCCATCTTATGCAAATTGATAAAAGGATTTTCCAAAAATATAAAAGAAAATACCAAGTTCTTTTCTTATTCTAATGAAAACTAGCATTTAGATCTTGTTTGTATTGTTGCAACAAATATTAATATGCGTGGAAACAAATTGAGCTAAATGTCAAATGCATGTTTCCTTTAATGAATCGGTTTACTGACAAAACAAACATGATAAAAACTGGTTTAGTATTCCCCCAACCAAGTTTTATACAAGAGTATACAAAACATTTGCAGATTACAAAAATTTCAACTCTTAGAAATGTAATGATTAAATTTCGAAAATTTAGACTTACGGTAATGTCGCAAAAATGGCGTATACCACACTTGGGTCGACAGTGGACTGGTAAATATCTTCTGTTGGTCCAAATAGAGAAAAACGTGTCGAACAAAATCTCATTAAGTCAAAACAGGCTACCAGCCAAAACTCCGTGTGATTTTCATGCTGACCGTAGTTAAACAACAGCTAAATACCAGTCACAAGCAATAAACAACACATTTGATTCATTGGTAATCCCATTTTTACCATCATGGACCACGTTTCTTACTAATCAAATATTCGTACTCATCCGCTCCATGAAATTAACCCCACTCTTTAAATGTCCAAAAAGACTTACGGATTTCGTTGTAGTGGTAGGGGAAATCTCCGGGTATGGAGCAGTCCAGCCGAGCTTTCACGAATGTGACCAGTTGTTTGTCAGTGTATTCACTGTAGAGCTTACCTCCCAGTTCATCCTGTTTGTATAATACGTAAAAAGTTACAAACAGATTTTATAATTTTCCTGATATACAGTCCTGCAATCGTCCACACGACAATGTGAAAAAACAGCAACAAACGGAATCGTTGGTGGTATCTAGGTATATCGTCACAGTTTTCACTAACAGACGAATTTTTCCTCACTAAAGTAAAGTTACAAGAAAATCAGGTTTTAAGCTACTCACTTTTTTAAATTGAAGATATTACCTGCCTTTATACCACATGTTGATTCAGTGTTGACACTATGTTAAAGTTCAGTTTTCGGTCTTTCACAAGTCATTGGCAGCTGAGCGATAAGTCTATTAATTATAGAGGTTTTAATTGAATAATAAATTTGTCTCTTTGTGAAAACTCAGAAGCGAGAAATGGCCCGTTTTGCCCCACAGAGTGTCATTTGTCTCTTTGTGAAAACCCAACATCCATTTTCTGGCAATGTTGCCCTTCACAGCCCTATTGCATTCACACGGAGTTCAAATTCGTCTCTTCGTGAAAACCTAATATCCATTTCCGGGCAATTTTGCCCCTCACAACCCTACTGTATAACATGGAGTTCAAATTCGTCTCTTCGTGAAAACCCAAAATATATTTTCTGGCAATTTTGCCCTTCTCAGCCATAATATACGCTTTAACATAGTGTCAACAATGAATCAACATGTGGTATAAATGCAGGTAATATCTTCAATTTAAAAAGTGAGCAGCTTAAAACCTGATTTTCTTGTAACTTTAGTTTAGTGCGGAGAGGCAAAATTCGTCTGTTCGTGAAAACTGTGACGATATAGTGACTATCTATGTCTCACCGTTTTCTTACTGTTTGGTTATTTTCTGGAAGCAGTGGACCCTTATGATTGGCCTACCATGATTGGCCATATCATTTTTATTCAATTGGCATGTTTTCGATTATTTACAACTGCGTTTCATAAGTTTGTATTGCTGTTAGTGGCGTATCCACGTTTTTGGCGGATGATTAAAATTGCAAAAAGTGGCCTGATTTTTTTCTCCAATAAAATTGTGAAGGCTTGGGAGTATTGCCGTTTGAAAAGTGGAGACAACCCCTATCCCTCGCTTGATACGCCAATGGCTTCTGTTCTTGACCCACTGCTGTGACCAGCATTTTCAAGGTAAAATAATTTGGAAAAAAATAATGACACGACATTTATTTTTATCACATCAGAGAAGTAATATTCTGTGGCCAATTTTATTAAGCTGCTAAGCACAACAATTTGCAAGGAACAAAAAGCCTTCCTTTAATAGTAAAAACAGCTTACCAGCTATACTCCATGTGATATTCATTCTAAGCATACATCTGAATACCCGTCACAAGCATATATACATATATAGCAAATTTGTGTGCTGAGCAGCTCCATCAGATTGCCCCCCTGGTCATACCTTGCACACTACGGCAACTCTCGCGAAGCGGATTCTGCCTCCGTTGATATGCTCCGATGCAAACTCACGAAAAAAGAAGTAAATGTACTTTCCGTACTCGATGGGCTTCCCAATAAATTGCGGCCCTGTTTTTCGGCAAGAAAAATTGAACATACCATGATTTAAAATGTGATAGTACTATTACAGGGGCACTGACCAAATGGCTGTACATCGTCGCTGATTTCACAAAGGGACGAATTTCATAGTGACTAAATTTCACGCTACACCTGTCCTCTTTGCTAGTTCTGAGCATGCGCACGACTGAAGGACCGCTGTGTCTGCTGCAACCACTGATCTCTATGTAAACTGGATAGCGCATTAGCTGTTCGAGTTAAGGCCACCGTCCGCCATGTTATCACTCCCAATACAACATGTTTTCCAACCTTGTCCCCAGGGTTTTCTTTCATCCTCGTTCTCCTTACATAGCGAACAGTGGTAAATTGGGAGTGGTAATATGGCGGGTGCTAGCTTCAGTTGCTTGTACAGCGCGCAATGGCCAATGAGCTATCCAGTTTATATACTCAGTGGCTGCAACCAGCGTATGTAAAGTCTCCCATTATTATACTCCCATACTTACCATTTAACACAGTATTAGGGTTGTCCTTTGTCCTTAGACTAACGTCAATTCTAGTTGTATTTGTATCCAAACGGGCCTTTACTATGGCTGGACTTCCGAGCGTACGAAAAGAATTGACCAAGTTCGTCCCTGCGTAGATTTGGTAGTTTGATTCTGGGTCGTGTAAAAAATAAAAAGATTAAGTAGTAGGTAGCACTTATGTGTATATTACAAAAACAAACCAGCAGCGTGTTCAGGAATTGCCTTGGGATGGGAGGGCTAGGGACACACAAAACAAAAATGAGCAAACGAGTTTCAAACAAAACTTTCCAAAAAAGCTTTCTCGAAAACATTTCCATCAGGTGAGCGTGGTGGTGGGTGGGGAGGTTGGGTGGTGGGGGGGGGGGGGGGGGGGGGGGGGGGTGGGGGGGGGGGCACTAGGACTCTCTATAACGTTGGTGGCGCCATTTAATTTGCCATTTTTCGATAGGTATTATACTTTCTGCACGCTGCACGCGAGCGACTAAAAACTGACAACAGAGTTGGAGTCTAGTCCCTGCAAGTCCTTTCACAAGTATACTTTCGCAAGCCCAGTCAGAAGTCCTTTAATAAAGCCGGTCACAAGTAACTGGATGAACAATGGGGGGGGGGGGGGGCACTAGGACTCTCTATAACGTTGGTGGCGCCATTTAATTTGCCATTTTTCGATAGGTATTATACTTTCTGCACGCTGCACGCGAGCGACTAAAAACTGACAACAGAGTTGGAGTCTAGTCCCTGCAAGTCCTTTCACAAGTATACTTTCGCAAGCCCAGTCAGAAGTCCTTTAATAAAGCCGGTCACAAGTAACTGGATGAACAATGACAGAGGAATGCCTTTGTCAAAGCTCATTTGAATAGCTTGCGATTGGGATTAGGACTGGAGGGCTTGTGATGGACTTACAGGGACTTGCAGGGACTTGTGATGGACTCGACTACATCTCTGACACCTCTTTGGGCTCAAATATCCCGTTGGTCAATACTGAAAAAAACTTTCATTAAATCTCATCAATTGTTTTAGTTCAATCATCCGAACTAATCACCCTAAGCCTGGACATCTGAGATGTCTTCCTATAAATTAAGACCGGTTCATATAGTCTGAATGCTACCTGGGTAATTTTACTAAAATTATTTTAGCTATAAAAATTCACCATTGTCTTGAACCAGTAACCAGCTCGAATTCTGACGAGGCTGTGAAGGGGCAACATTGTATCTCTGGAAATTTTGTGGGATCCCAATTGCTGATAACTACAAACAAAGAAAACAAAAATCTCATGTAAGAAAGATATCGCTGTAATTATTATTATAAACAAGAGAACGATCGTCCATCTGTTAATCATCACTATTCATTACTTAATCTATAAACTGACTTGATATGTTTCGCAACTTGGACTCAAGCTTTAATGAACCGAGTAAAACTCAATTTATATCTCTTCTGTCGTCCCATGCAGGATAAATTCATAATTAAATGCGTGGCTAAATATACACGTATATATCTATTTAATAATTTAAAGGAGAAAAAATGTATTGTTTACTTGCTTTCTTAGCAAACCATTCCGCCACGTTTCCTTTTTGTTGAAATTTAAGCTGTTGCAACCCTCCCCGGGGTTGTGAGGGTATGTTTGTTTTGGAATAAAACCCTACATTTAGCAAATTCATTATTACTGTCAAGATCATTGTCACAATCGTCACCATCATTTACATCATTAATACAATGCCCCATCATCACTATCACCAGCAACTGAACTTATCCATCATCAGTCACCACGACTGCCAATCCATGCTATCCACACCACATTATCGTTTTAAAGGTATAACAATAGCATTAGTAGAGCCGGCGACTGCAGGCAGTGTTCTGATTCAACATATACATGAAATAACAAAGTTGTGGAAGTTTGGACTCAATCCGTCATTCGAGTCACGAGATATTGAAAACCGTTCTGTTCCAACAATGATTTTGTGCACGTTCCTATAATTATTTCGACTGTTGCTATCGAAATAAGCCACGTCGTTTTTTTGATGTCTTCGGGTTTCGTTTTCTCAAAGATGACAGCATTTCAGACGGAAATATTTCTCACGCGGATTGGTTCTGATTAAGTCTTTAAGATTTCAGATTGAAAGTGAGCAATTTTGCTTTTTTATTACATGTATTACCAAAGCTACAATCCATTGTTTTCACGCATATAGACATGCCTTACACAATACCAGTATAATTATGATCTAACTGTTTGTTTTCATTTGAACTAAAAAGAAGATGGTGCTTCGAATTGTTTTAAAGCGCTACTTTGTTGGTAATGGAAGGAATTCCTTGTCGAGAGAGTACAATAACAGAACTCAAATTTTTCATCTTAAATAATCAATCAACAATGTTTTTAAGACAATGGAGAGGTTGAGATTTTGTATTACGTGTACCTGTACGTGTAAGCATACTTCCCTTACATACGTACAAAAAAGAATCATTTTCAGTTGAGATTTTGAACGTATACATACTAGAGTCATATTTTTTCTTCTGCAAACAAAATTTTACAAGGGCGGAGGGGGGGGGGGGGGGCGGAGTAGGGGCAGGTACTTTTTCGATACGTAGGTGGCGCCATTGAACCTGTTGGTTTTGTTCTTACCCTTCCGCGAAAATAAGAGTGTTTCTGGTTCTGTTTGCAACTGTAGGCGTAAAATAATATACAAACAATGAAAGTTTATGAGTGCAATGGTAAGAATAATTTCATGAGGTGACAGATGGAATGTTCCATTCCACGAGGCGAAGCCGAGTGGAATGGGACATTGCATCTGTCACCGAATGGAATTATTCTTACCATTGCACGAATGTGAAACATTCATTATTTGTTTTATACAACGCCTGAATAAATCCGACAGATTGCATGCATGGATTTCTTTGTGTACAACGTGCCGTTTACCTTCTCAGTCCCACATAAAACCGCGACAAAAAGTGGTCCAGTTCCGAATCAGTTAAAGCTTTAATTCCTGCGTGTCTTGCAATTTCCTCTAATCGTTTGACTGCATATTTCATTTGTCTCTTTGTGTTAAGCCCGGTTCATACTTTATGCGAATGCGATGCGAAGCGAATTTCATGACGTCAACAATTGAAGTTTCATTGTGACGTTTTCCGTTACCTTGACGAATTCGCTTCGCATCCGCATTCACATGAAGTATGAAACGGGCGTTAGCAGCGTCAGCATCCCCTACGAGTTCCAATATTTCGTCGTCTGTTAATAGGAAAACAAACCGCGGTTCGGAAACACCGTCGGCCATTTTGTTTGAATGACAGCCTAGACTGGTTCCCGGTCCCCATATGTATATAATATACATTTGAAGTCCGAAGGACAATGGAAGGACCGGGAACCAGTCCAATGACAGCCGTGTTGTGGCGGCGGGGAAGTTCTATCAAACGCGTTACCGTTTGATAGAACCTTGTGATAGAACTTTTTTTGGCGGTGCGGTTTCGCGTCGTGCGATGGGACGAATAATTCAATGCACGTGATCGACGATCCACCAATCGGATGGCGGGGATTTATTCCGGCGTTGTATAAAAACAAGGGGGGGCAAAGGGGGGGATAAAAATCACACATACTTACATTGACCGATCGTTGTTGGCAATAAGGCGAAAAGGCATTCGTACCGCATTCTAGAAGGGATCCGTCAGGTAATGGTTGGATGACGCGAATGTAGTTACCATCACACTATGAATGAAGATCAGTTATTAATACCATGCACTCGAAATAGATTAATTTTTAAGAATTAAAATGTTGTTCTCGGCATTTATGATGCAAAGTATTATTATTTATTAATACATACATGTATTGCCCAAAAATCCTAAATAGGAAAATTCATAACTTCGCGCTAGAATGTCAAATTACAATAAAAACAAAGGGCAATGTAAAGACAATTTACTCCACCGTAACTCATATTCGACTCCCACCCAGTTCCGTCCGATTTCGCAAGAAACACGCCATATTCATGACAATACATTGTAAAAAGTGTGTCTACATGTATGGGTGTGTGTATGTGTCCAGCTGATTCCATGAGGTGCTACGGGAAGATAAGTGAGCAGTGGCGTATGCAGCGGGGGGGGGGGGGGGGGGGGGATTTTCCCCACCCCCTCCCCCGGCGGCATTTGCGGCGTCATAACAAACAAAAGGGAATTGTGTTTTAAAGACGGTTTTAAGGTAGTTCAGGCTACTGTAGGTGAATTAATTCACCTAACATCAGAATTACTGAAGGGAACAAAACTTGAGACCCTTGAAGTAATCTTTCAACTGCCTCACTCTTGCATCATGCACTTGAGGTAAAGTATTGATATGGTTTTAGCTACTACGTGCATTTGAGTGCGGGAAGTATTCATGATATTTGAAGCAATACCGGTATGAGCTAATCGAGAGGCGCATGAGGTACAGTCACTTTTCACAGTGTACATGGATGCATCGACAGCTTGAATCAAATGGCGCGAAACGTTGTCTGATGCGGCCCGCGTGATCGCATCATGAGAACACAATATCGAAAATTTTCTCGTGTATAGTGAAATGTCTTGAGTGACATCATAGCAACAGCGCCCTCATATGTCAGGAATAACTTGACAATTTTGAAAAGTGAAAAATAGAACTTCAGCCTTATTGTAAGTCTAAAAAGGGAATTCCTTCAGTACAATTCAAAAGCTTTGATATTTGCACACAACAAATCTCCAAAAGCATTATTTATTTCGCATAAACTTTAAAGTGATTCCTTTGGAAGGCAAGAATTAATTAGGCCTACATGTAGTTAATTAGAACTTCCAACTTAAATATAAAGGTTAGAGGACTAAATCATGATTTGGGTAGAAATTTTTGAAGTGACAAAAAAAAGGAAAATTTACCGTTTCGCAGCCAAAGTCTTTGAAGTATGAGGTTGCAGGAGTAGATACGTTATTCACCTGCAGGGAAGAGAGGCGCCCGGTTAGGGCTTCAAAACGCGTTCTTCCTAAAATTGCCATTGTTGGAAATATCATTAAAAAGTACAATATAATAATGTATATGACATCCCTTGAAAAATTATCCGTTTGTTTGAACATCGGGAACGAAAGTTTGGTTCATAAAAGTCTGAGCGTCGGCAACCGGATAGTACGTACCGGTACGCGTATATAGTTTTTCGTCAACGATTGTCAGACAAACGGTGCATTTTCAAGGCATGGTCTTTCAAGGCATGGTCGTGTGTATTATTATATTCTACTTTTCAATGATCTTTCCAACAATTAGCAATTTTAGAACGAACGCTTTTCCCGTCTCCAAAGGCGATGTGATCCTTAACTTCAGTGACCCTCCGAATTACTTCATACATCCATTAGCTCAATAATTTGTCTGATATTATAACATGATAAATAACGAGATTATGAACAAAAATGTTTGGAACACCGAGATGGTACATCAATGCAAGAAAAACGTCATTAATAAATTTATTTTGTTGCTCTCGCTACCTTGGCCTTTATAAAATAAACATTACTTTTTAAATAGCTGGACACAAAATATTCCTAGCACAGGCGTGAAGGCAAAAAGATATCAACCTGAACACAATTCCAAATCATTAGATAAATCAAAAGATAAATTCGTTAACGGCTATCTTCAATGCTATAACTGCACCTATACATTTTCATGAAAGTCATATTTTTTCGAATCTATTTTTCTAACATAAAGACCTGTGCCCCAAAATGCCACATATCGAGTAAGCCATCCATCCATTTCACTCTTAAAAATTAGTTCAATCTCTGGTGTGTTTTTTCTTACCATGCTCAGGTTCTTTGGAAATGCAGAAAATAGCTGAGATTTTCCTCCGATAAAGAGCTTTTCCTCGTGCAACGTCAATGTGCGGTAAAACTTGTCACCTTGGACAGAGTCGCTTGGGCCATAGGTCACCGCATAACCGCTTATCTCTGTGAGAGACATTGGGGAATAGATTGTCATGGGCCCGGAGCCAGTTTTATGGAGCTGCTAAGCACACACAAAATCTTGCTTAGCAATAACAGGTTACCAGCCCCAAATCCATGTGAAGTTCATGCTAATACCCCAAAACAGCTAAGGCCAAAACAAACAGTTCTGCTTCCGATAACATGGCATTTGAAATTAGGGTAGGTAGGTTGGCACTATTTTTTGTGCTGATCATTATGTGCATGTAGGTGTCTACTTATAGTATTTACAGCATTTATGGCTTTTGTTTTTACTTTTTCCCCGCAGAATTAGGGTTGGGCCATTAAAATAGGGTAACTAGGTATAAACCGGAAGCAGAACTATTTTTTTGTTGGGCTAAATACAAGTCACAAACAATATACATTGTCTCAAACGTTTGGTTTGTAATACTGTTTTTACCAAAGGAAGACTTTAGAATAATGCTCAATAATGCTTTAGAATAAATCCTGGGGGATATATCCCCCAGGTTTTGGCCAAAGGAATGGCCCACAGAAATACTTCCCAACAATTTCCAACATCATAACAACTTGGTATAGTGCAAATGAAAATAAATAAAGCACAAACAATTATTAATGATTATTCCTTTTGTGAGAGTTGTGCATAGTCGTCAGTGTTTACACTGCATATACCGGTACGGTAAACCTCTTTTGAACAGCGTCCTCAAGCTCCCGACAATCCTAGCGCCCCCCCCCCCCCCCCCCCCCCCCTGCCACTTTTAAAAAGTACGGTATAATAATATGAAGATAAGGAAGAGACTCTAGTGACCAGTGGTGCACCCAGGATTTAAATCGGGGAATCACCAGTATTTTTACATTTTTGCCACATTTCTTTCTAAAAAAATGTTTTCTCGAACAAAAATCCGCTGGGGGGAAATAATACGCCTATCAATTATTGATTCCCCCACCTCCCGGGCTACCCCACCTCTGAACTGGGGATTTGGTTATGTTTTTACGCCCCAGGGTGTGGATTGTGGTCATCATACACTGGGGATAGAGGTACATGTGTGTTGTATTGTGATATCAACCCGATGGCATTTTTTTACAAGCCCTACAGTGCGTACGTGTTTGTTCGATTCTTTAATTGCAAGGCGTTTTTTAATCAAAACATAAACCATACATGATATCATCAACAATTTTATCCCCACCCTATAAGGTGGGGGTGTCCCTACCCATTTAGGTTGGGAATGTCGCTAGATTTTTGCCCCAGGGGTGGGGATTTTGTCACTTCAAAAGTGACAACCCCAACCTCAGAGGTGGGTTGGCCCGGGGGGGGGGGGGGGGGGGGGGTCGGGGAAATAATTGATAGGCGCATAATCTTTAAAGCGGGGGAGGGGCGGGGCTTGGGTCTCTTTTGACGTTGGTGGTGCTATACAGACATGTATTACACTGCTCGGTTGGTCAAGTCCGTCCCCTGTTTTACCAAAATGATATACAAAGTACAACCCTCATATTGCCAGATTGGCAAATGCACCCCCACACTGGCAGGAATCGTGTGATTTACACTTTCTTCAAATCGGCAACAATTAACAAACGTAATAAATATTACCAAAAGAAACACAAACGCAACTCCAGTTACGCAAACAACTTTAAATGTCCGTGTTTTTAAGTTGAAAGACCATTGTGAAAGCTTAACTTACGGTTGAAATGGAAGCTTAACGGGTACGGTGCGTCGACAGTCCTTGTAGACTGGGTAGGAATCACGCACAAATTTGACAAAATCAACAAGAGTATCAGCCAGGAAAGATGACATCTGATGGACGGCGTCACCCCAGGACGACAAGACGAACGCTTCATGGCGAGGCAACAACAGGGACCACTGGGTGGGGGTAAAACGTCAAAATCAACAAGAATGTATGTAATCGAGTTGACGCAATTTGACCAAGTAAGGACTGCAACCTCTGGCTGGCCTTTAAAATCAAAAGTGGGACTGAACCGGATTTCCATATTTCCGTTATCTCAGACAAGAATCCTCCAGCAGACCAAAATATATAGCACAATAGCTCGGGCGTTGAAGATTTGTGCGCATGCACAAGCCTTATATAGGACTTTTGAAAATTATACAGTATCGTCGAAAAATTGTCCCTGCAACTGATTCGATGGCTCAGTTATTGAATATTTTTAGAAAGCACAAGGTCTGCTGGTTCAAAACGGATGTTTTGATTTTCCTATCTTATCTTATTTGTTTTTCTGTGGCAATGCTTTCTTTAGAAAAGGGTTTAATGGTCAATTTTAAAGATTTATGTTTATCTCCTTTCCGGTGTTGAATGATTTTTTTCAAAAGGAAAATATATTCAAAGAACCTTTGTTTTGCTTCGATACGCAGTAGTAACATCGGGTCAAAATCGTCTTGTACAAAAATGATGTTTTTTGCTGCAATGTGATCTAGCACTAAATCCAATGTGCATAGTACGTGTTTCTTTATCTGATAATACGTGTATAGTACATGTATACGTGTATCTTTATTTTTATACTACCATGCCTATCCGCTATAATGTATGCCCTATACATACGCAGTAACACACCTATAATTACATGTATTTGGTTACATTGTTATGGCAGGAAAGAAACTTCCAGTTGAAATTTCGCCAATTTGTAGCCCGTCAAAGTTGCCCAATTGTGAAGGCTTTCCAAAGCAATTTCTGTTAACCAAGACCTAAGATCTACCTATAGAGGATATTATATGTCAACTTACCCAACAGACAGGAGTAATTAAGTAGGGCTTTTCGATGACCACCATGAACTGAGATCAGATCTTTTCAGAAGGAAATGCGTGCACACGGATGTTTGGAAGTGACATTTGCCCGAACGGTAGTTAATAGGCTGAATAGTTTGTAATCTGCTTGATGCACGCGCAGTGAATAACCTCCACCTGACCGACCCCGAACCCCCCCCCCCCCCCCCCCCAACAAAAAATGCAGTTTTTCACCACCAACCTTCCAAAGTTGCGCATGCTTGTCTTATACATAATCGATTTTCAGCCAAGATTTTTGTACTGAACGAGTGAAAATGTATAGTTTAAAATAAACCTGTTTTACTATCTGAACTGATTAGCAGTTGTTCGGGTTAAAAATATATGTGTCACTCAAAACAGAGTTTCGAGAGCCATGCAGTCATTGAAGGATTATAGAATCTTTTTAGTTTTTTTCCCGGGATGTTGGCTTTCTAAATCAAAATGGCCCTATCTATAGCTATATGAAATGCAAAGACAATTTTGAATATAATAGCATTTTTTTTTTTGAGCTTTAAATGTATATAGATTTGGTAATGATAAAAAAGTGATCAGTTTCAATCTGAAAGCTTACTGTTTATAAATATGGTACAATGCTGTGAAGACCTCCAAAAACGCCACGGCTCACATCTATTTCAACGATCGAATTAAGCACGGTTCTTCACACATTTTGTTCCCGTGACTCAGTTGACGGATTGAGCTCAAACTTTCACAGTTTGTTATTTAATGTAAATAGGGGTTGCCTTATGGGTTTTCACCAAATATTTTCATATTAATACCCCCCCCCCAAAAAAAAAACACAAAATTAATAAATAAAATAAACCATTTTCAATTTGGTGTTTATTTTAATCACCGCTGAATTTGTCATGCAGTGTACGTGTCTTGTTTTGAAATACCGTATATAGACGGTAGTTCAGGACCTTCAGTTTGCGAGTGGTAGATCGCTAGCGGACTGTACTGGATGTGTCAAAAAAGTACACCGAACTTGAACTCCCAAATTATGTAAATGTTGAATCACACAAACTATATGAACACTGCCTGCAATTATTTCGTCAGCTCTGTCAATGCTATATTATACATTTGACACTAGTTTTAGGGGTTGCCTTGTGGGTTTTCACCAAATATTTTCATATTAATACCCCCCCAAAAAAACAAATATTAATAAATAAAATAAACCATTTTCAATTTGGTGTGTATTTTAATCACCGCTGAATTTGTCATGCAGTGTACGTGTCTTGTTTTGGAATACCGTATATATACAGTAGTTCAGGACCTTCAGTTTGCGAGTGGAAGATCGCTAGCGGACTGTACGGGATGTGTCAAAAAAGTACACCGAACTTGAACTCCCAAATTATGGCAACATTATTCATACTGATATCACGAAATTAGTAGGTCACTTGTCCTGATCAGATCTCTAATTTCTGAGCATGAGGTTTCTAAGCAAAACCAGCCTAAAACTTCTGTGTCCAAGTTTGTGTAGGATTGAGTGCCACATTGACCATCACACAGTCAATTCTATACACAAACTTGGCACGGGGGAAGTTTTTTAACTGGTTTTACGTGAACAACCCATACTCAGTCATCCATAACCTGTTATTGACCTATCATTTTAAAGTGAAGATCTTGCTCACTTGGTGATATATCTGCGCTTCAATTCGATATCCTTTTTTTGGCTTTTTCGCAAAGTTGCGGAAAAAGCCTTTGTTTTTGTTAAGATTTTTTTTTCTTATAAATTTCTTTTTCTTCTTGGGTACCCGATCCCATAGACTTTGTAGACGTTTCCTTCCTAGATGTACTTTTAACAGAAAACAAAGTCGTATTCCGATAAAACATAGATGGAGACCTCATAGTGAAGACGTGTCCCGAACGAAGACGTCATGATGACGTCATCAGGGGTCACGTGACGTCATCTTAAAGGTGCATATTTGAAGGGCCCATATCTAGAGAACCGGAGGTCCGATTGACTTCAAAGTTGCTATGTGGGTAGGCCGGCATGTGTTATAGATGAACATTTACGTTATATCATGATGACGTCATCATGCGATTTTATAGCAATTTTTTTGTTTTTGAACCTTTCAGCTATATCCCATAAACGGAACATGGTAATTTCAAAATTCTTTTTGCAATAGATTTGTTAGGTCATAGATATTCATATATAAATGTGAAAAATGTGTGACATCATGATGACGACATCAAAAATGTGCTTTTTGAAACACGTATAAGTGTAGGCCCGATCGCCATGAAAATTGCTGGGTAGGTAGATATTGTTCCTAGCATGCAAAATCCGAAGTGACGTCATGAGACTTCATCGGCTGATTTTCTATAAATGTTTTAACATTTTTAATTTTATCCTACTCTAAAAAGTTTACACTGTAATTGATCAGATTAACTCAAAATATTACACAAACCAAGACCACGTTGCAAGTGTTTGCTTTGACAAGTGCCATTGTGATGACCTCATCATAGATCACGTGACGTCATCTTAAAGGTGCATATTTTAAGGTCCTATATCTAGAGAACCGTAGGTCTAATTGGGTTCAAACTAAGTATGCAGGTAGACAAGGATGTCTTATAGATGAACATTGATGTGGCGTCATGATGACGTCATCATGACGTCATCTAGAGGTCATTAAATTCAAGTTAACATTTTGTATATTTAGCAATCTCTTATGCCAAAAACCTTCAAAAGTTTTCTACACTCTATTTGTGTCTACCTAATTCCAAATTCCCATGATCGTAGCTCACTCCATACAGTGTCAAGATATACCATTTCAATATTTAGCACACAAAAAACCAATATGATAACAAAGGTATTCTGGAAAGGCAGTGTAATCGTGGATGTTGTGTGGCGCGTCCTTAATCCAACGTAAACCTATGTGTGGCGTTGCGCTATACAAGCGATGCTTTTCGGAACTGCGCTAGCTATATGGAGCTGTATACCCAGCACGATATGGGGCAGAGGGGTAACCCCCCCCCCCTTATCCGTATACCCTATACACTCTTCAGACTAATGTTACATAACACATCCCCCCTAGAGATCTGAAGAAATTCCAGAGATTCCGGGAACGTAATGACCAACACAAAAGAGGGGGGGGGGGGGGGGTTCCCTCTGCCCCATATCGTGCATCATGTGGAGTCGTGAGCGTTTTCTATAGCATGTCAATATTGTGATTTCACTGTGAATCCCTTGGATGTGATTTCCTATTCAAAATGGACATGAGGATAAGGAGGATGTTATTTTAACAATGAGGGTCCAAAATCACATCCTACTCTATTTAAAATCACATCTGAAGCCTGTGAACTATTATCCCACCCAGACAAAGAGTACATTGTGACTTCTGGGTTCAACAGCTTAAACCGCATTGTGATTCTAAACTCTGGATGTGATTTTGAACCCTCGTTGTTAAAATCACATTCTCTTAATCCTCCTGTCTGTTCTGAATAGGAAATCACATCCAAGGGGTTCATAGTGTTTTTACCAAGGGAGCTTATACCATTTCCTTACACTATGATTATACGGACCATCGTCGATGTACACAAACCACTCCTAAGGGTAACTACACACAACCAAAGAAATATATCCCCGTCTAAATATTTTTCGATGTAACTCAAAAAGTATTTTATTGATTTTTGTCATTCAAAAAGTGATGAATGCACAGATTTCTTACTCACACAATGAGTGGTTACTGTTGGCCAATAGACAGCGTTTTCACTATGAAATCATGATCTTTATGAAATTGCGTGCAAGAAAAAAGTTGCCTTTTTCGTCTCATATGCAATGTTGGATTTACAGGTGTACATCGTGAATGTATTCGATTTGCAAGACAACATCGGTGATGGAGCAGACGTCGTTGGGCAAACGTCCTATTCAGTGACGAGTGCAGGTTTTACTTGAAAAAGGCCGATGGAAGAGTTAGAGTATGGAGAAGAGTGGGCGAATAACTAAACAGAGACTGCCTCCAAGATGTGGAGCCCTATACCACGCTATACCAGTGTTATGTTTTGGGGTGGCATCAGCACCGATGGCAAGACGGACCTTGTTCCCATTCCAGGTCGGTTCACAGCCCGACGATATGTTGACGAGGTGTTTCAACCACACGTTACCGTATGCAGCAGCCATTGGAGACGAGTTCGTCTTTGGACGACAATGCAACACCTCACCGTGCTCAAGTAACCAACCAGTATCTGAAAGACAACGGGATTGAGCGTATGGAATGGCCAGCAAGAACCCCCGACTGCAATCCTATAGAGAACCTCTGGGATGACATCAAGCAGACAGCCAACCAGAAAGTGAATGACAACACTTCTTTGCAGGAATTGCAGCGCATCTTACAACGGGCCTGGGCCAACTTAGATCAGCAGCGCATAGGCAATTTTATAAACAGTATGCGCAAGAGGTGTCTTGAGGTGATTGCAGCAGACGGCGGACATACTCATTATTGAACAGTTCTTGCGGATAAGCACAAACATCTTTCTTTTACTGGGCTACTTAACTAAAGTTTAGACATTGAGTAATCAATTGTGTTTTAATGACCAGAAAACAATGAGTTCTTCTTCCTTCCTGTGTGTAAAAGTGAACATGCTGACAAAAGTGCAACTTTTTTTCTTGCACGCAATTTCATAAAGTGCATGATTTCAAAGTGAAAACACTGTCTATTGGCCAACAGTAACTTGTGTGAGTAAGAAATCTGTGCATTTATCACTTTTTGAATGACAAAAATCAATAAAATATAGGACGGGGACTTATTTCTTTAGTTGAGTGTAGCAGACAACATTAGCTTCATACACACTTTTTCTGCCCAGGACTTTTACCGCTTTTTAACATCAAAATTGGCACAAAGAAAGAGCACATCATGCACGAAGGGTTAATGTGTTGGGAATAATGATATTATGATGACGTTATCAGGTATCATGTTTTACATTTAAGGGGCATTTGTGAAGGTCTAACATCGAACTAAAATGCACACTGTGCCATTATATTGTATTTACAATTTTAAATGCCTATTATTTATCTACATAATAGTGTATGTCCAATTTGATTTTGTCTTGGTACCTGTGCAGATTGGGATTTGTTATAGTTGAAAATTCATGTGATGTAATGATGACGTCATGATACGATTTCTATATTGTTTTTATGTTTTTGAACCTTTAAGCCAAATCTCATCAACAGAACATGCTATGTTCGAAATTTGTTGTGTAAATAGTTTGTTAGGTCATAGATATTTACATTTAAATTAAAATAAGTGTTACGTCATGATGACGTCATGAAAAACATGATTTTGTAAAACACATATAAGGGTAGGTCCGATCATCACGAAACTTGGCGGGTAGGTGAATATTGTCATAAGTATGCAAAATTCGAAGTGACGTCATAGAAAAATGGACAGCGAAGTTTACAACCTTTCGCATTTATGAGAAGTAAAATATTCTCGGAATTACTTTATCTGTTGCTCATAAAATTTTTGTGTGTAGTCTCTTTGTTAAAAAAAACACTTATCAAAAAGCTGAAGGACTAAAGGAGTAGTTTTTTTTCTGAAAGGCAGCAGCATTGTGCTCTTTTCATTAATAAGGGCAAACACGAAAACTGAAAGTAAAAACAAAATAACCTGTTTTGGGGAAACCGTGCTTTATAAACCAACGGTTTCTAATTACGATCATTAACGGACACAAACCGATTCCACTTCCCAAGAGGAACCGCAGAATGACAAAAACAAATAAACAAAACCAACAATGCACTCGTATTACAAATTGCCTGTCACGCTTAGTGCACGCAGTCAAAGCAGTACATGTACATATCCCCAAAAACGAAACCAGAAAAGGTTGTCACGGTATTATTCACACAGAACTGTCTAATCTTACTTTTAAAATCTATAGACAAGAAGCAGCTGCAACTCATGCTCGGGTAAAAAAAATGATTCATTAGCCAAAGTAAACAAAAAACATGTTTAAGCGTCCGGGTTTTAATAAACAAAAGGGGGGAAGGGGCTTTTTTTTTTTTTTTTTTTTTTCAAGATGGCCGCCCTTCTTTTTAAGATTTTCCACAACCATAGGTTTTTCAACTGTTCAAAGACACAAACATGAAAGAGACATTTTGAACAAGAGATTTGAACATGTTTACATTGGCAGGTTTTAATAGACTAGTTTTAGTTAGCTTGTATTTTATTTTCCGATGGATCGGTTGACATTTTGTGTTCTTTTTACCACATTTCCCACACTTAAAAATATTTGTTTAAATCCAGGCGGCCCACAAAAAGGAAGCTGGCAGGAACGCTAAACATGTTTTTTTTTACTTCGCCTTATGTGACACGCGTGATTAGAAATTTGAGAAAATTTGTAACAAAAATCTGTTCATATCAGATGAGATTAGAAATCAAAACAAGAGTGGTCACGATTTCAACGATTTTGTACACGACTCAGTTTTTTTTAACTCAGATTTTCTTCATGAAGATTTTTTGTTAGAGTACAGGAATCAAAATTGGTAAGATTGGTGAAATGTATTCCAATGCCTTTGAATGATTCTTCAAACATGCTGTCACACGTTTTATATTTACAACGAAAATTGAGTGTGTTTTCACAAATTAATACGCGCCTTCTATTTTCTGACATGTGGGTTTGCTTTACTATCAATTGAGCCTCGATGTCAATTATAGGACTCTCTGTGAAAAAAAACCTCAATATTTTGTTCATTAGTAGCAGTGTGTACGTTGGTATTAACCCGTTTAATCCTCCCGTTGCATAAAGGCAGTGTACATTGGTCATTGTTGCAATTTTCAGAAATGGGCGGATTTGGGGGTTAGTATTTTATAGGAAATATCGTTCCACTGACCTGTTCAAAGTTTTGCGTTGTTGCATGGCAAAACAAACGAGAGAATATCGGCGCTCGTTTTCAACGGTCGGGCGGATGATAGCCTTTAGTCAAGGCGCGCCTGGCTATCTTGGCGTGTGACGCGCCCAGAATGCCAGCATGTCCGGGGCGCGCCACTCGTCCGGGTAGCCACGCGCGCCTTGACTAAAGGCTACAGGGCAGTTTTCCAACGACTTCCAGCTGGAAATCGTTGGAAAACGATATATATTTCCACTTTTCTTAACAACGACAGCACACCTGGTGCCATAATTTCACAGGATGATTGAGACTACTTTTAACTTACCTTTTAGTAAGGTATTCGTAATAATTAAGTAAAACAAGAATTGAAGGATTACCAATCGTGTACACTACATTATTTTTAACATCAGTCTTGAGTTGGATTAAAGGATAATAATGGGCAGACATTTATAGAGACCCAGGGTAGCTTACAAGTAGCAAAACATGCTTGTGATAGTATGTGTTGTTTTTATTACTGAAAATGTTTGGGGTATTACTAATTTACTTTAACAAGGTATTCTTTAGATGGAGATCGATAAACAAACTGAATTTAGCTGTTTAACTAGTAAACTGGGGTAACTTTGGGCAATTTATACACTTATGATGCCATTTCATCTTAACCAAACACAAATGATGTATATTTCTGTATTATTTAGAGCATTATGATACTCATCAACACCTTTATTTCGGACAAAATTTAAATATCAATTTTAAGGGTTGTCTGGGGCTTAAAAAAAGGTGTGACCAAAGTTACCCTAGGGTTGGAGTAACATTGGTCACCATTGTTTTTATATGGCAAAAAATAGTAGTGTTCACGAACTCGGTATTAATATATTGTAGACAATAAAAAGCAGCAACATCGTGACATTAGACCCCTGTATACACCATCTGGCCTGTCAGGCTCTCTCACAAACATATAATAATTATTTTGAATTAAACAATTATTTTTGCCCAAAAGTTTGTTTTTTTAGGCCCATTTTCAGACATGTTTGAAATTACGAAAATTTAATTTTAAATGTTGAATATTAGTTTGATTATTTCTTAATAAAATTATACCAAATACGTCCCGATCTGCGGTATATTTAAGCGAATAAAAACATTTTAAAGCCCAAAGTGGCTACTCAGCAAACTGATCTGAAAGCAATCATATAATTTGAAAGTGCATTAAACGTGTGTGCACTAGAGTGTCTCAACAACAGATATTTTGGGTCAGTGACTTATCCAGCGGGGGGTAATGGGGAGGACTCCCCCCCCCCCCCCCCCCCCGGCGGCATTTAAGGCGTCATAAAAAAACAAAAAGATATAGTGTTTTAAGACGGTTTTAAAACGGTTCAGACGTTGTTTGCCCTCCCTGACACAAAAAGCTGGATACGCTACTGTTTTGGGTTGAACAAGGCAATATCAGAAGTAATTAATATCTAGAGTTAAATAATGTCACCGTGGCAATCTGCATTAACTTTGTGTCACCTTGAATTCATTAGGCCTACCCCATAATTTTTTCTTCAGTAAAAATGTCTTGCAAGCAATGCGGTTGTCGCAATGGTGAGCCAATAACCCATTTTTATATCCTGCACACGTAATAATTTGGCTGGAAGTTTAGAATGACATGACAGTGACGTCGGTTAGCCTATGACTAACACTGAGTTATGTCCAGCCTTGGTTTGCGTTCGGGGAAACAGCCGCAAATTTAAACAAACAAATTGGAATATTATTCTCTATAGCCTAACGGTTTTCCTCTGTGTGAGGCCATCGCCACTTCCGCACTTCGATGAAGCACGTACGGCGTTATTCAGTGCACGGGTGTACTGAGGTACTACTAACGCAGCCTTGATGTAGTGCGTGCGTGCCAAAGCTGGGCTTAGTCATACATGTGGGCCACTGTGGACTATACAAAGTGCATGAGTAATGTCCTGCCACAGTTTAACAAGACAGCAGTGAAATCACAGGAAACCGGGGTCGAGATATGACGTGCACTAGTGCAGTATGCATGCAGGATCTCTCACACTCTTAAATGTGATAATGCCTAACTAAACATGCCATATCAATTGACCCATCAACCCATCAAACATATTTTCATGGGTATAGGATAAATGGCGTTGACAAAGAAAACTTTACGTGAGCAGAAAATTACAATCCAATTTTTTGTTATATTTATCCCCTCATCCACTTTTTTTAAATCAAAACATTCAGCTTAGGCTAGGTGACAAAATGATATCAGAGAAAATAACAAAAAAACTTATACAACTCCAAAATTTACCAGAACCCAACCCTAACCCCTTTTCATGATTGTATAGACCTACAGTTGTAATCCCAACCATAAACTTTAACACTAAGCCTGGACCTTAGATAATCTTCGCCATAGTTATAATCCACCTACTTACCAAGGCCCCAACCTTAACCTTCACCAATAAACCTTGATTCACCACTACTCATAAAGCTGGCGTATTAAACCATAACCTAACCTGTACCATAACCAGCACAATACCAGTAAGCCTATAACTGGGGTCCGCGCTGAACAGTTTTACTCACCACTGAGCTTCCAAATTCCTCCAGAATATTCACATAAAACCATACTCAGTATTTCATCTTCGAATTTCTCATTTCTAGCCGAGGTGCAGACTTAAAATGAACATCTTTCAAGCGTTCATCCTATACGCACAACACAGGGTTAAAAACTCCTTTCGCTGAATCACAAAACATGTACAGCGCCCTCTTGTACATCCCTTACTAAAGGCATTTCTCAACGGTGGCTTCGGCTTCGTCTGCAAGTACACTCAGCACTGTTGGCAAGAGTACCGAAGTGATGACGTCAATCAATGCAATATTTGGAACCCCCTCTTTTGTGTTGGTCATTGTGTTCCCGGAATCTCAGGAATTATTTTCAGCGAGGAGGAAGTTAGGAATTTACTGGCCATCTGGGGGTCGATGAAATACAAACTAGTGTGAAACGCTCATGCCCAACCCCGGGGCGATCTCGCCCCGGGGTTGGCTGAGGTATGTTTGCGCGAAACCAGTGTGAAACGACGCGGGGTTGAACTCGGGGGTGAAAACGCCGGGGCCGCCCCGGGCGAGTTCGCCCCGGGGTTCGGCGCTCTAGTGTGAAAACAGACATTGTTATCAATGGCTACGGCTCTTCATCGTAGCTTGACAATGACCAAATTCAAAGCAGTTTCCACAAAAGACCTCATCCGGGCACGGCTTATACTGATCTGAGGTCACTTATTATACAGCACAAAAGGTTCTGCACAATGAGCAAAACTAAGTGGGCCTTGGAAACATACGTGCGTGATACAAGGCATAATATTAAAGTCAACACAGTGAACAAATTCCTGTAAGCATTTCAGCCCTTGGACATTACTGTGGCAGCGCATACAAGTACATGTATTGCGTCCTGTTTTAGCGGCGCGAAAAGGCTGCCTAATAGTAATTTGAATTAATTATTGCATGCTGAACGGTTGGATGGATCTTTGTGTATTCTGGTGCATTCTGGTGCATACAAAGCCAATGACCCATAAAATGTATTACACCGATGCAAAAATGGTACTGGCCTTTAAAACTATAATTGATGGCAATGCTAGAATACTATTACAGTCAATTCCATCTGACAAAAAGAGTTCCGTTGATAAAATTTATAAATTGCTAAAAGACCATTTTGAAGGAAACTCGTGGCGTTGGAGTGTAGAGACAAAACTGCTCTCTCGCAAGCAATAACCAACGGAATTGTTGGATGATTATGCTTGTGATATAATGCATTTGTGTAAACAAATAGAAAAGTCAGAGACTGAACAACTTTCCATTTTTGTGCGAGGCTTAATTCCATAAATTTGAGCTCTTCTTTTTCTTCAAAAGAACCAACTATACATTTCATGAAGCACTTAAGGCAGCTAGACTATAGCCGTCAGTGTTCAATTACAGATAGGCCCAGTTAATTTTCGTGTATTTAGCAAAGAACAAATTGTTGTCTTCACCAATACATGTAAACCGAATAAAGTTTGCTTATGATAGATACGTTCGCCCTAATAATGACTCTGTCCCCACTGATCCTGACAACGAACTCCCGCTGATGGTTTAGTGCAGGAAGATTGTCCTGAAGATTCGTTTATTCCACTCAAAGCAAAACATAAACAAAACATAAATAATGTTCAGCTTATTCCTCGAATGCAACCAAACCTTGAAGAAAATTCTGTTGAATTCGAAATAGAAAGGATAATAAGAGGCAGATACAGGCCTAAAGACAACGTTTTGCAAAATTTGGTAAAATGGCGACATTTCCCAAAGTCTCATAATTCATGGGAGCCTGTTGATAATTTTAATCAAGCTGCCCTCGAATATGTGAGAAATAACCCTGTTCGAATAAGTGGTAAAATATCTCAAGAACATCTGTTTTGTAATATTGTTAAAGATACAAATATCACAAAAGAAAGGAACTGTAAATTAATGTGTCTTGCGTTGTTGTCGACGTTACCATTATAACGAGCTCAGTGTATGTATTTGTTAAAACAATTCCAGATAATATTGTATTAAATTATACGTTGAAAGAAGTGGCCAGTTTTCAAACGAAAGGGCACCCAAGGAAAGAAGGATGGTGTGTAACGATGAGCAAGTGAAGGTGTAAACGGAGATGAAGTGATACAGCCTTTCTACCTTGGATGGGATCTACTGTGCGAAAATCTAAGCCTTTAGCTACGCTAACTACCTCTGACTGAAGATCACAGGATTGATGACTTTCACGTTACATAATTGTATTCGTTTTATTCCGTTCGTCCTGGTACGTCCCCAAGTATAAAACGAAATACAATTATGTAACGTGAAAGTCATCAATCCTGTGATCTTCAGTCAGAGGTAGTTAGCGTAGCTAAAGGCTTAGATTTTCGCACAGTAGATCCCATCCAAGGTAGAAAGGCTGTATCACTTCATCTCCGTTTACACCTTCACTTGCTCATCGTTACACACCATCCTTCTTTCCTTGGGTGCCCTTTCGTTTGAAAACTGGCCACTTCTTTCAACGTATAATTTAATACAATATTATCTGGAATTGTTTTAACAAATACATACACTGAGCTCGTTATAATGGTAACGTCGACAACAACGCAAGACACATTAATTTACAGTTCCTTTCTTTTGTGATATTTGTATCTTTAACAATATTACAAAACAGATGTTCTTGAGATATTTTACCACTTATTCGAACAGGGTTATTTCTCACATATTCGAGGGCAGCTTGATTAAAATTATCAACAGGCTCCCATGAATTATGAGACTTTGGGAAATGTCGCCATTTTACCAAATTTTGCAAAACGTTGTCTTTAGGCCTGTATCTGCCTCTTATTATCCTTTCTATTTCGAATTCAACAGAATTTTCTTCAAGGTTTGGTTGCATTCGAGGAATAAGCTGAACATTATTTATGTTTTGTTTATGTTTTGCTTTGAGTGGAATAAACGAATCTTCAGGACAATCTTCCTGCACTAAACCATCAGCGGGAGTTCGTTGTCAGGATCAGTGGGGACAGAGTCATTATTAGGGCGAACGTATCTATCATAAGCAAACTTTATTCGGTTTACATGTATTGGTGAAGACAACAATTTGTTCTTTGCTAAATACACGAAAATTAACTGGGCCTATCTGTAATTGAACACTGACGGCTATAGTCTAGCTGCCTTAAGTGCTTCATGAAATGTATAGTTGGTTCTTTTGAAGAAAAAGAAGAGCTCAAATTTATGGAATTAAGCCTCGCACAAAAATGGAAAGTTGTTCAGTCTCTGACTTTTCTATTTGTTTACACAAATGCATTATATCACAAGCATAATCATCCAACAATTCCGTTGGTTATTGCTTGCGAGAGAGCAGTTTTGTCTCTACACTCCAACGCCACGAGTTTCCTTCAAAATGGTCTTTTAGCAATTTATAAATTTTATCAACGGAACTCTTTTTGTCAGATGGAATTGACTGTAATAGTATTCTAGCATTGCCATCAATTATAGTTTTAAAGGCCAGTACCATTTTTGCATCGGTGTAATACATTTTATGGGTCATTGGCTTTGTATGCACCAGAATGCACCAGAATACACAAAGATCCATCCAACCGTTCAGCATGCAATAATTAATTCAAATTACTATTAGGCAGCCTTTTCGCGCCGCTAAAACAGGACGCAATACATGTACTTGTATGCGCTGCCACAGTAATGTCCAAGGGCTGAAATGCTTACAGGAATTTGTTCACTGTGTTGACTTTAATATTATGCCTTGTATCACGCACGTATGTTTCCAAGGCCCACTTAGTTTTGCTCATTGTGCAGAACCTTTTGTGCTGTATAATAAGTGACCTCAGATCAGTATAAGCCGTGCCCGGATGAGGTCTTTTGTGGAAACTGCTTTGAATTTGGTCATTGTCAAGCTACGATGAAGAGCCGTAGCCATTGATAACAATGTCTGTTTTCACACTAGAGCGCCGAACCCCGGGGCGAACTCGCCCGGGGCGGCCCCGGCGTTTTCACCCCCGAGTTCAACCCCGCGTCGTTTCACACTGGTTTCGCGCAAACATACCTCAGCCAACCCCGGGGCGAGATCGCCCCGGGGTTGGGCATGAGCGTTTCACACTAGTTTGTATTTCATCGACCCCCAGATGGCCAGTAAATTCCTAACTTCCTCCTCGCTGAAAATAATTCCTGAGATTCCGGGAACACAATGACCAACACAAAAGAGGGGGGGGGGGGGGTCCCTCTGCCACATATTGCGCTTCAGAATAATGGCGCTTGCGCTTTCGACCAAGCTGTATACAATTAACAATAGCGCGCGCTTTGACAGGACCTTTGGAATTCTTTTGTCGAGACACCTGTTTAATTCTCAACCCGGGTTGTACGAAACCCCGCACGCGGGGCGACGTTTCACACTAGCCATTTAGGCGAGGAGATGCCCAGAAAATGAGTTTCGTGGCACACCTCTTAGAACTAAAAAAATATATAGATTCTGGTATGGAGAATTCAAATATAGTTGTTGGAGTTTTCAAAAAGCTGCAGTTTTGTAGATATTTTAAATTAAAGGAAAGAATGTACATGCAGTATGCCGCCATTTTGGTATTTGTGTACAAAGTCTATGGAGAGTAAAGAACATTTTCAAAGTATTTTCTACCACAATTGGAAATGCTTTTTCAGTCCAAGATTCATGGGTTTTTTTTCAACATTTTTGCAATAACTGACCTTCACTGAGGTGATATATGATGAAAAAAGTGGCGGCAGGGTGTAAATTATTTTCAAATTAAAGGTGTACTATCCAAAACTATTGACTTTGAAGCAGTAAAGAGAAAGTTACCCAACACATTTCAATGTCTAATATTTCCAAATGACTGATGCCACCTTCTGAGTGTTTTGGCTCTAGGAAAGAGACTTTCAGTGTCAGATTGAGATTTTGTTATGCAAATGCCCATCACAAGCCCTAACAAAATGTGTGAGCTACCGAGCAAAGTGTGGAAGAACTCGTAGCCCCTCGCGCTTTAGCTCAGGACTTTGCTCGAACGCACAACCTGCAGAAGTACCCGCAAACTACGAATTTAATGCTCCAAACCACTAGGACACGGCACTTCCAGATATACTTATAAATATATTTCATTACGAATTGCCTTTTAAAGGTGCAATGCCTATAGCCCACAGTTTGAGAAAAATATGTTCAATTTTTGAAGAAACGTTTTTAGTGACAAGCAGACTAATAAATATGTTTTTCTTGAAGGTTTTTGTTTATCTTGCTGGTTGAGACCAAGGCGGATTTACATGATTTAATCATTACAGGTATTCTCTTAAATTAGTTTGAAAAATAATTAAACTCAAAAAACAATTGAAGCTGTCATTTACTTGTACATGTATTACATGTTTATTAAAGGTGTCAATCCAAATTAAATGACTGAAGACGAAACCAACAAATCATTCAACTGTTTCCCTATAATGTTTGTACAAATGTAAATGAGTGAATGGTGGTTGCTTTAATTGATAAACAGCAGAAGTTTGTATATACTATTTCCTTAATAATCATTCAATTAATTAATGGTTTACTGACACATCCACCTTTCGTGGAATGAGGCCGAATTGCAGTTGGTTTAACAAAAAGAATTTTGTGAATAGAAGAAAAATAGAGAAACTATTTAAGAAAGTAAACTTTAATTAAACAATTTAAAACAAAGAGAAACCCCCGTAAAAATATAGGAAATTACTAAAAGACATTTAAAACTGTAGTGAGTGAAAATAGAAATGTAATGAATATAAAGCAAAAATAATTTAATATAACTAATTTTTAAAATAATTAATACATTTTAAAAGCTATATTTTTTTCAAAGGTAATGACTTTGAATAAAGAAATAGTATTCATACAGAAATTAGCAAACATTAAAAACTAATTAATTTTGACTCTGTCAGAGGGTCCTGGTATTACGGGTTGTTCAGATGAAATTTTGGAACTAAGTGGTTTGTTTTAAAAACCCAAAATGATTGTCTGCGGTCTTAAAAGTGAACATCGGGAGAGAATGTCATCATGGTAAAGTGTCAATTTTTCAACAAGACATGCAAGTTTCCTGATACATTTGTACATGTTTTGAAATAATGGGGGAAAAGAAATCAATTTATATACACGTTGCAAAACTGCATTGACTGATTGCCAGTTAAGTGTGTATATATGTATTTCTGAGGGGTTGATATTAATCTTTTGAATCTAACAGATCACGAGTATACTGCTTCGGTGTCTGTGCTGGTTTGGTTGGTGCAGTGCAGGAAACCTCATTGTTATTGCAGGAACAAACCCTTGCGCTGCACTTAAAGGAACAGTTCACTTGCTGGAACATTTCAAGAGGGGGAGGAGAATCTCTCATTCATGACAACACCCGTCTGTATGATCAGTGGCTCGATACAGTAAAAATTGATCAAATGATGCAGTGACTTGTGGTTATTTTACTAAAATAGAAACGAATAACGAAATAAGAAAAACGGTTTCAACAGGGTTTGAAAAGTGGACTTACAAAGTGGACAATGTTACAAAGTTGACCAACAGTACTGCACTTTACCATGAGATAAAAGTAACTTTGGACAAAGGAATTAATGGCTTGGCTTCATTGTCGATTACTTTTTCGGGCCAAAACATTTACATAAAACAATAACATTCAATTAACTCAAAAAAAGTTATTTTCCATCAGGAATTGCACTAACCTTGTACCATTTTCCTTGAAGGACATTCAGTTTACATTAACCCAAAAAAATATCATCCAGCTTTTAAAATAATGAAGAATGTCCTCTGTTTCCCAAAGATGGCAGATTTCAAAAGATGAAAGAAAGATTCTGAAATTTTCTTCACTCATTGGCTAATAGAAAATGTTGTCTTTGGAAGCTGTCATTTTTCTGCATAGCTTTATTTTTCTTGATAAAAATTATGGACAATTGTTTTCACTTGCCCTTATGTTTGGAACCCACATAAATGTCCATTGCAGAATGAACCCCCTTCTAAAATGTATCCTTCACATTATATTCTAAACTACATCAGAGGTTTCAGTGAATTGTGGCTTGTCAGCAACATGTTTCCCGTTTCTGGTGATTTAGTGTGTTCTTGCTTGCAAATTATACATGATGCAGAAAGTCCTGCACGACCTGAACTTGCATATCCACTTTTAATGCTGATCACTTTGGCACCGATGATGCATTGTCTGAAATTGCTGTCTTTAGTGACGTTTTGTGGCGGCACCGATGATGGATGTTCAGTGGCGGATCTACGGGGGGGGGTTTTGGGGGTTTAACCCCCCCCCCCCCCTCCCCCCCCCGGGCTGAGAAAAAAAAAAAAAACCAGTGTCGAGTGTCCAAAAATCGGCACGCTGGGGTGTGTAGGCCAATCACCTCACCTAGATCCGCCCCTGATGTTGGTACAGTTTCAAGGTTGAACCATTATAAATTGCACACAAACACGTTATGTGCATGTAGGCTTATATGATGTTTCTCTGTGATATTCAAAGAAATTATTCAGAAAATGTTTTAGGCCTATTTTGTTTGCAGTTGCTGCTGCAAATGTTGATGCATTGAAACCACTAGACTTCACCCCCAAATAGAACGTAATATTAACAACAGGCATACAGAAGGGGCAGTTAATCTAAATTGGTACATTTGAAGGACGAATTGTTGGCTATGCACACTGATCTACTCAAAAGCGTGTTCAAGGACAAGGTCTCAAAAGTGTCAGCTATGGCCAGCTACGGAAAGATTTTACTTTAATACCCCCACCAAAATCGGTATAAAAGGAACAGAAAATCTTGGAAAATAACCATCCATTTGTGTTCATAATTGTATAAACACTTGGCACAACCTTTAATTTTAAGAATTTTGTTGGGACATTTTAGTGTAATATAGAGGAAGAAAGTTTGTGTTTTCTGTGTTAGAAGTTCTTGGTACCATGTACATGTACATATATATAGTCACTCCAAAGTGTTCACATTCATGTTGATTTCTTCCTATTTTTTAAAGATTTTGCTGACATAAATCTTGAAATAACAGGTCGTGTCACATGTTTAGACAATTGTTATCACGGAGGGTTGGTTATTTTCCAAGATTTTGCTGTTCTTGACCGATTTTGGTGGGGGGTATTATAGTAAAATCTTTCCCCAGCTACTAGTACTAGGCAAGGCTTTGGCGATTGTGGAGTTTTGACACCTCAGTCTTTTTTATTCTTAAAAAGATTTTGTCACTCTAAAATTACATTTGCGACCTTGGGCAATCTCCCCTTTTTCATATTGAGTATTGACCCTATTCCCATTTTTAGTTTTGAACAGTTTTGGGGGAGAAAGTGTGAGCTTTCTTACTCGAGTTTTGAGAAGAGACCACGCAAATTCAGACACCCATCTCATGCTGCCGTCATATTTGTTTGCAAATGTCGCTGCATACTTTTGGATTTTCGTTCTCTATAACTAAGTTATAGTCTGAAACAGGGTCCTAAACTCACAATCTCCGAGGCCTCAGTCAAGCCTACTTCAAGTTGCTTTGTTGTTGCATTCACATATTCTATCAAACCAATGTAAAATTAATCTTCATGCCACATTTATAGCTTTACTCAACTTATCAACTGATCGGCCAACGTAACCTTACCCGGTGTCCTCCAATTTCAGCCACTTATATATATATCTCGCTTCGAAAAATAAGGATAAACAGGATAAATGGTTTAGAATAACAATCCTTTTTAAAAATAAATAAATCTCTCTCGTCTGCAAACTAATCTCCATCAATTAAAAGGGTATTTACACTGTCAGAAAAGTCAAAAAAGTCAAATTTTTACTCGGTGTTTTACTTGCCCTTAAGGAATGCGATGACTTTACAGGGGAACACTGTACTGAGAGTGGATTTATATAAATTATGGCATACTGAATAATGTATGTAACGGTCGTCATCTGATACGCTATTGGATGGGGCCCCAATGGGCGGGCCATATTGTTCTGCACGGCGTTTGATTGGATATGACGCGTATAACGTCAACGGTGCGGCAGGAACCGTTTAAAACGAAAGAACACTAATGTGACCCAGAAAAGATATTCGTAAGATTAGGGTTAACGGAGCACAATGCAATATCTCCATAAACCACATCCGTAAGGGTGTGCGTTATTCACAGAACAGTGCGGCGATAAGGTATCATAACTACACAAACCTTCGGTTCATTCGCTATAAGTTTAAACAGATCATCATCATAGGCATCCTCATTTCCACATTTAATTCCATCTTCTGACTGATTACGCGGTACCCGCTGCTGCATTGGATTCGAATCAGCCAACCGACCCCGGCAAGCTCGGTGGTCGAGTGGTTAAGACGTCTGCACTTATAAACAGGAAGTCGTGGGTTTGACTCCCGCCCGAGTAAGCCTGTGATTTTTTTTCACACAGGCTCTCTGAAAGCATTGAGTATACAGTGCTTCATCGGGACAGGGCAAAAGAGAAAACATCTCTGTTCTAATTTACATTCCATCTTTTGATATTTTCATGAAAATCTGTCGCTTTATGATCTGATGCAATCCAGCCCCCCTCCACCCAGTTGTGAGAGGTCCCCAAAACCAGCTCTCTGATGGTTAATTAATTAAGAGAAATTTCTGGAATTATCTTTTTGACCCCCTTTGTTTTTACATTCATCCTGACAGGTCGCCTTGTGATTGTGGTCCTCAATGATCAAGATTCAATTAAAGAAGCTCTCGTCAAACACCTGAACGATACCGCCAGTCGAGGCCAGAATTACGTGCAGAAACTCTACAACCCAGAATTTCGAGGTTGGTATTATAAAGGTTGCTCTTATTATCATAACAACGAAGTTCCTATAGCCTCGCAAAGATCTGCCCCTTTCCTGTAAAGTCTGTGGTAATCTCTAAAGCTATGGTTTTAAAAAATTCGGCACCTACACCTTAATACTCGTACACCTTAGAGATGGGATCTGGATATTTAGTGTGTCCGTTGCTTAATACAATGTTTGTGTATATGGTGGGTCTTATATCAGACTTTCTCCAAAATATTACAAAAGCATTAATTCTTTGATAGTTGTGAACCTTGTGGTATTGGGGCGAATTTTATTTTGTTGGTTTGATTCACTGATCTCTGTGGGTGCGTTGGAGTAGCTCATCCGTGTCGACTCGGGTTAGCGCCGTACCATTCGATTAGCTCTGACGTCATACTCGGGGTTCACTCGGATCAGCCACTACAGACCCTGCTCGCGGAGTATGCAGAGTCACTTAACTACGCATGCGTATAGTTAAGTCTGATGCCCCAGATCCTGCTCCAGTGGGAAATTGACACTTACTTTTGTGACATCGACACGAGAGGGTGTTCGTGCGATTAGCTCGGCTCTTGTGGCTTACCTGTCTGCCTTTACCCGACGAGTCGATCCAGGTGAGCTACTCGAACGCACCCTATGTACATTGGATTGCGCATCGAGTTCGAATTGAAGTCGGATTCCGCCATGATAGTACTCCCAATACAATTAGCCTTTTTGAAATAAGGCGGACACAATAGGAGGGCGCTATTCGAATTGGATAAACCTTTTGTGCCAAGCAAACGGTTTACCCAAATCAATTAAAAGCCCTCCTATTGTATCCGCCATCTCAAAAATGCTAATAGGTTTGACAGTCTGGTCCCCAGGGTCTACAGGTTCTCAATACTACCGGTACACGTTAATTACTGTATTGATACGAAAACAAAGCCGTATGGAAGTACTAATAATTATGGCTGCTGCTCGCTTCAGTTTTTCGTACAACGCGTAATGGCCAAGAGATTGGTGGTCTGGTTGAATTTTGAATTTTGACGATGTAGGTTTCGATGAAATATGTAGGTTTCCTTGTGTGTAAATTCTACTTTTGTGGAAACCCAACAGTTTACATTTTGTCCAGTTTTCTTAGGTGATTTGTGGCTAAATCTGGTACATATTTTGGACCAAAAAGAATTTTAACCGAATTGTAGGCCTTGGTTTTACCTTTAATTGCATTTCCCAAAATGTTTTTATTTTTTCCATGTATCCTTCGATTGGCTTTATCATTACGTACACCGCCTTTTATCCGGCTCTTTAACAATTCGCGACACTTTACAAAGGAATGGCACAACTGAACAAACTAGTGCTCCTTCAGAAACCTTAAGACTCTGAATCAATCCCGTGTTTAACTTTATATACACCTAGGTATTCAAATAAGAGGGAAGAATATAAAATCAAGTTTTAATAGACTTATTCGTTTAATCTTCTGTTAAGCAGGAATCATTGAGGGAATTCTTTCCGAGAATTTCCAGCGCCAGCGGCACTTCGCCCACACCGCTCTGCGAGGCTTTGGCTTCGGCAAGGCCAGCTTTGAGGAACAGGTCATGTACGAAGTGGAAGCCACGCTTGGGAAGTTGGAGGTATGTCACCATTATTTGTCAAAATATGTGGATTAATCAGCTTTACCAATTATTAAAGATACATGCGAAATAAAAAAAAATTATGGTTAAAACAAAATCACTAAACGATCTCTGAACAATTCACTAGCAACGAAAATTTAACAAAAAGTTTAAAAGCGAGCAGAGTAAAATGCTAGTAGCGGGAATAGACCCTTTTCACATGTGAAAATAAAGTAGACTGAGTATCAGACGTTGCATGCATTGCATTGCATATCAACGTCTGATATATGCGGACATGCTAATTTATGCGACCCCGCGCGCCAGCCAATCGGAGTGGACTTTGCAAACTTGTGACGTCATTTCGATCAGAAATGTGGACGAAGGTACTGATTGGTTGGTGGGTGTCAGCTGACCCAGTTTCTCTGTATTCATCATGGCGCAATGTAGCATGCAATGGCAGTTATAAAATAATTCAAATGCCGCCGCGTGTGTCGCGTGCTCCCCCTTCCCAGCACACGCACGCAGTACTATACTACGCACAGTACAACTGCAACATGATTCGGTGCGCGTGCAGAAATGTTTACATTTCTTAAAGATATGCATATCCGGGGCGCGTTACGTGTCCGGGTAGCAACACGCGCCTTGATCAGCAGTTTCCCGAAGGTCCAAAAAACGAGCAGGCTGATTGGTCAAAATCTAGAGGTCAAGAGGCGGTTGTCTTGCACAATTAATCGCCAGATCTGCACACATATTATAGACGCTCGTCGCGTTGCACGAGCGGCTATTCCATAGACTAAAAATTAAGTGCTTATTGAAGTAAACAGTAGAGCGTGCCGCGTGCGCGCTCGTAATTGAACCTGTCTCTTAGGACAAGCACTGGTCCTTGGCGGTTCACACGTTGTGGTTTTGTTTACATTTGACGCTATCTGGTCACGTGTGTGTGAAAATGGTCAATTCAAACCTTGTCTGAACCAAATTGCAGTTATATACTTATGCTGTAGTAAGGTCACAGACCACCCCAATGGAAATAAGCCTGTATAATTGGCTTTTAGGGTTGTCCCAGACAAATCAAATATGTTGTATAAAGTCAATTTAGATGACATGGCATTAATAAAGTAACTTAAGTTAGATAGCATGACATTTGGTTCTTCCTTTCTATTTCCCCTTTACAGCAAAAGATACGTCAGCCGTTTAACCCTACGAGATTACTGTCCGCTGCAGTCTCAAGTGTCATGTGTTCTATTAGTTTTGGCGTCCGCTTCGACTACAACGGCGAGAAATTTCGTCGTCTCTTCCAAGTCTCAAACAATTGGTTTGATGTAACGTATGGGTCCAACGCCCTCAACGCCTTCCCCTTCATCCGGCCCTTCGCTAAACATATGGAGCAAGCCGTCCATTCGGCCTTCCATGACCTCTCAGGTTTCGTACGGGACGAGATTGAGAGCCATCAGGCCAGTTTCCAGCCAGACAGCGAACCCCGGGATTTCATCGATTGCTACCTGTCGGAGATGGCCAGCCACCCGGGGCTTTACACCCACGAAGACTTGACCATGATCCTGATCGACCTGTTTCTCGGCGGAACCGAAACCAGTGCCAGCCTGCTCTCTTTTACATTGCTTCACCTAATTCTGAATCCTGAAATTCAAGAGAAGGTGCACCAGGAGATTATGGAGGTATATTATGACGTCAAAAGAACATGAAATACATCATACTCTCGTAAAGAGCGCTGAATTCCAGCTGGTCAGTTCATCAGCACATACAAGCTGATATTGCTATGGATCAGCACGTACACAAGGACATTTGAAGCAAGATATGAGACAAAGGGAACCCCCCTCTTTTGTGTTTGTCATTGTGTTCCCGGAAGCTCGGGAATTCCTTTAGATATCCAGGGGGATGTGTTAAGTTTAAACTACTCTTGTGACGTCACTCTATTCAGAAAAGTGTCGATTCTTTTTTAAGAATGTACAGTTAAGTTAATTGACTTAATTCATCTCATACCTCAAAGCATTAGTAACAATGGACACGTGTTGTTCCCTTGAAATCTTGACAATGGGTGAAAGGGACGTAGTTTAAGTCGGAAAAACGACTCAAAAGGTGGACATTCTTTGATTCGAATGGGCTCGTCCACTTTATCGTCGTTTTTTCCTTAACATAAACAATTGTCTGGAGTGTGTATATGGTATAGGGACAAGAATCTTGCTGGGTTTATACTGGAATGTCACACGCGGGGAATATGCGCGTGCGCAGTTGACTATCGCACGTAGTTGACTATCGCACGTAGTTGACTATCGCACGTAGTTGACTATCGCACGTAGTTGACTATCGCACGTAGTTGACTATCGCACGTAGTTGACTATCGCACGTAGTTGACTATCGCACGTAGTTGACTATCGCACGTAGTTGACTATCGCACGTAGTTGACTATCGCACGTTCGAAAGTCGATTGGCACTATTGTTGCCCATTTCGTTCTTTTTGAGTTTGAATCTTTTTTTAATTTGTCTAAATTTGAATATGTATTTAATATGTTTGTATGTAAAACTTTGATGGGGCTTCGGCTTTGGTTTTGGCTTCCCGTAATTTTGCGTCCTAATAAGACGTGGCTAGATCTGGACATCTTCTCCAAATGTACATAATTATTTGAACCCGTGGCCTGTTTATTTTGTTCAAGTATTCAGGGCTTCGGATTGGTAATGAAGTTGCGGAATAACTGAAGACAAAACCAAGTTTTGGGAAATGATGTTCGATGAGCAATCTAGAGTGCATGCGTAATGATGTTTCGTGTCAGTTATTGTCTTTTTTCAAGTTCATCAAAAACAGAACCCACTATAGGACTATTGAGTTTTAATAAAACAGTATTCTTAACATTTACTTTTGTCTGGGTGTAGGTGGTTGGTCCTAACAGACTACCTACCATGAAGGACCGAGCCAATCTTCCCTACACCAAAGCAACTCTTCAAGAGTCCCTCCGCGTCTGTACCATTGTACCTTTGATTGTACGCTGTGCATTAAAGGACATCACCATCGGAGGTTACAACATACCTAAGGGAACCATCCTCTGGATTAATCAGTGGTAAATTGACAATTGACAACTGACAACGACAATGATAATTGATGACAGTTGACAGTAACAATTAACAATGACAATTGATAATGACAGTCGACAATGAAAATTAACATGGACAATTGACAATGGCAATGGCAGTTGCCAATGACAATGAAGTTTTATTTTGGAGGCATGAGAGAAACATATACATTTAACGGTCACATAGAATACACAACAAAATTAGAATGAAAACGGACATTCCCTTTACAGATAAATACAAGCGCAGACATAGCGCTGATTAAATATAAACTTGCTGATGACTGTACACGATCGAGCCCATCTTAACGACTTTTCCAGCATACTTTTGATTAGAAAAACAATATTTAACACCATGCTTTTTTCAAAAAAGGAAGAAAAAGGCCCCTTTATTTTCTTCTATTTTTATATCATGCATGACAACAATTTCCGCCCTATTTTCCTTGAAGATGGCTTTTGCTCCCCTTTGACTCCAAGAAGAAACATGCAATAAATTAACTTGAAGGTATTTTTCTACTTTTGCATTTCATGGCGTGCTATTGCTGTTTTTAACTTTTTGGTTTTTGGTTTTTGGTTTTCTAGGTCTTTGCACCACGATCCTAGAGTATGGCCAAACCCAGACAAATACGACCCCAGCCGGTTTTTGGAGAAGTCAGACGCGGTCGCTCAGAGTGAGAACTTTCTGCCTTTCGGGGCTGGTGAGTATATAGAAACAAATAATGTCTTAATCGCAATGTATTAGGCCTATTGCAGTGCAAAAAAAAATACCACCAGTCTATAGACGAAACCCGAACAAAGCACCGATATGCGCACTTTCAGGTTGAAAGCGAGGCTCTCATTGCTAATGCTACTTTCCAACCAACTGCGTTAGCTTGCGTTATCTTGCGAATTTTTTTCGCAAATTTTTTTCCGCCAATTTGTTCCCGCCAATTTTTTCCCGCCATTTTTTTCCCGCCAAAATTTACCATATATTGCGCTATTTGCAAATTTTGCAATTTGTTGCGATTTTTTGCAAAATGCTGTTGCCCACAGGCGCAACAAACGCAAGAATTCGCAACAAATCGCAGATTGTGCTGCCTTGCGCTGCATTGCGCCCGTTGCGCCCGTTGAGCATGCTTGCATTAGGCCTGTACACTGGTTGCCGTGCGATGCATTGCAAAAGACGCCTAGCGCAGCTTGGCTTGCGCTATTTCGCGCTATTTTTATGCAGGTTCAAAACTAGCGCATCAGCTTGCGAAGCCATTTTGCCAGCTAAATTTGCGCAAGCTTCCGCCCCTGAGATATTTATATTTCTCAGAAGGATTGGTACTAGTACAGTAACCATCTTTATAAACGTAGATTGAAACTAATACATTTTTGTTTTTTGTCATTACTAAAGCTTTTTCAAATCTTTAAACGAAAGAGGATAGGATTACGTACATGTAACCATTATTTTAACATTAAGTAGTGCCCAAGGAATAAGTGTTTTAATCTGGGTTTCCTTTCCTTTTTAAAACGCCCTTTATTGTGCATGGTGGTTTCCAACTTTCAATGGTACTTGACCTCAAATTGTACATGTTGGTTGCAGGTCGTAAGGTGTGCATGGGCGAACAACTTGCCAAGATGGAACTCTTCCTGTTCTTCGCCTGCATGATGCATCGCTTCAAATTCTCCCTACCTCCTGGCCATGAGAAACCGTCTGCTGATCCTGTCCCCAAGTTTCTGAACAAGCCCCCGGATTTTGAGCTCATAGTTAGCGAAAGGTCGTAGAGTGAAATGCATGTCTTTCTCTCTCATAGGACGCCATCTTCGTAGGAAAATTACAACTGCGTATTCAACGCCATCAGGTGCGTGTGCGCGCAGTCATAGATATACAGGAATTCGCCCATCCTCGACTCCATGGGCGCGTGTGCGTTCCTTCAAGATCGCGCAAGGCATGGTGGGAAAAACATGGCGCAGCAAGATCGTACCCATGGTAACGAGGTTGGAATTCGCCCAACAAAATTAGAAGCCATTTTTGCTCTGGTGCCATGCTCGCGTGCAGGTTGCCCGCGTTCTTTAATTTCAGTCGCGTGCGCATTTTGGCAAGTTGTAAACACCCTGTTGTCGAAGCTGCATCGAGCGCGTGCGTAAAATACGCCCGCGAGCGTGGTGCCACCGCAGTAAATGCTTCTAATTTTGGTCGCCGGATTAAGCCCGGTTCATACTTCATGCGAATGCGTATGCAAAGCGAATCCGTTAAAGGGACACATTGCCTTCAAATGTCATGAAATTATGCTGTTTGGAAATGTCCCTTATCCTTTATAAGAGTTGTTCATGCAAAAAAATACGTATAATGTGTTGTAATTAGTGAGTAGTGATTACAAAACAAAAAATTGGCCGCTTACCCCTGACATCTGACCCGCGAAACATAGACTTATTTCCAGTACTAAATACCACCGTCTAAATACCACCTTGTGAACCTATCAGATGATCGACAGGTACAATTCTTTACCTCGCGACACATATCGCCAGTGCTGCGCGCCGTGCCACACAGTACATCAATATGGATCAACAGAACGTACTTCAACCAGATGCGACTGGAAATACGACTGGTGAACATGGTCCGCCATTTTGTAGAGTCAAAAATTTGGTTCTACAAAATGGCGGACCGTTATTTGTCACGAAATTAAACAAAAACCACGCAATCTGAAGGGATAGTTGTGTGAATCTTTATATTCTACTTTTAAAAAGGCTTCCCAACCATATCCATTTCAGTTTTATAGCCCCGAAATCGCAAAATCCAAAGCAATGTGTCCCTTTAAGGTAACGGAGAACGTCACAATGAAACTTCAATTGTTGACGTCATGAAATTCGCTTCGCATTCGCATTCGCATGAAGTATGAACCGGGCTTCAGTCTATACAAGGGGCCTGTTTGTTTCACACGAATCGGGATGTGATCCAGAGCCGAACGAAAACAAACAGGATCGCGAATCCCTCTCGCTATATGTTGCATGCTGGGAGAATTTGTATTACACGACAATGTCGTCTGCTTCAGATTCTGTAGGGCTATTTTTATGATAAACTATCTGTTATTTCCAGAAAAGTAAATAAATCGTACATAGCTTTAATAACAAAAATACACTGTAAAGAAATTATTAGTAAATACTGTCACAATAGCTCGTTAAATGTTTCAAATCTACGAAAAAATACCGTCACTTTTCTCTGTCCGTCTCGCACGTCGCCATCTTGGATCTTGCGAACCCACCTCGCGAGCACGATCACTAAAAACGTGATCCGGAGCAGCTTTCGACGCTCCGGATCACTGATCGCGCTCCGGATCTGCGTGAAACAAACACGCCCAAGAATTCGCCGACGCCATTTTCACAGTGGTGCCGCGTTCGCCTTAAGGCTGCCCGCGTTCTTTAATTTAAGTCGCGTGCGCATTTTGGCAAGTTGTAAACACCCTGTTGGTCGAAGCTGCGTCGAGCGCGTGCGTCTAACACGCACGCGGGCGCCTCGCCACCTCAGTAAAGCCTGGTTTCCATATAGTCGTTATAATCGCCGACAGCGTCGCCGAAGAGTCCCCAAAGCAACGCCGATAAATGAAAACACTTCATCGGGGACTTTCCCAACATGGACGGCGACAGTCGGCAAAGATCAACCAAGTTCAACTTCAGTGAGATATTTTCAAGCATTCGGACGCCATTTTGTTGAAAATGTTCAGCCGAATGACGTCAGAACCGTCTCTGCCCCGACGTCTGCGACTTGCCATCTTGCGTGCTGTCGGCGTTCATTGTGATTATATGGAAACCAGGCTTTAATGCTTCTAATTTTGGTCGCCGGATTAGTATAAAGAATTAAAAAGACTAGATGGGTAGCGCGTACAGACGCGCATTCTGCCATGGGCAGCGCCATTTTTCAGCGCGTGGGGCGACGCTCATTATGACAATACGCTTTTCAACATTAAAAATGTTTCAAACTGCGCTGCTGCAGCTTGTCACAGCAATAAAAGACGACTGGGAAGCCAATATTATTTTACTGTATTAATTTTAATCTGTTTGACGCAATGTGTGAATAAATGTTTTCAATAAACTCAATTCGATTATTTATTTTTATTGAGTGACGTTCTCACTCTCGGTGCGCGTCGCCCCACGCAAATAGTGCGTACACTCTAAAAACAACTTAGTTAAAATATTGACTAGATTTCCTAGTTATTGAAATCTGACTAGGAATTCAGTCAAGCATCCGAAGTTTCAGGTTGACCGATAGTTGCTTTGACTACATTCCTATTTACTTCGTCGAGGTTCGAAGATTCTAGTCACTGCGTATTTTACGTCACGCGGCGGACGGGTTATCTCCAACATTTCTCAAAGGAGCGAGATCGTATCGCGCATGTCGCGATCGCGCGTCGACTTCTGAGAATAGGCTAAATGTCGTTTTTGTCTGATTTAAATTAATATAATTCTATAAGTGATTGGTTTTAAACAAACATTTTCTAGTGCTCTATTTTTTACAATTTGAAAAGCAGAAGTTATGCTGCTCATTTATACCGATTGATAGACAATGCCATGGTTCGCATTGCTTGAGTATTAAAGGGTGAATTAAAAATAGTCGTGCCAATGTCTTGTATTTTTGTTTGTTTCAAGGTTTATAAAAAATGACAACCCTTTTGTCATACAAACTTGGAAAAGTAGTAGAAATTGAATCAAATTCTGGCTGACTGAAAATGAACAAAATCACAACGGATTTAGTCATACAAACTAGGAAAAATAGTAGGATTTGACTCGAATTCTAGTTATTTATGTGACTATTTGTTCTAGTCAATAATATTGACTGGAAAAATCTAGTCAAATTGACTGATTTTCAGTTGCACCCAGCTGACCCTGAATATCTAGTCAAATTTAACTGGTTTCTAGTCAAATCTGACTAATGTTTTTTTTAGAGTGTAGAGCGTCCACGAGAGAACGGGGAAATTTGTGAACACTCAATGGCGCGTCTGTACGCGCTGCCCATTTATATATTTTCTTATTCTATATCTATGGCGCGCAGTGTGCAAAATATTCTAAACACGCGCGCATGTTGCTCTAAATTTCTTCAAAATACGGCGCTAAAAATTTGACTCTAAAAATGCCGATGCACGTGGCAATCTGTAGAAAGTGACATCATTTGAGAGAGACCTATAGACCGTATTGAATACACTGAATACAAATAATGTAGTTCCTCCAGTGTGTGAGCGTTGAATAAAACAAAACAAGCCAATTTGGTCGACCTGCGCGGGTGGCGTAAGGGTATATGTATATGATTTTAGATCACGTGCACCGAGTTCGATTCTCAAACTGATTCCTTTTGGGGTTTTTTATTTCTTTTCTTTTTGGACAAATTTTCAGTCAGAAACAGTTTAGAGTAAATTTAAAAGATTGCGTTTTTTTCTAATTTGTAGTTTGGAGGATAGCAAAGTACATTGTACACATGACGCTGCCAAGACGTAATATTTGATACGGTCCATATGTAGGGGAAGGTGGGTAGGATAGACCTTTTTCTCCCACGTGACCAGCGTGAAATGTAAACAAAGCCACCTCGTGTGGACCGCCTTGGAGCATCGTACGTGCATTGTATGAAGCACGCTTGACTATAGTTTACTACTTGAATGATAAGCACTTCATTAACATCCCTATACACCATGGGGTCCACGACGACACGTGAAAAGGGTCTATATGCCACCTTCTTTCAAGCCACTCCACCATGGAAACAACAAAACTCACTGTCATACCAAAACAAATGCATAAAGAGTAGGCAAAACAAAAGCATAAAGAGTAGGCAAAGCAACATACTACCCACAACCAAAACTTGTTTGTTTTACTTTACTTTGAAGCTACATCTAAGTTATTGAAGATAATCTGGTCTGTCCCATCGTGTCCCGTGTGTTTGGGGAAGGCTGACACCAGATACTGATGTCTTGAACATTTCCCGATATTTCCACTATGCGTAACAAGTAACATTGATCCTCTCAAATAAATCTCTTTCAGTTTATAGTTAATGCATTATTATACCAGGGAAGGATGTGACATTCGTCTCATGAGGCATTATTTAATTTTTGACCACTACGTATTACGTAACACACGCATTTCTAAACAGTTTGATGTGTTTTATGAGCACATCATTAGATAGCTAACTACGTCACACCATATCACCAAACAATGACTAACTACATTTTGTCAGTGATCTCATCAAAATGCAATGTCCATGTTTCCCCCAATACAGAAACAAAGCAACCTTGTGTTATGTTAAAGCGGAACTTCCTTAAATCAGTAATGTTAAGGCGGCCATGCATGGTATGCAGTTGTTTTAATGATATTTTTCTATGCCTCCTTGAATATTTACAAACACTAGAATGATATTTTGTAGTATATACTTTGAGATTAAAATACAACAAAATGCATTTTCAAAACAACAGTGAAAAATAAACTGTAATATAATTTAGTATAAGCTTTCTTTTAAAAATAGGCAAGTGTTCGAAAATACGGTTAGCGTTACAAATGTATTGTTTGGAGTAGATTGGTGAGCATTTATTATTTTGGAGCCAAACGGATTTAAATGGAAAATCATTTCGTGAATAATATCTGAAGTTTAGGACATTCTAAATTGAAAGTTGTTATGGTATTTTCAAGAACAATTATGATATTAACGCTGTGATGCAACACTGCCAGTAAACACTGCATATTAAACGAAATGTAAAATCTTTAACTGTATTCTACAGCAACGTGTGCATTTGCTCTCGGTAATCGAGGAGGGCATCACTGAATTTGATCGTGCTTCCAGGAGGATAATTCTGTATTCCACATTGAACGTGACTGGGAGAGAGAGATAATTAGTGTTCGCATACTGCCTTGAAACCAATATTTGAGTTGGTTCGTGCATCGTAGTACACCCGTTGAATTTACTGTAATAACGTTCTTGCACTGTAAAATAATCTGCGTAAAATAACAGGTTTCCCTGTAAAAAAAAAACAATCACTTTGTTTTAGTTTTAACTGATTTTGGACGTAAAATTACGATACTGTGACCTAGAAAATACCACGACTCTTTTCGTGTTTTAACGTTAATTTATACAAAAAGGATGTAAATTTACAAGATCACTTTGTCAAAATACAACATATTGCTGTAAATATACGGCAACACCAATGAAGTGTTGTTCATTTACAGATAATCTAGAAAATCTACTGTTCTCCTATACATGTATACACTAATCTCATTAGGCCTACGTATAGCAAGTGACCAATCAGAACTAAAGGAATTTGTGTTGACAAAAGTCATGTAAAATTGTAACTATAGTGTTTAGTCCAGAATCATATTTTCTTGACCATCATGTTATAATTCAAAGAATTCCACAATAAAATTTAGATATTTTGCAAGCATACCGGTAGGTGAAGAATCCCATTTAATCTCCCTTTGTGCAATATCGTAAACCATGACTTCATCATGCATATGGCGAGATAAAGTGAATATAAAGCTAAATCACGCCATTATTTAGTTAGTAGTACTGGCATTTGTAAACTTTACCACAAGCTTAGCAGTGCGCATGCGCGTACTGGCGCCGCTGGCACGTTCTGTGTCCAACTCTCATGAAAATCCGACTCCTTTTCCCTATTTAAATTATTGGTTAAACCCTCTCACGTGACTGGCCACTCTCCAAATTATCTTCACTCAGGCATGCGCAACACTACCAATGAGCCCATATTTCATAGTGACTGAAATTCACGCCACACCGGCAGCATTTTGCTGTAACTGCTGCCGATTTCGACGAATTTTTTGGACAGAAATTAAACAAATTGAAAACTTTCTGCCATGAACAAAATAGCATGCGGCTACCCGTAAATTGTATTTCCAAAATACATTCTTTCTCAAACTCTTGGGGAAAGTATCCGTTTTTGCACAGATCGGAGTTCGTGCTCTATATTTACTGATCTGTAAATTTGTTGTTTCATTTTTGTTGAAAAAAAAAATCAAAATTTGCAAATAGGTTTTACAAGTTTCCCATTGAATTCTGCACAATATCGAGCAGCGTGAACCAAAGGTGGCCAGTGATCTGACTATTGTACATGCGCTATGCAGTCGTATTTCTAATTCCACTTTGGTTCACATCGACAGTCAACCTTCAAACAAACACAAACTCGCTTTTTGTAAGAGAGGATATTACCTCTAGGAATCTGTTCATGGAGATGCGAGAAGATAATGTGACACTTTCCCACTATTGTCCATGTTGATTTCGTGACACGCTTCACAAACAATGAACTCGGCCGAGATGAACAAACTAGCGTGTCCCGAAAGCAATTTTCAGTGCGTTCTGATGATGTGTGTCAGCAATTGTCTTTGTTGAAGAATTCTCTAAAACACTGAATCCATTGTATCACTGTTTCAAGTAACAATTTTTTTGCGATTCCAGCTAAAATACGATTAAATATATTACCAAAGAGCAAGCAAGTTCACTTCAAATCCAATGAAATTATAGGCGAAAATGCAAACTTTCGTGCACACAGTAATAAAAAAGTACAGCATGTTCGGCGTCCTATTTTATGAAAATTTTTTGTTTTTTTTCTTGCTGGGCTGAACTGGGAAACTACAATAATGTGGTTTTACGAAGGAAATGAGGCGTTCCAATTTGCAACATTTTGCAAACAATAAATATTATAGGTTTTCCCGGCTATTTTAAAACATCATATCGTCACAGTTTTTACGAACAGACGAATTTTACCTCTCCGCACTATACTAAAGTTACAAGAAAATCAGTTTTAAGCTGCTCACTTTTAAATTGAAGATATTACCTGCATTTATACCACATGTTGATTCATTGTTGACACTATGTTAAAGTACAGTTCTCGGTCTTTCACAAGTCATTGGCAGCTGAGCGATAAGTCAATTGATTACAGAGTTATTAATTGATTAATACATTTGTCTCTTCGTGATAACTCAAAAGCGATAAATGGCCTGTTTTGCCCCACAGAGTGTCACTTTTCTCTTCGTGAAAACCCAATATCCATTTCCGGGCAATTTTGGCCCACACAACCCTATTATATAACACGGAGTTCGAATTCGTCTCTTCGTGAAAACCCAAAATCAACTTTCTGTCAATTTTGCCCTTCTCAGCCATAGCGTATATAGGCCTTATGGCTGAGAAGGGCACGAATTCGAACTCCGTGTTACAATATTTCTGTGTAGGCTATACCTATAATGAGCCTATAACATATTTTTAAGAAAATTAATTCGAAAGAAACAAGCAATAGGCCTAGGCCTATATTTATGAATAGCAGGGAAAGAATAGAAAAATAGTGGAGAAATTATCCTCATCTGCGACCTTTATGCCTTCTGCAGAAGATGTCGTAATGAAGTCAGTGTATCGAAATTGAACAAACTTATCATTAAATTGTGTGGCAAAAGACGAATTTGTTTTCTGAAAAAACTGTCCGGCGTAGACGAGACGAAATTGAATACTCCTCGCCGAGAATGGGTGTTTGTGGATTGAATTCGATTGAACAACAATTGAAATTGTATGACAAAAGACGAAATTAAACCTTGGAAGTGCACTAAATCGATGCTGATGGACGAATTTGAATATTAAAGGCGGTGAATTCGAATGATAAATGTTTTAAAATAGACGGGAAAACCTATAATAAATAAAATGATATAAAAAGAATTCATGTCCAAAATAATAATGACAAATTTGACCTCAACCTTCGAACACTTTCATGGAGGTAAAGAATCCTTCGTGTTCATAAAACAAATTGATAATGAACGTGAAGTTTTGCACCCACTGTTAATCGACAACAACGCCGCCACATGTTTAAAAGTAAACTGACATAATTTCAAAGTGTCTGAATTTACCCTCATTGCCGCCTGATTACTTGTGAATTTAGCCACACTTTATCTTCTTTTAACTTTTTCATGAATATTCTATTTGCCAACACCCCAGTATGCAAAATCAGGTCATTCCTTTGTTACCATGTAAATTTATTCCCTTTCTTTTGGCAACAAAGGTATGTATTTCCCCTGGGATTCTTGAGTGTATTGTGTTGCGGTGTAGTGTAAAGTTTTGAAAGGGAGTTGATTTGCATGTATTTGAGGAACTTTGGGTTATGTGAGGATCAGGGTGGGGTGAGTGAGATGATTTTTTTTCATATGAAGCGCGATATAGGGGAAAAGGGACCCCCGGCCCTCTTTTGTGTTGGTCATTGTGTTCCCGGAATCTCAGGAATTCTATTCAGAAATCTAGGGGGATGTGTTAGATAACAATAATCTGGAGTGTGCTTAGGGAATAGGGATAAAAGGGGGGGGGGGGGGGGTACCCTTTTCCCCCATATCGTGCAGGGTATCTATTTTTAGTGTGTGGTCAGTCAGTCTAGCTATGTCTTATGCTAGGTTCATACATTCCCGATTTTTAAGCCGAATCACCGCGAATAGCAATTCTTGAGTAAATCGGGGAATGGTTCTTGGCTGCCTCGGGATGATTCTGTTAGTTCGGTGACAAATCGTTAAAGATCGGGAAGCGCCCCGACAATTTTGGACATGTTTAAAATTGTCGGGGTGATTCGGGAACCAATTTAAATTCTTGGTTTATTCTTGTTGTATTCCTAACTAATTCGGGATATTCTTACAGCATTCTTACGAGTTATTCTGGTATTTAACAGTCCAGAATCATGCCGAATTTTTACGAATGTATCAAGAAATGTACGAATATTATAAAAATAATTTACGAATACACTAAGAATAAATAAGAATAATCTAAAAACTTAGCAAGAATGAATCACGAATAATGCTGAATTATACATATTTTCCTAAGAATTTATTAAGAATAACCAAGAATCAAAAATAATTTAATACGAATTGATCCAGAATAGTCCCGAATGCACGCCGATTTAATCAATAATACACAGAATGAGTAGATAACTGGAACTGACTGACGATGAGCGCTTGGATATCCCGGGATCGCCTGGATTCGGCCTCGTTCTGGATGATTCTGGCTTGTTCTGGTTGAAAGCGGCTTAGTTCGGGGTTGTTAGGGAATGTTCGCATTACATTCAGCTTATTCGGTCTTTGTTCTTATTAAATTCGTAATGAAATCGGCATAATCTGGGTCATTCTGGACGATTCTGGAGTTATTCGTATTCTTGACAAAATCGCTAAAATTCGGTTTTATTCTTCACTAAATCGCAATCATTCAGCTTGATTCGGTCTGATTGCGCTTTTAATTCGTACCTAGTTCTTTATTATTTTTGTGTCATTCTTAACTTATTCTTATAAAAAGCGAATCGTGGCTAATTTCTCCCGATGCTATCAAGACTTTTTATTCGGGATAGATCGGGGGTATTCGTGGCATTAATTCGGGAATGTGTGAACCTAGCATTAGACGGAGGAAGGTCTAGCTAGCTGTGACTTGGACCGAGAGAGTTTGAATCCGTGAGATCACCAGAGCCGTGCGTATTTCATTAGAAGTGTTCTGTGCCGCCAATTTTACAATAAAACCAGAGCAGATTTATACAGGCTGCTAAGGAGAATTGGTTGGAGTGAGGACGTCAGGCCTGGGATCTGAATTTCAAGACCCTGAAATGGATAGAAAACCGTAAGTTTAATGTTCTTAATTTCTGTATTTCTGTTTCACAAAATGAAGTTCCATTTGGTAAATTTCTCGGAAAACTGTTTGTACAAATCCATGTATTATTTTCTAAACCCGTTCAAAAACTCATTTTAATGTGTGATTATTATTCAAAGAAGAGAAGTTCAATTTAATTCCTGGTGATTGCAGTTTTGCCGAAGTCCCAAGATGATAGTTTTCGAAAATTTGAACGCTTTTCAAAAATCTTTTGTAGTTTGGTTATTTTTCTTTAATGGTTGTAGATGGTTTTCGGCTATAGTTTGAATATCGCCTGACTGAGTGTCGGCAGGCGGCAGTGAGTGCCTGGCTAAAGGCCTATTTACACACGCGCGCGGTAACGGAATTCCGCGCGGTTATAAATATAGAACACATGGTTTTCTATGGGGTTGTTTACATTAAGAGCGGACAAACCGCGCGGTATAGCGATAAACCGCTGCGTTTAGAAACCAGAGCGATTTTCCAAATAGGCCTACACCGCGCTGAGACTGCGCGTTCTGACCAATCAGCGTTCTCGTTGGATATGACGTCACGATCAGCTGGCACGTCTCTAAAACAAAGATGGCGTCGTACGGGAGTAGCAGCACTGAGATTTTGATCCTGGAAGTAGAGAAGTATCCTCAATTGTATGACACATCACTAGAAGCCTACAAAGATGCAGTCAAAAAGCAAGACATTTGGGAGTGTATAGGAGCGAGAGTGGACATGCATGATTTTGGGTTGAACTATAGTGCCAAGATTTCTGCAAACTGACCACGCGACATTCTGAAGTACCCAAAATAAACGATCTTCATGATATGACTATCTAACTCTCGTACTAATCTGTGGTATTCCCCAAGCTCTGTCCTTTTCTGAAGAGTTTCATGAACCCAAATTCTTCGTTTTTTCTTTCGCTTGAGACGCAATCTTCTCGCCAAGATCAGAAGTAACAGAGCTTCCTCGTGCCTTCGATTCTTTTTGCGGGGCGCCATTGTTTTTGTGGAATGTCGATGCAATAACATAAATACCGAACGGGTTTCCGCTCGTGTACAAATGTAAAATATCGCGCGGTATACCGCTTTCCGTTACCGCGCGCGTGTGTAAATAGGCCTTTAGACGTCTCAGTACATCAGCTCTGAGTGGTGACTGAATATTGACAGGGGGCGCACTCCAAAATTGAACTTTGAGCTGTTCCGCAGCGACTGGAACAGGAACGACAAGCTTTAGTGATGAATCACTTGAGGCTTGCGTGTAAAGCTTAGTGGCAGAAACAAACGTCCAGAAAATCGACCACATCGGTGGAAACATTCCTTTATTTATTTGATTAATTTCGATCAGAGTGATCTAGTTCTTGACTGCTAGAAATTGAATAAATTGGCGTTTGTAAAAGCTAGCTAAAAAGTCAAAGAATGATTGATTTGTGACAAGTTCCATTAAAAACAGAGCTGGAATTGTAACGTTAATCGTAAATACTGGTTGGGTACATGCCAATTGGAATTTTTGAATGACCTCAAAAATCGGTGTACAATTTGTTTTGTTTTTTTCCTGAAAATTTATTATTGTTTTAGTGGTGATTTGTGTTTATAGAAGCTAAACCTCTGAAGTTTGAATTTAGAAGTTTGGCTGATTTTGGTTTTCTTTTGAGAGACAAATTCTAAATTCCCAAAGGGAGGGACACAACTGATTAACCAGCCAGAATCAAACTTAATTCTTAATTAATTCAAGAAGTGTGTAATTTAATTCATCAGTTAATTTTCACTGTACATATCTAAATTATCAGTTTAGTTCAGAAATATTGAAGGATTGTATAATAATAATAATAATAATCAATATGTAAATAAATTGTGTAAACATTAATTCTTGTGTTCCTTTGCATGCAAATATTTTGTAGTTTGCAAGGTATGTTTTTCAGTCATGGCTAGGGAAGGGTTTAGCTGTGACACAAAGTAACGGATAATGTTCTGATATGATAGTGAAATAATGTTTTAATTAATAAATATGCAGTAAATATATCTGCATTTTTCGTCATGTCTTTCAGACAAACGTTAACTTTCAAGGGGTGCAGCATGTATGCTACATTACTGTTTCATTTTTAAAAGATCAATTTTTCTGATAACGATGTTTAAGCCAACTTTTTATTTGGGCGCATAAAAGATGCAGGCCTAATATCTCTTGCTCGCCGTAAGCTTATAAGGAACAGGCCAGTTCAAGAACTTCGTGATGGGCGTGGTGGATGGTTTCTCGCAGCCGGGAGGTAGGGAGAATTTGAAGCGATGTATCAGGCTGGCGAAGAACAGGAAGAATTCCATCTTACCCAACTGCTCGCCCATACACACCTTACGACCTGTAATAAACGAGAAGACATCGTGAGATACCTTCAACTGACCCACCTCAAACATAACATTTCTATTTGACTTGTGACATATCTCGGTGGAATAATAATTTGAGGCGTTTTATTCCAAAATAATGGACTTTGCAGAAAGTCAGTATTTATTGCTTGACTTACCGGCACCAAACGGGAGAAAATTGTCAATCCGGTCGCCCGCTTTGACCTTCTCTAGGAATCTATTGGGATCAAACTTGTCAGGATCAGGCCACGCTGTTGGATCGTGTTGCATAGACCTGCATTAAGCAAAGATGACGATGTGTATTTACTAAGGTATGACAGTTTGGTTTATAAGATAAAAATTGATTAGTTTCGTTCTAAAAGCTTATTGTTTAATAATGATACCAGGATATACCGAAACCTCGATTGTGGAAGTTCCATATGAAATGCTGCCATCTTCGACAAAAATGTGGTTTATTTCGAATTCAACAATCGGAATAAGCACATACAAACGTGCACAAAATCACTGTAAAATAACCAACGATTTTCTCTCTTTTTTTCTTCACTTGGATGACTGATTGAGCTCAAACTTTCAAAGGTTTCACAGAAACTAATTTTAGATCCACAGAGGGCGCTATTACAGTTCAACAGCGTTGAGTGTAAACCTTTCTTGACAGATGGTGTCCGATTACCGGTACTATGCTGTGGCTTGAAATTACGCACATCGTCACTGACACCACGCAGTAACACCCGAGTTGACTTGAATTAAATACAAATGAAGTAAATTCCTCTCAACCTTTTCAAAGGGTTTTTCTCCGCATTGCATTTCCGCAACATGCTTTTTATTTTGTGTCAAGTCAAAAATCCACGTCACTGTCCGAAGTGAGCGCGCACACTTGGGTGTTGTTAGTTCGTGAAACCGAAATTATTCATTGAGCAGTTTTCACGAAGTAACACTGGAGTGGACTTGGGTGTTACTTCGTGGTGTCGGTGACGACATGTCTCTGTGAGTTTGTATATGCCGGCAATCGTGGACCTAGGACAAAAGAATTCGGGCGTAGACAAAGGGGTCCACGTTTGACCTAACGTCCACGATTGAAAATCGTGTACAAAACCAATGGGAGGCCTTCCGAAAAAGTATAAACAAAAGAGGAACAATGGGAGGTCCACGATTGCACCCGTTTACATGACTCTGTGATGTGGCTGCAGCTACTACCATAGGCTTGCTTGAAATTTCAAGCCGCCGCCAATTAAATAAACGGCCTCAGTCATGACAGTGTGATCGCCATTTTATACTGGAAAATTCATGTATATATTTGCCACAATCCTCCGACATAAGTTTGTGGGTGAGCTTATTTTTGGATAGTTTATTATAATTTTTTTGACTTGTAATTAGATACGTTTAACAGTGGAATTTGGCATCTAAAGTTTTCCATAACTGTCAATGGTCGAGAGCCCATTCTACTTCTGATTTGACCTGGTGGTGGCGCTTTTCTTGCCATGTGTGTTCCATGGTGGTCGTTCTTGTTTTTATGTTTAAAAAGAAAGAAACACAACGTTTCTGAGGAGAGGGAAAATCCCCAAATTGCTCTTTACTGCTTGTTGCTGGTGGACAGTAAATTTGTAAGCTGAATTTCTGAATATTGGAAATCGGGCTGGGGCTACAGTGCCCCATACGGATTATTTTAATAACCCCAGACATGTGTGATAGATCTGTTTTGATAGATTTGTTTCCTAAATTTTATCGGGAGTCGGTTTAGCACCAGAACCAAATATCTAGGATTTGCATGATTACCTAGAAGCGGATTTAAAAATGTAACCATGGTAACCAAAACTAAATGTGGAGATCAAAAATGCGATTTTGACACCTGGACGTACACATTTTTGGCTTTGGGCGAATAACCAATGTCACACGACTTTATACTTTCTGCAATGCATTATGGGAATCCAAGATGGCCACCATTGACGAGAACAGCTTTTTCGGCATTTGATGGCATGCTGTACATTACCACCCAACACATGTCTCTGCTAAATGTCAGGTAAGTAATTCGGCCTAAGCACATGCAAATTGCGGAGCGGGTTGGGGTGGGGTGGGGTGGGGGAGGGGGCTGGGGGAGGGGGTGTGGGGGAGGGAACACTGTGCCCCTCACCGATCCTGAGAGGAGTAAGACGACAAGTTCATTACCAGAAATTGATCATGAGGTTGGTCCCTTTAGGGATGGTGTATCCTGCTAGCTTGAAGTCCTCCAATGCATAACGACTGCTCAGAGGCGTCTGGGTATTATGTCGCATAGTCTCGTTGATGACGGCTTTGGTGTAGGGAAGATAAGGCCGGTCCTTCATCGTGGGCAATCTATTAGGTCCGACGATCTAAGGAGAAGATATCGAGAAATTTGTAGTCGGAGTGGTGGTTGTCAGTGGTAGAGAATTGTTCCTTCCTCTTATTTAAAATTAGAACTGCACAACATTATTGTTGCCAAAACAACTTAGAGTGGTCTGTACAAAAGTGGAGAAACAGCCAATATCCTCATAGTGTGCACCCAAGTGGACTTCCGAAATACAAGGGGATTTGGCGAGAGTTATACGTCCGGACACGCGGTATAAGAACTATACAACGTGTTATGACGTCCAATTTCATAAAAAAAAAAAAAATTGAAAAGGGTGCAATGGGAACGTACAATAATGTGGTCCTGCAAAGGAAACATAAAGAAAGGAAAGGAACATTTTAAAAATATTGCAAATTGATAATACATTGTACTGTAAAATTTGGCATCAACTCCCGATCAGTCTATCATTCACATTGCTATGGGGTAAAAACAGACTTAAAGAGACCATCCCTAGACTTTGTCAGTATTCACATAAAAATTTATAGAAATTGATAGTGAAGTCTCGAAACCTGAACGCTGTACACATAATTATGTCCAACAGACCTGCAATATTTTGGTCACAGCCGTGGTAGAGAACATTTATTTAAAAAAAAACAGATGGACAGACAGCATAGCTACAATTACAGGGCAGTCGACCTGCAATCTTCATCTACAAGGTCATGAAGTTTGTTTGTGCGCAGCATTCAAAAATTTCACATTGCTATGGGTTTGGTCTAAGCATGGAGGATGTGACTTTTTGCTTTGTGCCATTTGGAACACAGCCTCCTGTAGCATGTGTTCTATGTTTTTGAATTTTTGTCAGCGACTTGGTGAAACTTACAAGGTTTAGTTGATAAATCTTCAGTTAGACGACTTCAACTGTTAGAGTTGAAAGATGTTTGTTATTGTTTGCATTATACCTCCATTAGTTCTGCGTGTACCCGCTCCTGTATATCTGGATTAACAATCAGGTGGAGCAGGGAAAAGGTCAGGAGAAAGGCCGTTGCGTCAGTACCAGCGACAAACAGGTCGATCAGCACCATGGTCAGGTCCTCGTGGGTGTAAAGGTCCGGCTGGCTGGCCATCTCCGCCAGGTAGCAATCGATGAAATCCCGCGGCTCGCTGTCGGGCTGGAAACTGGCCTGATGGCTCTCAATCTCGTCCCGTACGAACTTGGCCAGAGTGTTGAAGGTGGACTCGATGTCGCGCTTGGCCTTCCAAGCGAACGGACGGATGAATGGAAAGGCGTTGAGGTTGTTAGACCGGAACATCACACCGAACCAGTCTCCAGCGGCACGGGCCAGAGGGGAAAACATGCTGCTGTTCAGGCTGCCCAGGTCAAAGCGGACACCGGAAACGATCGAGCACAAGATGCTGGAGCTTGCAGCCGAAAGCAGGTTACTTGGATCAAAGGGACAGCTTCCCTCTTTCTAAGGTTTAAAAAAAAAGGTACGTAGGTCGTTACAGAGTCTTCAAAATAATGGGTCTAACTCCAAACCAAGCCATAGGTTCATCTGGTCCTTGCTTTGGGTAAAATCCTTGATTCCATCTATTCAGGCTCAATTTCATAGAGCTTTTTAGCGCAAACTTAGCTTAGCAAAATATTCCTCAGCCAAAATCCACTGAGATCAAGCAGTATAATTATTGCATGCAAGTTGGGCTGCTGACCTGTTTGTGCGCAGCAAAATGTTACTCTATAGAGTATAGTTGATTGTGACTATAGTATTATTAGTTCACTTTGTTGGCTTTCACAGGCAAGTGCGCAGAAAAGAATGTTCTCCGAACCACCACTTCTAAAACAAGATAAATACTTTCAATTTGACTATAAATCCCCCTCTCAGAGGAAAAATGCCAAAGAAACAGACAGGAAGATAAGAACACAATGTGCATTACAAATGATTGGATTCCAACGTAGGTCACAATCATGGGCGTCGCGGAAGAAGGGGTGGGCAAGGGGGACTCCCCCCCCCCCCCCCCCCCCCGAAAATTAAAAAAAATTAAAAAAGAAAAGAGGGTCGAAGTCAATGTCGTACTCAATTTAATGTATTTTAACACTCGAAACCTGCTGAAAGGGGCCTAAAATGCGGCTATACAATAGGCTATGTATCGCGGTATCGAGTGATGTCCAGCACCCCCCCCCCCCCCCCCCCCCCCTCCTTTCGATATTCCCACGCCCGGTGATTTCTCCCTTTGCTACTTTCTGGTGACTGAGTGCTTTCCCCCTCTAGCTAGAAAAAATCCTGGGGACGCCCAAAGTCACAATGATAACACGAAGTCTTTATCACTGAGTTACCACACCAACAAGAATATGCGTGTCACTATAAGTAACAGACGCACTCTTTCCGAATGTATGCGACTCCAGAATGACACAAACTGCTAAATTGACAACTTCATGTTTCATCATAGAGTCAAATACACATGAAAACGTATACTTTCAAACCACAATTACCTCTATTACGTCCAATGTTTCTTCAACTTCAACCATGACTTTGCTCTCGAAACTGGACTTGCCGAAGCCGAATCCTCGCAGCGCGGTATGAGCAAAGTGCCGCTGTCGGACCCAGTTTTCGGAAAGATTCCCATCAGTGATTCCTTGGTCGGGTGGGGAAGCGGAAGGGGGTGGGTGGGGTTGAAGTGAAGACGAAGAAGACAGACAGAGTTGAAATTCGATGGAGCAAGTTGAAAAGGAGTCCCTATGTCCCTTTGCTAACAAGCACATAAATAGAACTGAATTTCGAACATACATGTATAGTTCATGTTTCACACACTTAAATCATTTGTCAATGCCATGCCTTAAGAGGTACCGTAACGTATCAAGTCGATACAAGTGAGGATATTTGGTCATTTAAATAATTTCAAGTGGCGCAAGTACCAGGTTTTATTCACATGATGTACATGGTGAAGGACAATTATATACCTATCTGGACGCGCAGCCAGTTACAACTTCATCCTACCATGGCTGACATCTAGTCGAAGCAAGGGCGGATCCAGAACACAATTATTTTTTTAGGGGGGGGGGAGGGGGGTGGCAAATATTTTTTTGGGAGGGGCCAAAATTTGGCTGAGTTTTGTGGGTGGGTGTACGCAGTGGCTGCCTTTTTGCGACGTCCTTGAGATCCGCCCTGGATCCGTCCTGGATCCGCCCTTGAGTCGAAGGGTTTGTTCAGACAGAGGGCAGCTTTTGAGCTAGCTCTTTTCCAATTAATGAACTCAAGTAAGGGATGTGTGCGTTACGTATAGTCGAAAAGTAGGATTTTCACTTGTCCATTTGGCGTTTAAGGAAAACCCAAATTTCTGCTAGCAGAAATTAAATTTAAATTGTTGAAAACGGTTTGCGCGACTTCAAAAATCAGAAATTCTGCTGGCAGAAAATGGGGTTGTCCACTTTTGGACCACCATAAAATTCTGCTGGTGGAAATTTAGGATTCAAATAGTCCGAAGTAAAAACAAAATTTCTACCAGCAGAAAATTGATTTTTTTTTTAAACAGGTGTCGCGTCTTGTAAAAACCTAAAATTCTGCTAGCAGAAAATGAGAAAATGGGGTTGTCTACTTTTGGGGCTTCATAGATAGGCCCTATATACTGTTATCTATATTGTACATGAAATACGATCATACCTCGAAACTGAGGATTGTACAGCGTTTGCACGTACTTCATTCCTCGACCGGCCGTTGCGTTCATATTCTTCACGATGGCTTCTTTAATGGCATCCTGTCCATTGACAACCACCACCACAAACCGACCTATGGGCAAGAAAATCTCATAATCTCAAAAGAAAGAAAGCAAGCGAGCAAGCGGGCGAGCGAGAGAGGGGGAGCAAGCGGGCGAGCGAGCAAGCAAGCAATTGATTCATCAGCTAGAAATCTTAAAGATGATGTCGACATCCGAAATAATTATTGGCGAGTAGAAATTTGGGTTCACTCTTTTGACGCAAATCATCAAAATCGTTCCGCAAATCCTGAACATGCACCCCCACTGGAAACCCCGAGCACGGGTCTAATATTTAGGCTCTACAAAATAACTTGGCAAAGTACCTTTGTTATTTTTTGTTATTCATATAATGTTACTGAAACCAAGGAGTCTTCAAAAGAGCATGCCTCACTGTAACTTGCAAGTCTGAAGAAACCCGTAGGAAGAAGACGTAGAACATTTTTCAGTTTTAGAGATAGGGGGAAAACACCAGAATATTCTGGAGAAAGCCACGGAAACAGGCAGGCACTGAAAACACAATCCACTTGTCTTAAAAACTGCCGAAAGATTTACAAAAGCTTGTTGAACTTTCAGTACAAAGCAGTTGTTGCTTTAAACTACGAGTTTCTGTCTGCCCGTCTATAAGTCAAACTCCTCCATTTTGCATGACACATCCACATCCAAGTGATTCAATGTTTAATTGAGCGATCAGATGATTGTCGTTTGATGAATACATGCATTGTGTTTCTAATGAGGCCGACAACACTATTCAACAGGTCTACTGATTACAAGTTCTAAAGTACACGTACACTATCTCGCCTTGAGGTATTTTAAAGCTATCTGAAAAATAAATTTTCAAATTGAACTTCTAGTTTGATAAAAATTTGCTATAAGTTACAACCTTTCCTCTGACACATTGTACAAAAAACAATGTTGAGTTGAGATTCAATGTTGAGTTGAGTTAAGAGCGCCACGCTAAATGTACATATCAATCTTCGCATGTAGCACATAAATAAAACAAATATATTTTAGGAAGACCAAATAGATTACACAGTGTTGGTATTTTTTCTCGTTTAGAAATAGTTTTCTTCCATAAATCATTGGTCAGTAGTGAAATTGATATTTTCAGTCAGAGCACGGACATGCAGCTTTAAACATAAACACAGGTATTTCTATTTTTTCCGGTCATAGTCGACAAGCCGCGTTTTTGGACTCGGCCATACATTTAGGTTCGTTTGTCAGTGCGAGCTTGACATAAATACCAGAGCGCCATATGCGATGTTTGCTTTCAATAGCCTTTGCAGATATGATCTCGCTTCAAAATAACAAAAGTCATGTTGGTTTTAATACACCCGGGGTAAGTATAGGCCTGACACTTTTTTTTACTTGTACCGACTGCATGGGCCTGGTCTCCAAAAGTAGGAGTACAAGCAAAATAGAACAGTTTTTTTCAGAGACTTTTACCTTACAAAAATAAAATAACCCCCAAAAAGTGGCAAGAACGCACGGGTTTTTTTGCCTGACCTAATTGGAAATATTCTGCCCGTGATCTTTAACAAATTGGAATTTCCAAACTGTTTTCAAGCTGTTTCCACATGTCAAATTATACCAATTAGCAGCTGCATACTGACCCAATGCGATACTGAACACCTGGCCGTAGTTTTGAGAAAGTTTGACAAATTCAAGGTGCATGTCCGGACGCATCAACGTCACATTCCCTAGCACGGGCAAGCCGGGAGGACCGGGCGGGAAGTTCTTGACGGGCCATCGGTGCTGATAGAAATCCACACAGAGTGCGGTCACAGCGAAAGCTGCAATCACCAACAACGCACCGATCGCTGCCACAATCATTCTCCTGAAAAAGATTTGACGAAACGGGAATTTTGTAGCCGAGTTTTTGCGTAGAGTCGAGTAATTCACGGAGGTCGGTCGAGCCAGGGTGTCAGGGTATCAATAAACGTGCTAGCATGTTACAAAGAATGGAGTAACTTCCTTTTTCAGACCAACTGTCAAAACTTCGACTGTAATCATTGGACCTGTATATACTTTCAGGGCCGGCTGTGCACCGGCGCGGTAACCGCACAACAACAAAATCGTATGCAGCGGCGCTATACGACCTTTGATCCCATGTAATACAGCGACCGAATGGGTTGTTCTAAAGGGTGCACTACACTAATTCATGTCCGAATTTATGCGCCATAAAGGCTCATCAACATAAAATGTATCAATACCCACAACTTTTTTTTAGAAAGGAGAGTATATGGAAACAACGGTCTCATTAGGTCAAGCACCCGCTTAATTTGTACATATGCCAAACTTCCGCGGCAGCATTTTTTCGTGAAAAGTTCGCGCAATTAAAGCTTTGGGGTAAACGGTTTTTGCTTTAGATACTACTCATTGAAACCTCCAAAGCACAACCAGACCGATGGTAGTTGCGGTTTTGTCGGAAAATCCATTTTTGTACTGTAAAAACTCGACATTTTTGCACGGAGAGTTGACGTAAACAACAGCTTTTACCGTACCGCCTCCTCTTCCCCAAGCCGTCATTCATTTCCTCATGGCCGGGCGGTCTTAGGGTAAACGGTTTATGAATGGCTGAATTATAAGCTTTCGTTTGATATAACACTTTACCTGATTGGCTACATAGTTTTGTCGGAAAATGAATTACATGAAAATCTTGACCAATAGAATCTAGCGGCTGAAATGACCTGGGTACTCAGTCGTGACAAAATGTCCCAGATTATATACACACTGCAAACCGCATACGTGAACACTGTGGCCCGTGTGTGTGACCTTGTACATGTACACACATGCATGGGCCAAATCTTTTATGAGACAAATAGGGCCAAACGTTTCCATATAAAATTGATAAAATTACTGTTGAAATATGGGTCCTATTTGCCCGAGAAAGTGGGGGGATGCCATTTTTAAAATAGCTGTTGATCGGCTTGGAAAATAGGCTAGGACTTTTTGGGAGGCGAGTTGGTTTTGTGTCAATAATTTAAAATGTAATTGGCTAACCCCCCCCCCCCCCAAAAAAAAATTTGAAAAGAAATGACAAAAGATCAGACAATAAGTGACATTTGTTTGTGTAGGCCCCAGTGATGCTGGGGTACAGGTTATTTGGCCCTGAACTTTGTTGATTTTACACTGTTCAACGGAGCTTGAATTAGTGTGGTGCACCCCTATAAACCCCCTCGACCCCCGACCCCTCGACTTACGCTCAAAATATTAAACGAAGCACACACATGTACATTTACTGGTTAATTGTGTACATGTTTTGTATATACGTTCGAGGACAAGAGGAGAAAGAAAATACAAACGAACCTTTCTTGTCCTTGGGATCGAGTCTGTCTTTTGTTAAAATCGGTCCTGCTCTCTTAAAGTGAAAAACTCACTCTCCAAAAGATTGAATCTCAAACCACTCCAAAAGAGTGAATCTCTTATAAAAACCACTCGAAAAGAATGAAAACCACTCGAAAAGAGTGAAATTGCCACTCTTTTCGATGAGCCATATTATGAGGGACTCTAAAAAAGAGTTGTCCCTTATATGGCTCCACGAAAAAGTTGTAATTTCACTCTTTTGAGTGGTTTTCACTCTTTTGGAGTGGCTTTTATAAGAGATTCACTCTTTTGGAGTGGTTTGGGAAGGGATTCACTCTTTTACATTAAGAGAGTCAGACCGAGTGTGTAAATACCGGCAATCGTGGACTATAGGGACAAAGGGTCCACGATTGACCGAACGTCCACGATTGAAAATCATGTACAAAACATATGGGAGGCCTTTCAGTATTAAGCACCTTCTCAAAAATTCTTGAGCGAATCATATTGTCGTAACACTAATATTTTAAATTTTTCCGGCCAATTTCATCACAAATTAATTCAATTTCATTAACATGCATTCAAATTTACGCATTTCCCCTAATTCAATCAAACCAGGGGTTCTTTTTAGCTACTGCATTTCATTTCGTGTTTGTGCACACATGATTTCGTTCTTTTCATTCAGGTTTGTTTCAGTCATTCTAAACACAACACAAAAAGTAAGTCCCCCCCCCCCCCCTAAATGACCCCTCACAGTTTCTTAAGTAAGAACTTTTCAAAGATCACATCTAGTGAAAAATATTTCTGTGGGTGTTAGGCAAATGTTGTGTGAAAATTGAAGGCATCCTTTTATTCATGGTTGACTGAGCTCAAATTGAAGACAAAGTTACCCAATTTCAAAATTCACAAGACTGTGTGTGCATGCCTGTATGATGGCAGAAAACGTGTGTGGCGTCGAAGTGGAGAACAGCATGCTGAGTGTTGTGTGCAACCTGTGACATCCTTCGGTGGCGGAAGCATCATGGTCTGGGCTGGGATAAGTCTTGTCAACAAAACACCACTTGTTTAGCAGATCAATGGCAATTTGAATGCGCAACGATATGTTGACGATATCTTGCGTCCATATGTTGCACCGTATGCCGCAGCCCATGGTGATGGAGTCGTCTTTATGGACGATAACGCCCGTCCTCACAGAGGGAGAGAGGTGAACGCCTTCTTGGCTCATGAGGGGATCCAAAAAATGGTTTGGCCGGCAAATTCACCAGACCTCAATCCCATCGAGCATCTTTGGGACCTGCTGAAACGATGTGTATGCCCGTATCCAAGCAGAAAGCACTCTGGAGGACTTGTCGCGATTACTGCAGGAAGAATGGATGGCTAATCCCTCGGCAGCGGGTGACCATGCAGACTCATCAACACCATGAGAAGATGATGTCTGTAGTGCATTGCCAAGCGTGGTGGATACACACGTTATTGAACATTAATGTTAATCTGCTTCTCAGTCATCTGAAGTAATAAAGTCACTTTTGTGAATTTTGAAAATGGGTCATTTTGTCTTCAATTTGTGCTCAGTCAACCATGAATAATAGGATGTCTTCAATTTTCACACAACAGTTGCCTAACACCAACAGAAATATTTTTCACTAGATGTGATCTTTGAAAAGTTCTTACTTAAGAAACTGAGGGGTCATTTGGGGGGGGGGGGCTTACTTTTTGTGTTGTGTTTATTTCGTTTATAGGCATTCAAGACTACATTTTCACCAATCTTCAGTTGAATTTCTACTACCTATCTACAATTCATGAAATCAAATTGAGACTCATCGAAGCGCACATGAATTTGTTGCTATTTTTTGTTTTCTTGTTCGTTTATGGCAGTGAATTTCAAATTCTGTGCGTTCAAATTAAACATGAGTTATGGCTTGTTTATTCGAGGAAGCTGGCAATAGCTCTTTTCCTGGCACTTGAGTTTTTCTTTGCGTTTCCGTGTTGTTTGCATTTCATTTACGTTATATGCATGTGTTTTGTCTTAATTGCAATAATTGTTCCTTTTGCTTTGTTACCCCATGATTAAAGTTAAAGGCTGTACCCTGTATCTAGAAAACTGTTAAGTAAAGTTAAAAAAGTTATGGTGATAAGTTTGAAATGAAAACAAAATCTTTCGCTATAGCCTTGTGATAGTTTGCACTGGTCTTTATGTTTTCTTTTTTATTACTGCTAATGTTCGGACCACGTCAAATTAAAATACGAATCAGAAAGCACATACCATTGAAACGAATTTGAATGTAAACATTTAAAAAATGTTTGCCAAATGATGAAATTGAATGGTTGACCAGCCTCTTGCTGCTGGCTTTTACGAAATTAAATGATCTTTGCGACCTCATGAATTTGAATGATCTTATTTAGCCAGTAAATGCTAACTGCTGAAATTGAATTACTCCTTTTGACTGTTGAATGCTGATTCAACGGAGCATTCATTTTCAAACGAAATTGAATGAGCCGGGTGTTAAATTGAATTAAATTTTGTTTAAATTGGCCGGGAAAACCTATACATGTATTATATTAGATAGCCAGTTTGGTTTTAGAGAAAATCACTTAATATCGCATGCCATCATTAAATTAATTGATAAAATCACAACTAACCTTGATTCATCCAAAAGTACGCTTGGGATATTTTTAGACCTCTCTAAGGCCTTTGATACTATCAACCATGACGTTGTTTTTATTAAAGCTTGCCTATTATGGGATAAGAAGCATTCCTCTTGAGTGGTTTAAGAGTTACCTTTCAAATCGTCAACAATGTGTGTCTTTAGAGGATACCAATCTTCTCTTAAACAAATATCCCACGGAGTCCCTCAAGGATCCATACTTGGACCTCTTCTGTTTTCTATTTACATTAATGATTTTAATAAATCGTCTGATTTATTTTCATTCATTATGTTTGCCGATGACAGTAATCTACTTCTTAGTCATAATAACATTGATGTACTTGCAGATTTAGCCAATCGGGAACTACTTAAAATTTCTGAATGGTTTAAAGCAAACAAGGTATCCCTTAATATCAAGAAAACTACTTGCATGCTATTTACTAATAAAACATGGTCACATTTACCGAATATATATATCGATAACATAAAAATACTTTATTCTGATTGTGTAAAATGTTGGGATTGTATATTGATCCTACTCTCTCTTGGAAAAATCAAATTAATAATATTTGTTCTATTATCTCAAGAAATGTAGGTGTTATTAGTAAGCTCAAAGCCTTTTTCCCACAGGAAGTCCTGTTTATGCTTTATAATACACTGTTCTTGCCATATTTGAACTATGGGATCCTGGCATGGGGAAATTGTGCTGCTAATCATGTTAACAGAATTCTTAATCTACTAAAAAGGGCCTTGAGAGTAATTAATTCTGTTAGTTTGCTTGAACATTTAAATCCACTTTTCTATAAACACAAAACTCTTAAGGTTAATGACATTAACTCACTTTAGCTTGGAGCCTTCATGCATCGTTTAAGCAATAATTTACTTCCAAATTCAATTTAACAACAGAAATGAAACTATACATCACCACTTTACCCGAGAGAATTTCGTAGAGAATTTCACTGTTCATTTGCAAGAACAACTGGTTTTTTTAAATACAATTAGACATGAAGGCCCTAAGTTTTGAAATATACCTTACATAATTCACTGAAGGGCATTCGTAGCTTCCCATTATTTAAATATATACTTAAAACTAGTCTATTATCTAATTACTTGAGCTTCTTACTTGGTTACTATTGGCTTTAATTGTTTATTCTTGTCTTATATGCAACTTACACATTCTTCATTTTCATCAAATTTATGGGTTAATGTATGTTGAAGGGGGTCCCTACTCGACAAGCTATGCTTTTTGGGGATCCACTTCCACATGCATCTCTAAATTATATAAGAATGTATCAATATATTTCGGTTATCTAATATCTAATTTCCTAATATAATTACGTTCCAATGTTATTTTCATGAGATGTGGTAAAAATAATAAAGAATGAATGAACGAACGAATGAATGAATGTAATGTCCTCCAAACATTCAAAACGATGAAGTAACGTTTGTATATATAATAACAATACATTGTACATCTTTAGAGTATTTGAAATACAAATAAGGGTGTCTGAGATCTATAGACCTATTTAAATTCTCCCCAATTCATGCATCAAAATACATGTACATGTATACCCAATCGAGTACGCACTGTAGACAGGTTCCCGTCTCTACTGCTATCAATTAAATACATCAGCAGAGGTGGGAACCGTGCTAATAGGCATATACGCTACCTGCGCGTTGCGAAGCCCTGAGAAAATGATACGTGTAGGCCTACATGCGTGATTTTTACACGAATGTCAACTTCAAAAGGAGTATTGTGTGGCTTCAACTTCAAGAATTTCGGAAGTTGTTGAAAAAAGATTACTTTTGACTTGAATTGAAAAGAAATGATTTGGTAAAAAAGTTGGCTGCAACACTGGCCGCCACGTGGGTATAGTGGACCATTCCTCCACATGGGTGGACAATCTGAGTGGCGATATTATGACAGAGAGCTTTGGCAGTGTTAAGTTTTTGAAAGTTGTTTAGGCCTATGCGTTTGTAAATTAGGATTTTAGGATCGCTAACCTTTCACACATTTTTATCATGCCGTAATTTGTAGACGATTTTATCGCCATATCGGCGATATAGCGGGAACAAATATCGACTACGAAAAATATCAGTATCGCCAGCGCTAGGTCAGAAGCTGATTATGAAACACAAGAAGTCATCAGGGCACGTGTTAAAGTGGGGAGATACATAAAACTGGGCATTTTATTATTTGTTTATATGAATGGCAAATCAATATTTTATAAGATCGAAAATTGGGGTGGGTGGTTGGGTTAAACAAAATTTGAAGAAACAAAATGAAATTTTAAAACATTGAACATTTTGAATGGCCCCTTACATCACAGAATCTTATAAATTCAAGCAGAAATTAAAATGAAATCTTACTCTTCTTTCAATATTCGATTTGAATCATTTGATTTTTTTTGTTACTTTAATATTTAATTAATTCTTAATGGTATTATTTCCAATCATATATCCGGTTATCGGAAAGGCAGATCACTTCTACTCCATCGTCAGCAAAGTATGTCGTTTTTAGATACTAACATTAGTTCGACGATGGCAGAAGCCAAAAACACAGAAATCTAACTTCTGCATGACAAGAATTAAACCAATTCTATCATCCTTCCTCCAAAATTCAAAGCTATATTTTTTTCAATCAATTTCTGATTTATATGAGTGATAAATGATTATAAATGTTCTACATGTCCAATGTCTCTGACAAATTGTCCAACATTTTAAAACTATTTTGTTTTGTATAAAACAATGACAGAAGGAATTTCAGTCAGGTTTCGGCTTACTACCAGTAAAAAAAATAAGCCAGTACACATTGGTCCCTGTCGTCACAGACAAAATCCCCCGAGAGTAACACTGTATGACGTCACTGTCTAGCGCACTGTATTTGTAGCTCTCATAGCAAAGTACATACAAATATTGCCTATGACGAGTACTGTAGAAACAAATCGCCTCCCGCTTGTCTATTTTCCCGAGCTCCAGCAGGCAACGAAGCGTTGCGTTAGTGACAAAGTCGTCATGACGACACTTAATACCCCCAGGGCAAAAAAGGAAACATCGTAGCTCTTCGTCAAATCGTAGAATAATCCTGATACAGTGAGAGGAGAAACAGACTCGGCGATTTAGTGAATTTGAATTGGCTTCCAAATATACATTCCACATTTTTGAATTATTTTATACAGGGTCAGTCAAAAATGTGCACCGAAGTTGAACCCCAAATAATATCCCATGTAAATTCAACTAATGTTAACAAATTATTACCATTACGTAGCTTGAGAGCCCTCTCTTTAAAATGGTAGGTCACTCTAATTTACATGTACTTAAGGTGTCAACACAAAAGCACAAAAAACTAGTGTCCAAGTTTGTGTAGGATTGTGTACGTGATGTTGACTGTGTGTACATGTCAGATGTTTTGATCACCAGTCAGCATCTCTCAATCCCACACAAGCTTGCGTAAATACCTCATTCTCAGTATTGAAAGTAGAAACCTGATCTGGGTGAGTTACCTAACTTTTAAAGAGATCACTTTTGATTAATATAGGATATGTTTGATCTTTCATTTAGGTATACTGTTTTAAATCACACAGTAGGCCCCCATGCAACTATCAGCTGTTGTCCCCAACCATTCCTTTGTCAGATTTGATATCGTCTTTGTTCCCAAATGTTGTTACTTTTAAACGGGGTTGTTTTTGCTCTTCCTGACATGTTGTGATCAGATCTTCCTAGAGCCCGTGCAAGAAACAAATGCACAGGCTTCATCGGGTGGGACTCGAACCCACGACCTTCTGCTTACTAAGGCAGTCAGGCGAGCATGTATGCTGGAAGTCTGATAGCTTCAGATACCTGCGAGGAAGCCTCCCAAAATCTCGCCGAGCCCGTACAAGAAGTTGCCGAGAACGTAGATATCGATGTGGTAGCACTCCTCGAACAACTCGTGCGAAGCGGACACGAGAATGATGTTGATAGTGCCTATCGCGGCTCCGTTTATGCACGCCAGGGCCAGCAAGAACTGCACAAAAGAAAATAAGACACTGCTTTTGAGGCGGGAAAAAACGTTCGTCCTAAAATTGCTGTGGTTGGAAAGATCATTGTAAAGTAGAATATAATGATGTACATGGTTATCTTTTGAAAATACATCGTTTGTCTGAAAATCATTGCTGAAAAACTACGCGTGCTGTCCGGCTTTCAATGGCCCGATTTTTACGAAGCAAACTTTTGTTCCTGAAAGTATTTTCGTCAATGATTTTCTGACTAAAGGCGAATTTTCTCGGTATGGTCGTGTGCATTATGATGATCTTTCCGTTCACAGCAATTTTAGCACGAACGCCTTTTGTAGCCCAATTGGGCTCGTCTAAGGCAATGCGCCCCTTTATAAAGAATGGTCAATGACTACTTTCAGATAAAAACCACAAGGGAAACTAACAAGTCAATTTTTGATACTTTTTAAAAGTAACAAAGAAAACGGAGGGAGCAGAAAGTTTTTTGTTTACTTTGACAATGGATCAACATTTTTAGTTTCCCTTGTGGTTTGTTTGGCGATATAATTTAAAAAGTCATATCCTCGTTGAGTGATCCCCCTCGTCGCTCCTTCCCAGGTTGTATCGTAAAACTTGTAGACAGTTGCTTCCACAATTGGATCAACATTTTCATTTCACGTGACCACAGTGGAAAGCATAATTATATTTATTTTTGGTGACTATGAAACTTCTGTTATTTCTTTACCTTTTTTGTATTTGTTATTGATTATTTTATGAGGCAGAATATTTTTAGCCATCAGTGCGTACCACATAAATATTTGCCGCCACAAAGTCCAGTAAAAATGCCACCGTGTTTGTTAGGCACAGCCCCACCATCATCCAGAAGGCACTCATGAGTTTAGCGTCCAGCACAGGAGGATGGACGACTCGACCAACCAGGTTTCCAACGCCACCTGCCGTGGCCGTGAAGACGGCCGTTTGGATGGGAAACCCACGGGCCACAGCGTGGGGGACTAGAAACACCATCCACGCAGCGAAGATGACTCCTTGCAGGCACCAGATGGTCAAGTGAAGAATCACAGTGGGTTCCTCCACAAAAACAGCCAAGGAGAGCCACCCAGCGGCGTAGGAGGCTGCCCTCTTAAGCTGGCAGCACAGAGAGCCACATGCCCTGGGGGATTTACCGTCAGAGTCCGGTTCGGTTGAACTCAGTCTGGCGTAAGCGTGACGTGGCACCCTTTGCGCTGCACCGCAAGCCACGACATTGCAGCTGGTAGCGGCGATGATGAGCAGGGTTCCGCGCCAGCCGTAAGCGGCAATAAGGACCTCAACGATTGGTGGACAAGCCATCATACCAAGTGACCCGCCCAATGCTACAGCGCCGTACACCAGCGAAAACCGCGCGGGGAAGGCTGCCATCAGTACAACGGCTTGCGGTACTATTGTCAGGCTCAGACCAATTCCTAAGAAAGCGAAAATAATAATGGTAAACATGTGCACGTGTATGTAAATGTCTTAAATTAACTGTACCTGTTAACTTGAATGACCATTTGATGAAAATGATTGCCCATAAACGAATAAGAAAACAAAAACATGGTCATGCGTAGGCCTATATGAACACCAACCATCGCTAATTTGAATGCTTGCACAAAACTCAATGTTAGAATGCAACACTGAAGTCTTGAATGCACCAAAACGAAATAGAATGCCTTAAACGAAAACGAACATTAGGAACAAACTCTTGGGTGCTTACAAATTGAAATTAAATGCCCAAACAGTGAAAAAGAAACCTTAATTTGATCAGATAAAACACCACGCGAATTTGAATGACCAATAACGAAAATGATCAGAAGAATTTGCAAATTGGCCGTGAAAACCTGTAATAGAAAAAGTTACCTTCGAGAGTTATTTTTATGAAGTCCCCCACCTTGCCCGACATTTTGTCTAAAAGTCGCCACTGGAGGCAACAAACAAATCTGACGCCATAAGACGGAGTCCCCTTTTGTGCGCCCAGATAGCACTTACCCTTTTGTGCCTAGTGCTAAACACTAATACATGTACCGCGTTCGTTACTTCCCCGCGCTTACTCGTGCAAGCGCGAGCCCGTTCGATTTAGCTCTTACGTGACTTCTCGCGCTTACTTGGGCCTGGCCCTGCTAACCGACTCGCCGAACCGGTTACTTGGGTAAATATCATATAAGGCCATGCTAAAAACATGGCTGCCACGTCCGGCGATGCGCTAGCGGTGGAAAATTAATTCAAAACAGCGACAAATATTTCTTTCCAAATTACTCTGGACGATTGACGTAAATTTAACACATGTGTACATATTGCGAATGAAGCACCATGGCTTCAGTCAAGTATGTCAAAACCAATCCACTTTAAAATGGGGCTCCGATTCTGTCTGTCCATCAATCATGGACACTCAGCCTAACAAGGCAGATTCATGACAATTTTAAGTTGCTTCAATTCCTTTAAATATATCACTGGAAAGAGTAAACAAATATAAATCAATTGAGGGGTCAATGGTCATGATAGGTTAACCCTATGCAAAGCTATGGATTTGTCTAGATTTAAATTTTTGGTCATTTTGGAGGACAATTTCAGTTAAAAAGTTGTGACCATATTGCTAAATTGCTAACAAATTTAATTGAAAATTTCAGCCTCATTTATTTCTTATCAATTTGTTATAAATATAAAAATAATTCTATGAGTGATTTAAAATAGTAACAATTAATTAAAGGGACACATTGCCTTAAAATGTCATGAAATTTTGCTGTTGGAAATGTTCCTTATCTTTTATAAGAGTTGTTCATGCAAAAACACATATAATGTGTTGTAATTAGTGAGTAGTGATTACAAAACAAAAAATTGGCCTCTGACCCCTGACATCTGACCCGCAAAACAGACTTATTTCCAGTAGTCAATACCACCGTCTAAATAATGCGCAAAATACGCTGTAAGGGTCTTTAGGCTGCCGCCGCAGCCAGTGGCCTTGTAAACCTATCAGATGATCGCCAGGTACCATTCTCTACCTCGCGACACATATCGCCAGTGCATGCTGCGCGTCGTGCCACAGTACATCAAAATGGATCAATAATAATTGCCCAGACGTACTTTAACCAGCTGCGACTGGAAATACGACTGGTGAACACGGTCCGCCATTTTGTGGAGTCAAAAATTTAGTTCTACAAAATGGCGGACCGTTATTTGTCACGAAATTAAACAAAAACCACGCAATTTGAAGGGATAGTTATGTGAATCTTTATATTCTACTTTTAAAAAAGCTTCCCAACCATATCCATTTAATTTTTATAGCCCAAATTGCCAAATCCAAAGCAATGTGTCCCTTTAACAAACACCAATTATTTGTCAATAAATGATCAAAAAATAAATAAAAAACAAATTATAAGCTGGTCACATCACTGAAAGAAAATTGGGCATCGCAAATAGCGCCACCAGGCCTACAGAGATGTCACTAGCCGCGTTGACGTCACTAGCCGCGTTGACGTCACTAGCCGCGTTGACGTCACTAGCCGCGTTGACGTCACTAGCCGCGTTGACGTCACTAGCCGCGTTGACGTCACTAGCCGCGTTGACGTCACTCGAGTGACCCGAGATCGTTGTTACTCTAACGTACTGCGCATGTGCAACTTTCCCCGATTTAGAGGCACGAGTAGGCGCGGGCGAGTAATCGAACACTTCTCATTGTGCAGTCCGACTTATGTCAGATTTGTTTTCTGCCCCCAGACAAAATTTAGACAAAATACATCAGTGAGCTAGACGGGACGCGATGACAACATTATCTCAAAGGAAACTTTTGAAATTATTTCATTGGCAAAAATAATTGCCTGTTTTATTTTAATACACCTACCCAGGGGCGGATCCAGGATTGTTTGCAGGGTTGGTGGCGCCATTTAAAATCTTTGTTTTGTTTTTAACCATAGGCAAAATAAGACCTGTAGGGTTTCTGCTTTTCTGGTTTGCAACTTTAGGCGTAGGCCCCTAAACCCCCCATCCCTGCTACCTTCATACTGCACAAAACGACGCGTATTTCTCTCAGCAGTCAACATTCTCTTTAAAGTATAGCGAACAAAATGTGTTCTGCAATAATAAATTAGCGTATATATTTTTGACTTCAGAGATAGGTCCAAATTTGTCTCAAGTCTTTACATCATAATCACAGCACACTCTGCATTTCACTAGCCTCAATTGCTATGCCCAATTTTTAATTTTTCTACAACTGGTACAGACTATAACCAACGTTTAAATACCAGCCCCGTGTGTATTAATTATACCACGGGCCAAACCTTTTTGTCCAAGTATAGTCCACAAATTTTAAATTTCGTGATGAGTAAAATCTAAAACGAAACGTGGAGCTTTGTTCGCCCAGTAGAATAACGAATGGTTAGTCTAAACAATTGGGGAAGGCAATATGAGGAAAAGTGTTTGACCTGATAGACTTCGGTCCTAAAACTCGCGGCATTTTCCTTCATAGTAAAAACGGACTAATTGGAAAACAAAACTAATATTCAAGGTGACTAAAAAGCCGAAGAGGATCTTCTTTAAAAAGAAACGTTCGTCTTATTTTTTTGGAATGGTTATAAAAGATAGTTCAAAAGTAGAATATACCAATGTACAGGGCTATCCCTTGAAAATGTACCGTTTGTCTGAAAATCATTTTTGGGACGCCAGTTTGGTTCGCAAAAGGCGGACCGTTGGAATTCAGAGTGGTGCCCTTGGCGCTTTGGTTGTGTACAGTCTGCACTCTGTGCGGCGCCAGTCTGAATGTCCGGATGTCAATGATTCCTTTTTCCCCCTCATTTCCCTGTAAGTATTACACATCACGGTAGAATGCTTACACTCAGACAAAAATATTAAAACAATTACAGGGCATTTAATTAATATAATTGGTCATTTCAACCAGCCCTTTTTTCAAAGTGATCTCCAACTAGTTGAACTCTTACCCGCTACGATTAAAGTGATGGTAAACTGGAGAACGTTATCGACGAACACACTAGCAAGGTACCCGACTGACAGCAAAACGCCTCCACTCATCACGCACACACGACTGCTGTACTTTCTTGCCATGTTGCCGGTCAGCGGGGCTGGAAGTTAAAAAATAAATATCTGTACAAAGTATGGTGGCCACTGGAACCATTCAATAGATAATTCGTGCTGTGGTCCGTGTTTATGCAGACCCACCCAGAGCTGTTGGTATAGATACCACTAGGAACATCTAACAAAAGAAAACCCACGCAGTCCTTTGTTTGTAACAAAGGACTGCGTGGGTTTTCTTTTGTTAGATGTTCATAGTGTACAGCCTATGCAAGACCGCCCCTTCTGCCCGTACCGGCATGTTGAATAACATGTTGAAGAATGTGAAACACATGATGTGCATACCAGCATCACTCTGGAAATTCATGCGCGATTTAGTATTTTGCGATCCCACAGGTAATTTTTAATAAGATGTCCTTGTGGCCTATACGAATGGCACTGATTGTAGAAATATTTGTAGAGATCAAGTATTTGTGACTCGTGGCTTCCAGCTCGGGGAATTCCGTTCACAAAAAAGACCAATGTGTGGGTCTATTTGGCAAAGGGGGGGGGGGGGGGGGTACATTTAGACCTGGGCCCAGAGATGGACCACCATTTTAGGGGTGGTTTGGGGGAGGGGGATATAAAAAATAATTCGGTCAACTCAAGTAAAATTGAATAGAAAATTTTCCTAGGGGTCTTAAGCTATAATTTCCAGTGAAAATCACATTGCCACCTTATTCCTGAGCGTCACCAGGCGGTGTTGTTTCTGTCTGATTTTGTGTTGGTTTAATAGACCAGTTTCCTAATAAATTCAAATTTATGCACGCATGCGCATAAATGGGCCATGCAGACAAAAAGTAAATTCGGCCCATTGAAAATGTACAGGGGTCCAAACAGTTGTCATTTTCTCCCAATTTCTCCAAGATTTTTCCCATTTGGCTGTGGGAAGTCCCTGAAATCGTCATAGGTATTACTTTCTGGTCTAAATGCTTTTTGGGGGGTTCAAAATAAGAACTTTTAAGAATGTGTTCGTCCCGTGAGCACGAGGCCAAAGGAATTAAGCAGGGCTCCTTTCCACACGAGTGCCAACAACTAACCGTGCGCTTCGGGGTACCATCCACGTTGCACTTTTTGCCGTCGACTATCGCAGCGTGATTTTCGCGTTGGCCGCCCCGTGCTTAACGCGCAATCTCTGGTCAACCTGATCGTCTGTGCACGGTGAAATAATTTTGTCCGGCGTGGATGGCTGAAGCACATCGTATACTGACATGTGCAACTGTAATCCTCTCGTTAAATGTCATTCTAGTATTACGGTATTTTCACTATTTTGGTGGCGAAAAACATCCAGAACAACCATGGTTTTAAGCTGTAGCGTGTATGGAAGCGAGACAAAATAAAGAGTTTTTGAGTCCCCCTTCCCCCAAAAAACAATATAAACAATGAAAAAATACTAAATTAAAGGAAATAAAATAAAAGAACACATTCAGATTTATTTAAAAAAAAAAAAAAAAAATTCCATTTATGTGGCCATTTCAAAATTGAAAACAGACATGGTTCTAACGAAAGGGCTTAACCTCCCCGCCCCCCCCCCCCCCCAAAAAAAAGAAGGAAGGAAAAAAGAAACAATAGAAATTTACAACAAAAAGCTAAAGGTTTCCAAAACTTAAAAAATGTTATCTTCCCAAGAATAATGCCCTAAACATTGTTTGGTGTACAATGTACATGTAAAACCGCCCCTGATGTTGCAGAACTATAGTGGAGGATCATTTTCAAATTTGTTTTTGATTAAAAGAATATTTAATTCAGGCCAATGATATAGGCCTATATTTTGACCAAATTATTATGAAAAGTCAACAGAAATTAAGTGTGTCAAAGTCAATCGTACAAAAGCTATATGATATTTTGAGGTCCAAATTATTGTTTGATGAAGGGCTTATTTGCTTGAACACTCTGAAGAAAACATGTCAAATGTAGGCCTAATGGTGGTTTAAGAATTGCAATTCTTTAATGACTGTATTACACTCCTTTCGTTAAAACAAACTGAACTTTCTGAAGTGATACTCAGCATTAATTAGAGAATGTATATTTTTCTTTTCAGCACCAAAATAGTGAAAATACCGTAATACTAGAATGATATTCACCAGAGGATTACAGTTACACACATCAGTATACGATGTGCTTCAGCCATCCACGCCGGACAAAATTATTTCACCGTGCACAGACGGTCAGGTTGGCCGGAGATTGTGCGTTATTAAGCCCGGGCAGACCAATGCGAAAATCACGCTGCGACAGCAGTCAGCGGCAAAAAGGGCAGGGCGGGCGGGCGGGCGGGCGGGCGTTTCCATGCCCCGCGTGTATCACGGCAATATACAAGTCACGTCAGTTGGGACTGGTGTTTTTGTTAACACTGATGCGCATGCGTCTAATGAACGTCTAATCTGCATATTAGATCACGCCCCATTGCGTTCCAAATTCGCAGTTGTACCGTTCGTGGACCAGTGAAGTTTTATCGCGTATACCCGCCGTGGGCTGTGTACCACTTGGTACTTGTTCTTATAAGACCTTTACAGGGTTTTGCTTTTCTGGTTGCTACTTTAGGCGTAGGCTCTTACAAGAAAAAAAATGGCAACGAGCAGGGGGGGGGGAGTTTCGACCCCTAAACCCCCCTCGTTTCAAAAAAATAGCCGGCCTGACGTTTCGAACTTAAGCAAATTCTTTATCAAAGGCAAATGACAGAGTACAAGAAACAAACATGTAGGGAAGAAACAAACATGAAGGGAACACACATGCATGAGGGGGTGGGTGGAGAAACACAAAAGAGGGATGCAAAGGAGCCTGGCAGTGGGTAAACATCAAAGGGAGGAGAAAGGACAGCCAGGGAGAAAGGAACAAAGAAGTGTGGTTAGGGTAAGGGTGAAGGAGGGGAGGGATTAAGATGAGAGGGATGAAGCTGGGGAATGGGACAAAGGAGTGTGGTGAAGGGGGGATAGAATGTGGTAATAGGGCAAGAGAAGGAACAAAGGGAAGTGGCAAGGATAAACAGGAAATGGAAAGACAACCCCAAGTGGCCAAGTGTGCAAGATACCTAGAGGGTTTGCAAGGAGGATTATCTGTAAACAAATGACAATGGGGAAAATTAAGAGTTAATCATTCCTTCCTGGATGTTGAGACCATGTGGTTGAATAGTCCGAAGACGTTTCATCCACACTTTCTCTCTGCTAAGGCGAACTGAGTCCTTGCGGTGGCCAAGTGATTCTATATGCCCTGAAGAATCATATCAGAAATGGAATGTTCAGGCAAGTTGAAGTGATGACCAACAGGGGTGTCCATTTTCTTGGTGTTCACAGTCGATCGATAGCCATAGAAACGCTTTTTGAGCGTGTTTTTGGTCTCCCCGACATACTGGATTATTTACATTTATTAACACTTTATTGGCGACGTCGCCAACGTAGGCCTACTGCATAAATTAAAGAACATATAGTTTGGTCATATACTGGACTTTTGATACATTAGAGACATCTATTTTTGCTTAAATGTATAATTGCCAGTGATTCGAATACTGTTTCCTCTTTCTTTGCAATTACGTGTATAACAGACTGGGATGATAATTGTGTTTCTTTCACCGATACTGATAAAGATGGAAAGTCGGTTTAAAACCAATCATGATCAATAACATTTTCACCGGTGTCAATTAAACATGAACCTTTTTGTCTATTCCTACAATTAAATCTATTGGACTGGTTTAACTGCGTTTATGTTTTCTTACTGCGTTTAACATTACTATTCGTACAGTTCTAAATGGCAAATATTCACTACACCATTCAGACTTGCCTTTGTTTGCCACACTTTTAAGTGTCTGAACAATTCCAAAAAGATAGGGGAAATAAAGTTTAACTGTTGGCCACTAATGTCATATTTTGCATAGCACTACAGAGAAGTAAAGTTAGTACGAAAGCCCCTGATATTTGAGAAAACAATATTAAGAGGCTTGCAATGACGTGCACGGGCAGGTGGATTTGGTCGAGCAGGTATGGAGTCGGACGAAATTGGTTGTGAATTCATGATTCATATTAAAAATCGACTGGGAAATAAAGTGAGTCACAGTAAGTCCAAGTTAGGAAACAAGCCCAGAACAACCTAAGGTGACCAAGGAACTCGTGCCAACACATTGTCGTAAACAATGTCAGACCGATGGCCTCAGGAATGCAACCGTATTAAAGTAGCTGCACAGACCACTCACCATCATGTCGCCAAGATCTGTTGTCTGGCACGTAGGCGCCCACTTCTACGCATTGGCTGTGTCGAGAGTTTTTTAATTTGGATTCTGCGCTGTCCAGCGGCCTTCAGTTCACCAACTGAAAGACCGGTCCACCGTGTCAAGTTGTCTACCCATCTAGTATGAGGTCGTCGTCCACGCCCTCTCCTTGTATGCGCTGGAGACCACCACCCATGCAGCGCATATCCATGGCAATACAACCACTACGGCATTTTACACCAGATCAGCCTCTCAGAGCATCTATAATCTATACTATAAAGACCCTAACCTGCGCCATCTTGGAATCTTGGAATTAGAACCGCGCCATCTTGGAATTAGAACCGCGCCATCTTGGAAAAGTGCGTCACGTTTGGTCGGGTGACTCGGCGTGGTGTCGCTGGTGATCGGGGGGCGGGGAGGGTACCAGAGTGCTTTGCCGATGCTAGATCACGTGATGATGTCTCCCGAACGGCCGCGCTGCGAAAACGTCTGGTTGGCTGTTTCCAACGGACCTCCCGATTGGTCCCTGATGCGAGAAACCTCCCGAACTGCCGTGTTCCGGCGTCTCCGATTGGCCGTTTCCGACGAGCCTCCCCGTTGGTCGGCGTGTCCCGCTGAATCCTCGCCTCGGTGGTGCCGCGATATGATTTCCCCCTTGCCGACTGCGGGTTTGCTCGAAACGGGGTACCGGTTACAGTCACGATGTCCGGAACTGGCGCCTGCGGAATGGCCGTAGCATATGCGGGATAAAGATCACACTTGGGCCAGCCGATTTTTCATGCCAGGCTGTTTTCACGGCAAGACGCTTTCGCCTTTATTGCCAATACGGTGGCCGATAAACAACGTCATTAGAAAACTTAAGTGTAAATCTTAAAAATTATCTCTCTTTCAAATAGCTTACTGGCGAAATGTTGGTACTTTCTGCCGATGGTTTCCAATTATTTTTGTTATAAAAGCAAAAAATGTATTATATAAAATAGTTAAGTAGACCAAAACACTTTTTAGGCTTACGCACCGTTAGGCCTATGCATACAGGGCGAACGGGGCGCTGTTCATAAGGCCAAACAAAATTTGTTGTTTCCCTCGGACAGGACAGATTGGAAAAGAGGGTCGGTCGGTCGGGAATTTGTTTTTCGTATTCACGCTCACCCGGGCGTATTTAGGCCTACACATTGAACGAACCCCCTGGCTTAACACTTTTTGAGACACAAAGGCTGAGTTATGTTTTTATTGATATGTTAAAAAAAAAACGCCGACCCTGAATCTGTCGATTTTTAACGGTCCGTCGGTTCGAGGGCGACACAACAATTTGTTTTGGCTTATATGACCAGAATACCGTACGTGTGCATGACTACTTGCAATGGACGAATTACTTTTCCCATCGATTTTGTACTTTTTTAAATGTTTCGAAATTTCAAAACATTATCCTCTTCGGTATGAAAATAAATCTTGACCTCAAACCTAAACGCGGCTTTGCTGCATCGGTGCAAAAACACAGCCAACCTAATTGATCCGACTAAAAATTTCGATTCTGAAACAACAAAGTTCAAAATCAGTCTTAGAGTGCCGGATGCCGTTTTTCAACGATTTTTTACCATTCTAAATGTCTGGGAAAGTCAGTTTATTAAACAAATGAAAGATATCAACCCCTGACCTCTAACCTAAAGACGCTCTGAATAAAACAGTGCAGAACCAGTGGCCCAACTCATTCAAATTAAAGAAGGATTTTCGGTTAAAAAGCTGAAATCTGTCTAAAAAAGGCAGAAAGTTCATATTTGTCTCAATTCAATTGAAAGAACGACCCTGACCTCCAACCTAAAGACGGCCCGAATGAAACGGTGCAGAAACAGTACGGTAGCCTATGGGCTCCGTGCACAACTACCCCCTCAGCGGAAAGAAAAGGCGAGTTGGGGGGTCAATATCGACGCCATCTTACCTGACTTCAATTTAAGTGTCTGGTTCCCGCTGTGATATTCTTATTGAAAACGCAATTATCGAGAGTCAGCGAACAGACAAAGCAATCCCACTGGTATACGAGTATCAAATGAACGAGGAGCGCGGTGCGGATACCAGCGACGTACTCTCCATGGAAGTGCGGTTGCTATGTGGACAGCGCCCTCTTTTGGTGGCGCACGGAGCCCATAAGTCAAATTAAAGACGGATTTTCGCCTGCGGTTAAAAAAAGCTGAAACAAAAACCTTAACATCGGTCTTAGAGTAGGCCTAGCGGCCGGAATGCCGTTTCACGACGATTTTGTACCATTCTAAATATCCGAACAATTATTTTTATATTAAACAAATTAAAATGAAAATGAATAAAACTGCTGCAAACTGCTGACTGACTGAATGGACCTGAAATATACAAATCAAAAAATTAGCTGGCCTGACGTTTCGAACTTAAGCAAGTTCTTTCTCAAAGGCAAATGACAGAGTACAAGAAACAAACATGTAGGGAACACACATGCATGAGGGGGTGGGTGGAGAAACACAAAAGAGGGATGCAAGGGAGCATGGCAGTGGGTAAACATCAAAGAGAGAGGTTTGGGTAAGGATGAATGCGGGGAGGGATTAGGATGAAGGTTGAAGCTGGGGAATTGGACAAAGGAATGTGGTTAGTGGCAAAGATAAACAGGAAATGGTAAGACAACCCCATTTGGCCAAGAGACCCCAAGAGGGTTTGCCAGGAGGATAATCTGTAAACAAATGACAATGGGGGAAAAATTAAAAGTTAATCATTCCCTTCCTGGATGTTTAGACCATGTGGTTGAATAGTCCGAAGACGTTTCATCCAAACTTTCTCTCGGCTGAGGCGAACTGAGTCCTTGCGGTGGAAAAGTGATTCTATGCCCTGTAGAATCATATCAGAAATGGAATGGTTAGGGAAGTTGAAGTGATGACCAACAGGGGTGTCAATTTTCTTGGTGTTTACAGTCGATCGATGGCCATAGAAACGCTTCTTGAGCGTGTTCTTGGTCTCCCCGACATACTGGATACCACAAACCCTGCAAGAAATGAGATATATGACATTAGAGGTGTTGCAAGTAATGTTGCCATTGGTTCTGTGAGTAGTTCCAGATGAATGGCCAGAAAAGGAGTCAGACTCCTGCATGTGAGTCTGGCAAACAACACACCTGGAATCGCACTTAAAAGTACCATGCTGTATGGGAGGGGATGCAGCCAAGGTGGGGACCGGACCTCGGCTCGAACAATCAGGTCTCGGCTTGAACAAATTAAAAGATCAACCTTCGACCTCCAACCTAACTGGTGCCCTGAATACAACGGTGCAGAAACAGTCAGCCCAATTCAAATTTAAGACGGATTTTCGGGTAACAAAATAGAAACCTGTCCTAAAATGGCAGAATTCCATTCCCTCAAATTTTGTACCATAAGACAATGTTAGTGCCCCGCCGCGCGGCCCACCCATCTATATCTAGCGGGTGCCGCGCTTAGCGCGGCATCCCGCTTTATTATAAATCCAGAAAATCTCCACTGCTCCGCGCCATTTTTTGCGCGGTGTCCCGCCTGCCCGTCGCGGTTTGCCGTGGACGGCGGAGCGTACGGGTTGGAGCCCGTCTATTTTGCCCGATACGCCGTCTTACCGCGGTCGCCGCTTGCCCGCGACGCGCACGACGCCATGGGCGTACGCACTGTTTCGTGAAATCGGCTACTGGTTTAGGTTTTATTAAGTTTCCCGTTTTTGTTTTTGGGAGGGGGGGGGGGGGGAGACACACGACAAATCATTGTACATAATACACACACGCTATTGCTATTGAGGAAGTCGAAATCGGGATTTCATTTTTCACTTGATAGGTCTATTCAGCATGGCAGATACACGGTTAATAATAGCCAGGAAGAATCAGTTAATAATTCCGTTTCTATTATATCCAATCCGCTAAAACTACGGATAGGCCCCGCCCTATACTTCTCCGTAAATGTAAGAAATGGTTTGACATGCATGTAAAATAGTTGTGTATCTTCATGCTCACCGTAAAACACGGAAATTTTGAGCCAAAAAAACACCGGAAAAAATGCCTTTGCTAAAAGATAATGCATGAAATGTTGGGGCAGAACATTTTGTGACAAGAGAGGGAGGGATCATGAAAAAATTGACAATTATCTCCCACGGCAGTTTATATTGGTCTCTCTGTAAGGTTTGTGAAAACTTTACAGACAGTTCTGGAAGTAGGATACACCATGCCAAAATGGGTCAAGAATAGAACTATTTGACAAATAAACTATTATTCGTATTACGATTTGTGGAAACACATGGAACAACCTTTAGGGACTATAGTTAAACAGTTTTTATGGAAAGCTTTCTTTACAAATAGGGGGAAGAAACTTAACTATCATGCCATGACTATAGACTTAGCCCTAGAAGGACGCCATGATATGGCGTCCTAGCGCACAAGACTGCAAAACAGTTCTCTGCCAGAAACCGAGATTCAAAAATCACACTTTACCTGCATAAATATTCTTGGCATCATCTCCGTCCACAGTTCAACATCCCATCTCCCCGGTAGGATAGAAATATTCCTCCATGAATGTCAAGAACAGGAGATATTTGCGGCGCAAAATCGTCTCCACGCGACGCTGACTTCACAAACAAGAGGAGCAAAACCCACATCTGCAACGTTCATCAACAGAGGGCGCAATTTACAGTCGCCGTGCACGCACGTGCACGGCCGCGGCGCGCGCGCTGCGCGGGTGGAGACTTCTTCGCAAATATAAACACCGCCTGGTTGAGACGTACGTCACAATGGTTAAAAGGGATTGTGGGAAGGAATGAGACTGCTATTTCCTTCCCACAATGCCTTTTTACCATTGTGACGTCTCAACCAGGCGGTATTTGCGAAGTTGTCTACAACTGGGGGCGCAATACTGTACTTTCAGGAAAGCCGCCATTTTTGAAAACCATGGGCAACCAGTACGCGGCGGTCTGTTTGTGAAGTCCCAGTGACAGACATGAATTCTTTCTCCTTTTGGAAAATGTGTGGCCCTGTGAAAGGGCCGGGTTTTTTTGCCGGTTTTAAGCTGCTTTGTAGTTCTCGTTGTTTGTCTTGACTGGATCTTGATTTCTTGACTTGATCAGGATGTTCATTTCTTGACTTGCCCAGAATGGAGACATTTACACAAAATGAAGGGCAGACAAAAAAGTAGGAAAACGAAGGCGTTCGGCCACAGCGCTAAGTTAGGCACGCACGCCAACCCAACCGCAAAAGAAAGACTTAACAAAACGTCCAACCAAAACATCAACAAAAAAATGTGATTCCGACCAACTATTAACACATGTGTATGATTGTAATTGGAAATCTACAAAAATGAATTTACCTGAAGCAAAAAACACAACGAAAGGTCCAAAAAGGCACGAAAACCGCCAGCGAGTTAGGCAAGCGCAAGCAACACGAATCGAGCATAGCAGCGTGTGTGTTTACAATGGTTCGTGTCCTAGCGACGCAACGTGGCGAGACTGCCCACGCTCCGTTTGTTCTGCGTATATTAGAGGCTGATCACAGACTGACTGAGTAATCGGAAAACTCTTTCCCAGATTAGGTCAGATAACCATGCATTTCAACTCTCTGTAGCTCAGAAGGGCCTCGATCTCAAAGTAAAAACCCCACACGATCAGATAGAGCATGAAATCAGCTTTCATTTGATGTATGGGGGCCGGGAGGGCGTACCACCACCAAGGACTCCGGAGTTTTTCTCTTTCGAAGTTTTTCATTTTTTTAAAGACATAATTAATATTCATAAGGCGTTTAGTACGGGGTCTATGGCTTTAGAATCATGTTTCCGCTTTAATTAAAGCCCAAGATCGTCAAAATTGATAATTAGAAGCCGATGCCCACCCAATCTGAAAATGGAGCCTCTCGCAAGTTTTTATTGGCCCACTTTGGAGCGGAAAATTTAAAAGTCGATTTTTGCGTTTTGGGCCATTTTAGGACAATGTTTTCGCTTCAATCCGACATTATATTTTTATCAGAACTGTGGGAAAGTGTGGAAAAGTGAAAGTTATGTATGTGTCTGATGTGGAATGACTTGTAAGTATGTTTCCAGTGTGAAATACATTTTGGAAGTAAACAAATGTTGATTTTTACGTCGTTTGCGTGGGACTTTTGATCCGAGGGCGCCCTTGCTTTCGACATCACGCACTGACGTCAAATTTGCTGAGATGATCGTTCGTCACATCATCTTTCTTTTGTGTGCAGTTATGTGGAAAGTAAAAGCTTTTCCGGTAAGTATTTTGACAAAATTTAAAAAGAGAGTAAAATCTTACCATATAGACTAAATACAAAACACCGCTTGCTTAAATTTTCCCGAAAACTACTAAAAAATCACTGCGAGCTCCCAGTCCATGTTGCACGACCAGCTCGACTTGTAAATGACGTCTTGAGTTGACTTTCGCTAAACAACAGAGGGCGTTATCAAAAATATGGAGCCTGGAAAAAGACGTGCGCCTTATAATTTTTTTGTTTTTACAATTGTTTTCAGGTGCGTAGATACCGATATCACCATTGTCGGCATGTGTCTTAAAAATGCATATGACCAAACCTAATACGTTTATCGTGTCCAAAACCACATGCAATGTACAAGACTAAAACTATTATTTTTTTCTCATCTTATTGGAGTTCTGAGACTCCTTTTATTCAACTCATTTATTTTTAACCCAGCAATTGAATTGAAAAATGGAAAAGAAGAAAGAAGAAGAAAGAAAAAATCGAGAGGATGCGTGTGAATAAAAGAGAATTTATCAAACCACAAACCCAGTGTACAACACATATAAACTTGTCCTAGATTCAAGAGGCGCCGATTCACACAAAAGTCGGATACAACGGACGAGCCAAAGAACAACCTTTACCCCGCATGCGTGAATTATGGTCACGTAACGTTTGTAATCACCAATCCAACTCGTCTGCGTAGCGTGGCGGTTCTGTTGCTGCAGTGATTTTCGATATTCTTAAAAAAACATTTCCAGGTATATTAGTCATACTAATAATTGTGAAAACAAAAACCATGTAAAGCTTGGTTTATACTATTACAATTTCGGTCAAAGTCTTAAGTGCGCGAATAATAGTCACACGAGGATACATTAGTAAAACCTAGTCCGAGTAACTTGGACCCTCTATCGCCTTTTTAACACGTTGACTGCCAGCCATAATTTATAGGGCGCCACCACATTGCCATTGTGGAATCTAGACGTATAGCGCATGCGTCCATACTGATGAGGTGCTTTCAAGCTGTCTTTATCGATCACAGCCATTCCATACATTGATGTTACTCATACTGCCCTGCCAGCAGCGTATAGAGGAGTCCCACAACGACGAGTTTAGCGCCGATCGAAGATCTCAATGTCACAGTAAACAACTTTATGCTGATCGTGCGCCTGCGCTTCATTTTATGGCCTGATTAATTCATGCATGAATGAATGTGCTGAAAAGCGTTGTTTTGTTTGCCACTGACACTCTCGCTTTCAACCCGGAAGTGCGCAGAAGGGGCTAATGTGAAATTCTATTTGATGCGTATTCGGTGATGCCAGAGTATCAATTACCATAAAAATAGCGTTTGGTTCACTACGAATCCGGTACGGCAGAATCCGGTACGCCCGTCACACTACGAATATACTCGTAATCGGCAGTCAACGTCTTAACATCTGGACATGATCTGGCGATAGTATCGCCAGATCATGTCAAAATGTTAAAAAAAGGCGATAGAGGGTCCAAGTCACTCGGACTAAGTAAAACCTTCCAACTTTTTGAGCATTCCTTTCGAAAATCTGTTTTTCAAAACTTGTTATCCAAACACTTTCTGAAACTAGTTGTGGATTATTCACTTACACAAAATGAAGGCGACACTGTGTGAAATTCCAAGGGCGGTCCCTAGCTGGGCCGACGTACACTGGAAGGATTCCAGCATGGGGTTGAACAGGACCCCGAAGGATTTCAGCGTGCCCATTTCCAAGAAGAAAATGGCGAAGGCGGTAATGCCGAATGATATAACGCCAGCAGCCATGGTGCACATCATTCAGTCAAGAGCGTGTGTACACTGTGGCTATAAGCCAGGCATTTCTTGCGTGACGTAGCTAATTAGTGGGCGGCCTGCTCCAGTGCATGCAGTGCCCATACAATAGACCAGTTTCCTAATAAATTCAAACTTATGCACGCATGCGCATAAATGGGACCTGCAGGCAAAAAGCAAAATCGGCAAATGTAGCCTGGGGAGTAGTATAGGAAGTACCGATTCAATGTTATTTTCTGTTTTTTCACTTTTCTCTCTAATTTTGCTGGGGGTACATACATCAAATTTTTTAAAAAACAAATAGTCTAAAAATCGCCCAAAAATCGCCCAAAATTTTTCTGGGTACCTATACACCAAAATTAGCACAAAATCAATAAAATAAACACTGTTTTCCATAGTCTACAGAGATACTAAAACACCAGGGCGCCCGGCGAAAAAGGCAAAAAAAACTTAAAATAACACAAGCCAAAAAAAATTAAATAATTTTTTATTTTTTTTAAAAAATATTATAGTTGCCATTATAAAAGATGGAAACACAACCCACGATTCGAGAGTACAATAGATGGAACAAAAAATCTTTAAAAAGATATGTCGATAAGTATAAATTATCTTTAGGATCGCCAACAGGACGCCGTAATACGTATATCAGGCGAGATTATATTCTAGCTATAAAAAGAGAAGAAGAAAAATTTAAAAATTTTAGAATACGATCTAAAGCTTCGTTAGAGCGACTCGCGCGCGATAAAAATTTACGAGTCGTATCAACGGGTAGAAATGGTCGAGCGATAAAAAAAGATTACATCGATGCTATACTAAGATTTAAGGAGAAAAATACTTTTCGAGAAGCAGACTTTCGAGAGACTAGAAGATTTGAAAACAGTTATCGAAATTTGGAACTGATTCCGATTCTGTTTACCGACGATCCGGAGCAATTTTACAACACCCATACGTCGATGATAAAAAACAAAATCGTCGCTGAATTAAGAGAAATAAAAACGATGAAACTACAGATCGCTATGAAAATAAAGTATGTAAAAAAATCGGGCGTTGAGACTACAAAATCAACCGCTACTCATTTTAGTTATCAAAATCGAGTCTTAAACAAGAGCGAGATAGCTGTAGCTATCAGGCAGCAATACGAAACGATATTATCTCAGATAGATAAATATACGAATGAAGGAAGTGGTTGGACTATAGATAAAATAGTCGCGTTTTACATCAACATAAACAGAGTTAAGCCTCTGGTGGGTGCTTCTTACGTAAAACTACCCGAATATTTAGCCAACAAACACGCAACCTTCAACATCAAAAACGAAGATCAAGAGTGTATAAGATGGTGTTTAAGAGCCGCCCTAGGTATATATACCGATAGAGTTAAAAACCAATTAGCAACAAACCCAAAGTACCAATTTCGCGGAGAGACACCATCTACTTATAAAACCGATGATGGATTAAACTTCACCAACATAGACTTTCCCACACCCATAAGTCAGGTAGCGAGAATAGAAAGACAAAACGATATAAGTATAAACGTGTTAGGATACGACGCAGACTGCAAAAATAAAACCTATCCGCAAGATAAAATGGGCTTGATATATCCGCTATATTTATCTAAAAGACCATACGATGCAGAAACTATCAGTTTGCTATTATATGACGGTCATTATTGTTGGATAAGCGACTTACCTAGATTCTTATCTGGCGTTACCAATAGTCAGCATCGTAAACTGTTTTGCTTGAGATGTTTATCGCATTTTTGTTCGAAAGAGAAGCTGGACATACACGTAAAAGATTGCGAAGGAATAGACTCTGCTTTATCTACCGTTAAAATGCCGCATAAAAGCGCGAACATAGACAAAAGCATTCTCAAGTTTAAAAACTTTAAGAATTTACAAGATGCACCCTACGTCATATACGCGGATTTTGAATCTATCTTGGTACCCTCTGCTTCTGTAGCTACAGAAGCACCAGAGGGTAAAATCGCAACGCACAAAGCCTGCGGTTATTCTTACGTTGTAGTAAGATGCGATGGCAAACGGATCAAGCGAAAGACTTATAGAGGTGAACGCGCTATAGACAATTTTATAACCTCGTTGCAAGAACTCGAGCCTAAGATTAATGAATTACTAGCTCGCATTAAACCGATAATATATACGCTAAAAGAAGAAAAAATTCACCTAAACTCTAACGAGTGCTGGATTTGCGAGAGAGCGATTTATCCAAATTACTCGTGTAATTGTCAGTGCTGTAAACCTGTAGAACCTAAAAGTAAAGAAGAACTGGAAGAATACTCGTACGAAAACGAAAAGGGATACGTCGAGAAAACATGTACGTTCTGTCAAAAGAAAATTAACAAATTTCGAAAAGTAAGAGATCATTGTCACACTACCGGTAAGTACAGAGGAGCCGCGCACGCTTACTGTAATCTTAAATTACGAGTAAAACCCAACGAAACGAAAATACCGGTCGTCTTTCACAACTTAGAAAACTATGACGCGCACTTGATCATGCAGGGCATTTCAAAGTATCAACGAGATATCTGGTGTATACCCAAAAATTCAGAAAAATACATTTCATTTTCGATCGGTCAATATAGATTTATCGACTCGTTTCATTTTATGTCTAGCGGTCTCGACAAATTGGTAATGTCTTGCCCGAGAGACGCCTTTAGGCTACTACTGAAACGTTATGGCGAAGAAAACGCGGATCTCTTATTACAAAAGGGTGTATATCCGTACGAGTACATGGACAGCTTTGAACGATTTAGCGAAACTAGTTTGCCAGCTAAACACAATTTTTTTAGCGCTCTAAAGGACAAACATATAACGGACGAAGAATACTCGCGCGCGCAACGAGTATGGCGGACATTTAACATAAAAAACATGGGCGAATACCACGACTTATACGTAACCGCGGATACTCTATTACTAGCCGGCGTATTCCAGAATTTTAGACAAATGTGTAGAATGAATTACAAGTTAGATCCCGCCAACTACTTTACAGCACCGGGATTAAGTTGGGATGCTCTACTAAGACACACTAAAATAGAATTAGAGCTATTGACGGATATAGATAAACATATATTTTTTGAAAAAGCAAAAAGGGGAGGAATATCGAGCGTCGGCTCATGTCGCTATGCCAAGGCCAACAATAAGTACCTAGAATCTCACGATCGAGATAAACCCGATTCGTATATTCTCTATCTAGACGCCAACAACCTCTACGGATGGGCCATGAGTCGAGCGATACCTTACGGAGGATTTAAATGGGTCTGTGCGAGTCAATTTACCCACGATCGCATCATGGCGTTAAAAGATAAGGCTCCAACGGGATATATGTTCGAAGTTGACCTGGAATATCCAGCCGAACTACACGATCTACACAACGATTATCCTTTAGCCGCCGATAATATAATCATCCCTGAAGAATGGTTATCGGAGTATCAACGAAAGTTGGCGAGTGATATAGGAGACACAGCTAAGGTAAAAAAATTAACAGGTACGCTCTATCGAAAAGAAAAATATGTATTGCACTACGTAAATTTGAAACAGTGTTTGACATTGGGCCTAAAACTAACTACAGTACATCGAGCGTTACAATTTAAACAAAAACCTTGGATGAAATCATACATCGATAAAAACACGCAACTCAGAACGAAAGCAAAGTCGGATTTCGAAAAAGACTTTTTCAAATTGATGAACAATTCTGTATTCGGCAAAACGATGGAAAATGTTAGAAATAGAATAGATGGTGTGCTACTGCGAAACGATCAAGTAAAAGAATACAAAGAGATGGTTTCTAAACCTTGTTACAAGTCTACTACAGCGTTTAAAGAATGCGGCCTCTCATTCGTGGAATCGTACAAAAAGAAAACGTATTTAAATAAACCGATTTACTGCGGCGTTAGTATCTTAGACCTCTCGAAGACTCTAATGTACGACTTTTATTACAATCAATTAAAAAAGACGTATTGTGATAAAGTAAGATTGATGTATACAGACACGGACTCGCTGCTTTTGATTATCTATACGAAAGACGTTTATCGAGATCTAGAAAAACAGTCTGACTCGTACGATTTTTCTAACTATGAGAAAGACCACTTTTTATACAACGATACAAACAAGAAAGTCATCGGTAAATTTAAAGACGAATGCGGAGGAAAAGTCATAAGCGAAGCTACTTGCATCAGATCGAAGATGTACTCGATTTTATACGGGGAACACGATATACTAAAGAAGGCCAAAGGCGTAAACCGAGTGGTTATAAACAACGATCTATCTTACGAAAAGTACAAGCGATGCGTTTTATCGAACGAATGCTATTCAAATAAGATGATTCGTTTTGGAACTGAGCGTCACATGATATACACAGAGGCTCAAGTCAAGCAATCGTTAAATCCTTTAGATACGAAGAGATATATTTTACCTAATGGTATAGACACTCTGGCTTACGGTCACTATTCTAGCCAGAACAAGACGATCGATAAATATCTACTCGAAAAATAAATATCTTGCGGTTATTCTCGATTAACTCGCCATCGCGGTCTCTGAAAGAAAAACTCAGTTCGGGTATTTTACTCCTAATTAGCGATATGACAGTTTTTCTTTTATTCTGGACAGTCTCTATTACATCCGAATCGGAGCTTTTCGTTATCGGTATAACGTCTAACAAGTGCGTTACCCCTCCGTTATAGAAATTGTTAGACGTAGATAACTGATCGCAATGTAAAAAAATTGTATTCACGTAATTTATACTATAATTCCCTACAAGTTCACCATCAGTTATGGGTAACCAAACAGGGGATACACCCAACACTTTTTGAGTATGTAGATCAAATCTAATGATAATCTCAGTAGTATCCGTACTAATATTACCGGCATTAAAAACAATTTTTTTATTAATCTTGTCTGCGTAAACTATGATGATGATTAATTTATTAAGTTCGACTACTAACTCATCGATACCATAATTTCCAGATGGAATTACCATTTCACCGCGAGTTGTACCACGGTTTTTAATTAATGACCAACTTATAGTCATACGTTGAGTTATATTATAAAAACCGACGGTAAATATCGCGTTGTTTAAACTCATGCAGTAATTTCCCTCAGAGTTATCTATAGGTTTTGACAGACTAAACGTTTGTTCGTTACCATACATTTTAAAAACGTGCGATTCCATTTTTAATAAACCCAAATCTTCTTTAAAAAAATCTTCAAAAATAGCCTATCGTCAAGTTAAAACTAATCTTTTTCCCTCGATTATTTATTAAATCGCCGTCTCGGTCTCTGATGCTAAAGCTAAGTTGGTTTATCTTATCACCCACGAGTCTACGAGCGGTTAATCTTGCACGCTCTACGAGCGTATCGTCTCTTTTCGTTATCGGTATAACGTCTAGCAAGTGCGTGCTCTTTCCGTTATAGAAATTATTAGACGTAGATAACTGATCGCAATGTAAAAAAATTGCATCGACAGGCATTGTATTATAATGCCCTACATAATCTACGCCAAAAACTAAGTTTTTGACCGTTATCCCCAACAATTGTTTAATGTTTTTATCAAAGCGTAGAACGTTATTTTCTTCCGTTACATTTAAAGATATTTTTTTATTAAGTTTATCTACGGAGACTTCTAACCAAACTAATTTACTTAGTCTCTCTTCGATCCAATCTATATCGTAATATCCAGCAGGAATATCAATTTTACCATCCGTTCTACCCGTTTCTTTACCAGTGTTTGGATCGATTTGATGTATAAAATAGAGAATTTCGCTATTGCTAGCCATGTTGTAGAATCCCGCGGTTACTATCGCGCTGGTTAAACTCATACTGTAATCTCCCTTGGAGTTATCTATAGGTTTTGACAGTCTAAACGTTCGTTCGTTATCAAACATTTCAAAAACGTGCGATTCCATTTTAAAAGAACAAAAAAATATTTGGTTTATTAAAAATAAAATGAAATTCGCCCCGGAGAGTACCCCGTTGAACATGCGTTTGAGTCAACCTAACATCATCGTAAACGCCAACGATAACAGTTCTTTTATCTCTAATTTAACGGATATATTTAGCGCTTATAAAATGTCCGACGTAAAACACGACGAAGTGGTCGAACGTTACGCATCGGACCCCATGACGTTTTATCAAAATCAACTCAACTTCGCATTTTGGTGCGCGACGTCGGGTTGCGGCGTAGGACTAGAATCGTTGCTACATAAAAACCCCGCAATATCGGCTTTATTCAAGTTTCACGTATATTTTACGATCAGAAAGATACTTTACTTTCTAAAATGCCCAGTTCCAGAAGACGATACGTTCGACGATCTAAACAATGGCATCGATAAAGGCGCTTATAGCGATATTTGTCGACATTTTAATGTCGATCCAAACTTGAGTTTTAAACAGACCGTAGACTTAACTTCTGGAGGATTAGGTACCGCTTATTCTTACCTGTTTAAAATAAACAAGTACTCGCCAGATATACCTTTACCCGTACCCGGTAAAAATTATACCCCTATTAAGCTTTACAAGGTTTCGGCTGAATATGACCCTAGTACGGGTGACTATGTAACGGCTAATAAATTGTGGGAATACGATTATGAAGCTATGAACCCCGGCGCCACATACATGGGATTTGTAGAGTCGGGCGATGCGAAACATTTTAGTAAAATAACGCTCGCGTATATCAGACAATCTGCGGACGTTGTACGACTCGGTTTTAGAAAGTTTATACGCCAGAAGAGCTCGTTTACCGACGTCGGTATAGAAAAAATAAACGAAAGCATTAGAACGTACGTGTACGCCATACTCGGTGCGCAAGCCCAAACAAAAACGAGTATACTAACTGCAGGTACCGGATTAGATGCGCAAAGACAATTTGAACATATAGTAGAAGATATCATCAACAGCCATACGGACTTGGAATCTTCTATAACCAGATTTCAAAATTCTTTACAGTACGCTAGAAGCTCGTTAAACTTTGTGATTAGCCCTGGATTGTACTTGATGCCATCAAACATGGAGCTTTTGGTCGGTATTCACCGAGGTTATAATAATAATATACAGATAGCTACACCCGACGCATCGATAGGATTAAACATCAACTTGAACTCAGACGTACTCCCTACGGTCGCACTCCCTACGGTCGTAACGCCACCAACGCCACCAACCCCCATAAAAGAGAGTAGTGCAGTAACCCAGCAGAACTTAGACGATTTAGACGACGTATCTACGTCGCCAGACCCGTTACCTCCCGTAAAAGAGAGTAAGATAGATACCCAACAGAATTTAGACGATTTAGACGACCTGGCGACGTCGCCAGGTCCGTCACCAACCCCTACACCTCTAATCTCAGACGTACTCCCTACGGTCGTAACTACGCCACCTCCTCTACTCTCTACGAGCGTAGCTACACCTCAGCCAGACTCGCACGAACAAGAAAAAACGGCTTTAGTCGTTGGTTTAATGGCCGCTGCTGGAGTTGGGTATCTAGCTTACGATATTCTACGTCGCTGAAGAAGGCGGTAACTCAGTATCTGATGGAACGACCATTAATTCTTTCTTAACGAACGATCTCTTGGGACCGTTATTCAGCCAGTATAACGCGGGCTGTCCGGGATTCGTCGTTCTCCTTCTAATCGTATACATTTCTAAGCTCCAAATAGGATCGGTAGCTCTTCTTCTAACGTCTTTTTCGAGCTCTCCAGGAGCGTAAAGATATCTAACGATATCGTCATTTACGCTTAGCGCGACTTCGGGACTCTTGAGCCCCGAGGAACTCAATTGTTTTATTTCTAACTGAGACATAGCCGCTCGAGGAGTTAACGGTTTGCCTTTCATAGTCGATATCAATCTAGTTTCTTCGTCGTTTAACGCTTTTATAACATCGGGCAATCTTTTTACCCACTCGCGACTACGCTCGGTAGGCTCTAACATTTCTTGAGCGTATTGATGACCGAATAATCTTTCGGCTAAAGTACGATTAAATCTTTCTACTATACCTTGAGCTCTATGATTACCAACCTCGCCTTTCTGTACTGCGACGTTGCGAGTCCGCATCAAAGTATTAAATTCAGCCATAAATTCTGTACCGGGGTCTACTTTTATCGTGAGAGGCCAAGACAAGGGCGATCTTTTGTAAATCTTTTTTATCGCCTCTACAACTTGAGTACTCGTTTTATTCGTCAAGGGTTCAGCTTCTTTATATCGAGTGGCCACATCCACGATTGTCAACGCGTATTTATATCTTTTGCGTTTAACTACATCGTGAGGTAGATACAACAGATCCGCTTGATGCATTTCATTGGGCCGCCCTATAACCTTATTGAGACTCGTAGGTCTCGGTATAAAACTTGGGGGTGGTAAATATATTTGCCACATGGCTTGTTTTCTCAACCAATTTCTAACGTCTGGCTCGGGTACGTTAGCTTTTAACGATAATTTTTTTATAGCGCCTGCACCTTTCCAATATCCTTTAGGGCTGTAAAATATTTTACTTAGTTTTGTTTCCATTTTATTTTATACTTGTAAAAATTTTAACGACTTATTAAAAATGGCGAGTGCATTAATGATGATTGGTGGAGCTATTGTAAACGCTTTAGCGTTTAGCGGATCGAACTTTCTATTTTCGAGTATGGGTGGGTCGTCGGCTGAAGAACGTAAACGACACGACCTCGCTTTAGAACAATTAACTCGAGCTAAACAAGAGTGGGTAGAACAAAGAACCAAGTATCTAGATTATCTAAACGATCGACTACATAAAGAAGCCAGGGCTCAAAGAGATTTTAAAAATGTAGATGAGGCGTTGAGAGAATATAACGAAGTAACCAACGAAGAGTTGAGATTACCTCGCGAACCTGTATTGTCGGACTTTTACGCACCTAGCGAAGGTCAAAAAGATGGTGAAATTGTATTTATCTTAGGAGGCACTGCTGTTTTAGGTTACTTAGTTTATAAGTTTGTCTAAAAGTTTAAGTTTGTTTCGTTAAGTAAAAAAAAGCTTTTTATTTTTTTTGTTTCGTTAAGTAAAATGAACGCAATTTATGGAAGCAAACTGAATCCACACAGAAGTTTAAAAAATCCTAGAGCGTTGAAGGGATTGAGACAATCGATGGTTATTACTCATAATCCTAGTACCGCATCGGCCGGCAGTCTGTTGATCGTTGAATTTCCTATGTTGAGTCAAGACGATGTAGTCGTACCGGGTACAGTACGATTAGCTTTTAATATAGACTTAGAATCTGAAGGCACTGGCGAAGATGATGCAAGAACTCTATATTATAACGTCGCACGAAATTTAATTAGCGGCGTAAGAATCAAACTAGAAGGTAAAGATTTCGTAGCGTTTACGGATGCCGATGTATATAACGCGTATAAAGACATGTGGCGACCAGCCAGCGCGAACGATGCGTATCGAGGACTCGAAGATAGCAACATCACGAAACTCAGAATCGGCGCTAGCGATGGGGTTGCTAGCGCGAATGGTGGAAAAGACAAAGCGATTGCTAACGCTTACGGTAACCGATATTACATTCCTCTAGATTTTGAAATGCTTACGGATCATCAGCCTTTTAGTCCATCGACGCTCAAAGACAGACTAACTTACGAATTTACATTTAACGATCACGATAGCGTAGTAAAATCTACCGATAACAACGCAAAGTATAAAATTTCGGGGTTAGATCTCGAGTTTGAAACGGTGACCAATAAAACATTGGCTGATAATATCAGACAAAAATATCGAGGTAAAACTCATTTTCTATACGAAAAAGTTCAAAGATATACGGTTTTAACGCTAAACAAGTCCGACACTACTTGGAACATTAATCTCAATCAAGCCATTAGAAGTCTCAAAGGTATACTTCTTTTATTTAAAGAATCGGGCGAAAAGGATCCTCGAATTTTTTATAATCCAAAGATCGAAAAAGTAGACGTTACGATAGAGGGTAAGCCGAATCAATTGTATAGTCAGGGCATGAAGCGTTATCAACACTGGGACGAGATTACCAAGTTTTTCGGCGACTCTAATACAGAATTTGGCGCCAGAGTGTCTAAAGACTTGGAATTACACGATATGACTCTAGGCTCCTATTTAAGCACTAGTTACGGTCTTTGGCTAGATACGAGGGTAACCGACGACAACAAAAGTCACGGTTCTGGCAGGAAAATAGGAGACGTAGGTGGAGGTATTTCTCTCCATTTAGAAAGAGAGGCTGAGACAGCTGGTTCTCTAACGTGTTACGTTTTCTTGGTGATGGATGGTCAGTTGGTGCTAGAAGATGGACGATTTAGCGGTAGTTACTCTTAAAATAGTTTTTACTATAAATAAGCAATGCATAAAACGTTTCCAAAAACACCACACTGCGCGCTAGTATGCGGTAGGACTAATTCGGGTAAAACCAAATATATTTTAGATCTATTAGAAACTGAGTATAAAGATCACTTTGAAAAGATCGTAGTTATTTGTCCTACGTTGAGCAACAACAAGACATATCGCGAGAGACGTTGGTTGTGGTTAGACCCCGAGATATACCCGTGCGATTTAGAGGTAGAAAAGGTGACACTCAACGAAGCTTTAGCATTTTATAGAGCTCGATTTAAAGGATCGCACGTTCTATTTTTGATAGACGATTGTAGCTCGGAACAAGACATAAAATATCGTAAGGCGGCGCTAGGGAAAAACACTTGCGTTTTAACGAAATTGGCATTTAGCGGTAGGCACGACAATCACTACTGTTGGTTGATGACTCAAAAGTATAATTGCGTAATGACAGATTTTAGAGCTCAAACTGCATTTGTCGTATTGTTCTATTGCAAAGATAAAAATAGTTTCGATTCATGCCTCGATGAAAATGATGCGGTGCCTTTAGAAGAACGATCGAGAATTAAAAAGATTTTAAGAGACGTGCCTTTTAGTAAATTAGTGGTAAAAACTGATCCTCCAGTCTGTTGGCAGTTGATCTATAGTTGATCTATAGATGATCTATTAGATGATTTGTAGATGATTTATAGTTAACTGATAGGTACCTATTAGATACCTATTAGATACCTATTAGATAACTGATAGATAACTGATAGATGATCTATAGATTATCTAGTCATCTATAAAATATGATAGAATATCTAGACCTATTATTAAAACTAGTAATAGCCATCAACTTATCTTTATTTTCTTACGATTATATTTCTTGTAGAAATAAGATTAAAAAATATAGTTCTATTTTAAATGAGCAAGTCGATAGAATCTCTAAGCACGTTATCTCAAGAACCCATAGCTGCTACACCCACGATCCCAGAAGCAACTATATCCAAAAATAGACTTTTGGGCGTAGTTGCGAGTGGTGATTCTAAAAAATATTTCGGTAAAGAATACTCCGTCAATGAAATAGAGAGCTTGACCGCTGAAAAACAAGAAAAGCTATATAAAAGATACGAAGCCAAGCTCGGTAAAGAAATGATAGTCAGTTTGGGGAGTTGCGTGTTGACCGTTTACGCAAAAGCTTTAGGCGCGACTTTACCGCTGGCTTCGCCATTCGGTTATAAACTTTGTTTAGATTCCGAAGAAGCCCTTATCAACGACCTAGAAAAAGATCCCGTTATTTCTAGCAGCTTGTCAAGTTTACTTTGCGAAGTGCATTACAGTTATGGGATTTATTTATCTCCTTTGGTGGCTATGTTAATCACGACTAAACATTTACAGGTAGATAGTAGTAGTAATATAACAACAAATAATAGTAGTACTATTATAAAAGATGAGCCTAGAAACGACAACGACGGATCAAGTAGCCCAAGAGCCGGCTCGGACCCCACAGCCTCCCCAAGAGTCTCCCCCGGCTCCGCCTCCCCAAGAGTCGACTCAGCCGGCTCTATCGCGAGTCACAAAAAAAAGAGCAAAAGACCCTAAAAGAGTAGAGCAAGGTAAAAAACTGGCCGAAAGAAACAGAAAGATGAAAGAACAAATACAAACAATGCAAAGGGTAGAAGAAGAAGAGCCAGCGCTAACGATGAGAGACATTCCGAGCTGGGGATACGCGATAGTTGGTTTGGTTGTTTTATCGTTAGGATATCTCGCGTTTAAAAAGAGTAAACCCCAGCGAGACGTAGTGGTACAGACCGCAACTTCAACCCCTAAAGTTGAAGAACTATTAGAAATGGAATAAAAAAAAAATAAAATGTTTGTACAAGTAAAATGGATACGAAGAACGTTGCAAATACTCTTTATCACGGCGCTGTGTTGAGTTTGTTGACCGTAGGTTATACTATGTTGAGTAAAAAACTTTTGAAAATTAAGCCCGCCGATTTAGGAAAGCTAGATGTAGAAGATACGGTTAAAATCACCGCTACGGTAGGTAGCGCTCTAGCTACTCAGACTTGGTTGGTGAGTCAAGGAATAATTCCTCAGAATGTGGTGAATACTACGTAAAATATAAAATATACGACTTTATAAAATGGCTGAAGGTGGAGAAGGTTTCGAAATGGGCGACCGTGGTCGAAAAGACAAACAAGCTAATGCTGATGCCGATGATGCTGATGATGTTTTTGAAGATGCTGATGCCGATGATATTTTTCAAGATGCCGATGCCGAGACTGATTTTTCGATTCCACCCCCACAAACGACGCATGAAGCGATGGATTGGTTACTTCCACATTTACATCGCCAATTAGTCGGTTACGCAGAATCGTTTTATGATTTTTATGAAGGTCAAGGTTACGAAAGACCAGCGAATATAAGATATGAAAATTTTCGTAAAGAAGACAATGGTATTTACTACAAAAACATAAAGTTAACGTATGATAATGATCCTACAAGGTTTGTACAATTAGGTACGTTGAAAAGAAGAATTTCCAATGCTGGATATAAACCGACTCTTTTTTTACGAAATGAGTTTGGTTTGGTAAAACCTGTAACGACGCAATTACGCCCTACAAGAGTATCTATGCGAGCGCAACAAGAAATAAGCCAGCTACACCCCGAAAATATTGAGACTAGTGAACTTCCAAAAACGGCCGATGAAGTTGGAAGAATCGTAGAAGAAATAATAGAGGATATATTAATAGAAGTAGATTCACGAGGAGAAATAAAAGAACCAAGTAAATTATTAGGTGACTACAAAAGAGGATTAGATAAACAAAAAAAAGAGTTAGATGAACGAGTAAACGAATTAAATAAATTAGCGAGAATATTAGATGAACGAGTAGAAACATTAGATAGATCGAGGGGAGTAATAGATAAACGAAGAACAGCATTAGATGAACGAGAAAGTGTATCGGATGAACTAGAAAAAGCATTAGATGAACGAGAAATAGTAATTAAAAAAATTACGGGAGTAAACAACTTGAGAGAAATTTCTGGTGTAAACAAAGCGTTACAAACTCTCAAAGGTAATTTAAAATTAAATTTAGCTCGATTAGGAAGGCTAGATGATGAAATTAATCAAACCGAAGCTGAACACTCTGAAGCAACGAGCGAAGAAGAGAGACGAGAAATAGCCAATCGATTAAAAGATCTAAAGGATGAAAGATCCGCTAGATTGACAGCGGCGATCGAAAATGAACGAGGAATCAAAAGTCAACTCGTTAGAATCAAAGAAATGTTTAATAAAATGCTAGATAGTGATATCTCGCTAAGAGAAAAGATTAGAATTCTGTTTCAAGAAGAGGGTGTGACGGTTGCAAGTATATTAACCGCGTTTGCTTTAGCTATAGGTTTTATCGTTGAATCTTTGGTGTTGGCTTTTGGTGGGGGTGGTGCGGCGGTTATTCCTGCTCCGACGCCTACTCCACCTACCGGAGGTAACGTGAAAGATTGGATAAGTAATCATTTAAAAAACTTGGCTAATTTGCTAAAAAAGCTCGGGGGTAAGTTATTAGCCGCTTTACCTGGTATTTTGGGTGCTATCGCGAGTTGGTTGTTAAATCTATTGAGCAAGTCGGTAGGTTGGTTGGCGGACCACGTGTGGACGTTATTGGTGGGTGTTGGTACTTTGATACTAGTATACGTGCAAAAAAAATAAAATATACGACTTTATAAAATGGCTGAAGGTGGAGAAGCGTTCGAAATGGGCGAGCTCGGTCCAGAAGGCGAACAAGTCGATGATCAAGATGCCGATGATGCTTTAGTAATAAACCCCGATGATGATTTTGAAGACGATGATTTAAACATACCGGATGGTTTAGGAATGGACCCCGACCATGATTTTGAATTAGACAGACAGGATGAACCACCACAACTGCCGACGATGGATGATGTAAATTTAACTAATTCTTTTTATGATTTTTGGGATACGGAAGGCTATACTAGACCAAGACGCATTAGGTACGAACTTTTTACTAAAGATGAAAAAGGTATTTACTTCGGTGGTGTTAGGTTGACTCACAAATATAGGCCTACAAAATTTATAAAATATAATACGTTATTTAAAAACTTTAACGAGAAGTATCCGGGCGATAAGTATCCAAGAAGCTTTATAGAATTTTTTAGAGAAGATTTGGGTTTATTATCAGAAAGAGAAAGTAAAATAAAAGCATTAAAAGACCATATAGCTGATGCTAACAACGCCACTCCAAAACGACAAATTGAGATTGCTTACGAAATACACGAGCGCTTTGAAAGTATAATTCCTCACCATCAACCGATAGAAGTAGATGATCAACCGATAGAAGTAGATGATCAACCGATAGAAGTAGATGATCAACCGATAGAAGTAGATGATCAACCGATAGAAGTAGATGATCAACCGATAGAAGTAGATGATCAACCGATAGAAGTAGATGATCAACCGATAGAAGTAGATGATCAACCGATAGAAGTAGATGATCAACCGCAAACTGAGAGGTTAAATTATAGAGAACTTGAAGCTTTAGACAAAACACTACAAACTATGAGAGGTGATGCCGAATTAAATTTAGCCAAACTGAGTAAACTATACGATAAACTCAAGGAGCTAAAAACAGCCCTCAAAGTAGTAGAAACCAATGATGAGAGGCAAGACTTAATGAAAGAAAAAGCCGATATTGAAAATGAAATAGAGATCAGATTAGATCTCAAGCACGAACATAAACTAAACATGAATGATCAATTCGCTAGAATCACAGAAACTATAGATAAAATACTATATGGTGATTTCTCGCTAAGAGAAAAAATTAGAATTCTGTTTCGAGAACAGGGTGTGACGGTCGTAAGTATATTGACCGCGTTTTCTTTTATTATAAGTACGATCGTTCTTTCTATAACATCGGCTTTTGCTGGCGGCGCTGCAGCGGCAGTTCCTACTCCGACGCCGGTTCCGCCTACACCCGTTACTCCCATGCCCAAGCCTGGAGGTAACGTGAAAGATTGGATAAGTAATCATTTAAAAAACTTGGCTAATTTGCTAAAAAAGCTCGGGGGTAAGTTATTAGCCGCTTTACCCGGTATTTTGGGTGCTATCGCGAGTTGGTTGTTCACGTTGTTAAGTAAATCGGTCGGTTGGTTGGCGGATCACGTGTGGGCGTTATTGGTAGGTGTCGGTACTTTGATACTAGTATACGTGCAAAAAATTTAAAATAATAAACGACTTTATAAAATGACCGCAGAATCCGTTTACCCTAAATTGCCCGTTGAAACGAACGAGTCTTCAGTCTTTAGGTTAAATAAAATCGAACGAGTGCAAAAAGAGATAGTCAACGAGCGAGATAAGAGAGAACGGTTGCACAAAAAGTATAATAAAATTATTACCTGTTTATCTAACGCAGAGACCGTTATGGAATGTTTAGGTGCTTTATCCGGCACAATAGGCATAGTCAGCGTTGTTGGTGTCATTAGTATACCCGTAGGCGTGGTGTTAGAAGGAGTAGCTATAGGATGCGTGGGTGTAAGTTTGGTATTAAAACGATTTAGTAAAAAGTTTAGAGGTAAAGCTAAGAAACACGATGAGATTAGAGTAGTAGCAGAAACAAAATTAAATACGATAAATGAATTGGTGTCTCAGGCTGTAGATGATGGTGATGTAAGTCACGAAGAATTTACTTTGATTAACGATGAATAAAACAAGTTTAATAGAATGAAAGAAGCTATTAGGACACAAACTAAAGCGAGAGAAGAGTCCGATAGAAACCAAAAAGAAATAGACGATGAGGTCGAAAAGAAAGTGGTCGAGCTTCTAGCGAAAGAAAAAAAAGATCTTATCGCAAAACTTACAACTTTAAATTAGTCGTAGCTAAAGAATATGAGCGTGATTCTAACGTGAGTATAGATAAACCTCCTAGCTACGCAAGTGCTCAATAGAGTTTAGAGACTAGGCCTAGCGCTCCTTGCAAAGAGTAGTTGTAGTTAGTAACGAAGTAGATTTATGTAACGCAAAAAAAACCCTCACCTCTACTGAGTGTAGAAGTGAGGGTTTTTTTTGGTTCCGAGAGTTGACCGTCTAACCATTCGCGAGAGTTAGCCATTCGCGATAATCTATCGAAACTAAATCTTTTAGGTTGATAATAAAGCTATCGTCGTATTCGAGTTCTAACGTAGTATAATTAAGAAAATCTCTGTCTTCCTCATCTTGGTTGGTATAATAAAGATAATCTATGAGATCGTCATCTTCCGTAATGTCTAGACTCACATCTTCGCAGTGAATACAAAAAGATAAATTATCGTTTTCTTTTATCCTTTCTCTTTCGACTACATCGTCGTAACACTTTAATAGATTAAGAAACGTACCTCTCTCGTAGCATAGGTAGACCAGTTCTAATAACGATTTTGAATCTACGTGAATATAATATTCGCGACCTGTATCTCTCGTATAAAAGCAACTTTCGCAATCGTGCGTTATACATTGAGTAGTTTTAAATGCAGAAAGAATTTTATCTAAAAGTGGATGTGCCTGAATCAAAGGTTTAATTTCCATCTTTTATAATGGCGATATAATATTTTTTTGGCTTATGACAAATCATTTTTTTTTTTGCCTTTTTCGCCGGGCGCCCGGGTGTTTTAGTATCTCTGTAGACTATGGAAAACAGTGTTTATTTTATTGATTTTGTGCTAATTTTGGTGTATAGGTACCCAGAAAAATTTTGGGCGATTTTTGGGCGATTTTTAGACTATTTGTTTTTTAAAAAATTTGATGTATGTACCCCCAGCAAAATTAGAGAGAAAAGTGAAAAAACAGAAAATAACATTGAATCGGTACTTCCTATACTACTTGGGGCCAATTTCATAAAACTGATCAGCAAAGAAATTTGCTTAGCATGCAAATGCTTACTTGATAAAAACTGGATTACCAACCAGATTTCCATGTGTGGAATATTGCTTTTGACTGGCATTCAGCTGTTGTTTGCTTAGCATGAAAATTACATGGACTTTTGGCTGGTAACCTGTATTTACTAAGCAAGACATTTTCATGCTAAGCAAATTTTTGTGCTGAACAGCTCTTTGAAATTGGCCCCTGGTTGCAGTGCTGGCGCGGCCGACGGATATGCAAAGTACAGCTCGAGCTATACGATGGACTGGATTCCCAGCTGCTTAATTTAGGCGGCAAAGCCAGACAGAAAAATACATATTTGGATGGGTATCCAGCGACGGTGAACTGAGCATGGTTCTTGACTGCCACAGTCGGGCATTGATGACATCCTATGTATTTTTGGTAATTACTGAATAATTTCATAATCATTCGCATGGCATGTGCATGATTTGTACAGAATTAATGATTCGAATGGGGCTATTAAAAAGGGATGACGGCTTTCTCTACAGACAGTTTTTAACCAAAACTGAATTACAATTGGACCTTTCTTGTTTGGTGTTGTATTATTTGTTTATTAACTACCATATGTATTTTAAACGAATTTAATCTAACAAATTTAGGCATTAGGCCTAGTAAAACAGTTGAGAAATTTCAATTTGATTAAAAGTCTTTAATAAATTAGAACCAAGTTATAAAATAAATGTTTTAAAATTATTTTTCCTGTGAATAAAAAAATTGTTTGATTAAATTTCTGCAGTTATTTCACATTTATTAACGTTTAGTTGTTTCCCTTGTGGATTGTTTGACGAATTAGTTGTTTTTGTGTTATAGTAATGCGCCTATCAATTGATCTCCCCCCCCCCCCCCCCCCCTCCCCGGCTACCCCAACTTTGAGGTGGGGATTTTGTCATTTTCTAAGCCCCAGAGTGGGGAATTTGGTCATACACTGGCAATAGCCGTACATATGTATTGTATTATAATATAAACCCGATGGCATTTTTGACAAGCCCTAGTGCGTACGTGTTTATTCGATCCTTTTGCCAGGCGTTTTTTAATCAAAACAAATCATACATGATAGCATCAAAATTCTAATCCCCACCCTGTTTGGATTGTTGCTAGATTGTTGCCCCAGGTGTGGGGATTTGGTCACTTCAAAAGTGACAATCCCCACCTCAGAGGTGGGGTGGCTGGCTGGCTCGGAGGGATTGAGGTGTGGGGGAAACAATGATAGGCGCATAACATTCAGGAATATTATTTGGGAAAATGCAGTATCCTCATGCCACATATAAGTCACCTTAGACTAAATGATGGCCTTCAATCATTGCATACCGGTATTGCAGTTTAAAAGCATGTGATTTGTATCACAGATACTATTTTGTTTTTACTATAAAGATAAATTTCTAAAAACTGTACATTACCATCCAGGTGAAATCAGTATACTGCATTCTTCCCAGGGTTTATGCCTTTCAAAATCTCACAAAATCCAGGAATTGTCCATATACTTTTAAGTTCAGGGCAAGAGATACACAATGTAGCAGAAAACATGTCGAAAAATATCAAATCGTATAGCAATGAGGGATTCCACTGTAATGGAATGGCATGCAGAATCTTCTCTTTTTTACTGCAAAGCAGGATATACTACAGAAACGTACTTGTATGCACTGCACTAATAAACTCCTCAAAAAACGTTCGGAAACTCAAGTTTGACAGACGATTTCTCTCTTGTTTCCAACTCCTTTTCCTTGAATTTGGTATCATTAGAAAGCCCTGTTATTCTTCTTTACAATGATATGTCATTTGTTATGATTAAGCAATTGGGGGGTGTGCAGCACAGTTGAATATGGGGCTGAGTGTAAAGTAAAATTTTACAAAAATGCATTGCTATTGTCCAAAAGTGTATTGACTCTTGCTGTTAGGAATTGTTTGGAGGATTGGTGTGTCTTGAATGATTCTCTGCCTACTAACCAATATTTAAAGGTTGTAAGCCATACATGTGCGGGAAAAGTTTAGAAATCAACATGGCCTGTCACAATAAATTGCCTCCGGGGTAGCAACTCGGTTGTTGATGTGCTTGCGTTTCAAACAGAGTAAAAGAATTTGTCATTTTCTGCACTCAAACACCCAGTAATGCTCCATCAGTAACAAGAAGTCTCTCTCACAGTACAATGCAACACTCTATCACTAACAAAAGAAAACACAAGACTTACGGAAAGTCTTTTTTTCTGGTTTAATCATTGAACAGTTTCTTCATTGAACAATGTTAAGTCAAGAGCCTCGGTATAGCGGGTGGGCGATCCAAATGCAGCCACAACAGCCTGGCACCTCCTCCTCATACTGTTCACGAGCCGGTTCACACGTTTCTGTGGGATGGCGTCCCATTCATCAATCAGGATCTGTTGCGGATCTGTTGCACATTCCCATCCTCCAAGCAAAAGGGGAATGCACTGTATGACAATAGCAATGCATTTTGTGACATTTCACTTTACACCCACCCCCATATTCAGCTGTGCTGCACATCCCCCAATTGCTTAATCATAACAAATGACATATCATTGTAAAGAAGAATAACAGGGCTTTCCAATGATACCAAATTCAAAGAAAAGGAGTTGGAAACAAGAGAGAAATCGTCTGTCAAACTTGAGTTTCCGAACTTTTTTGAGTTTCCCTATTCCTACTGGTACAGAGTGCATCATGCGGTTGGTTTTAAATAAGGGAATAAATATATGCTTATAGCCGCTTTTAAACAAGTATGGCTGGAGCAGAAGCAGAGGGTTATTATTGTGTACAGCAGGCTCTTGACCAATAGGAATGGTTATAAACTGTCTGGTATTTAGGAATGGCTAATAAAACACCTGTATAAGTGCTTGAATTCGGCCAGCAGGAAAACTTCACCTTTTAACCAGGAAAATAATATTTCTGTTTCCCAAAAAGTATTATTAAATGTTTGTGGGTTTTGATGCAAAAATTGTTACATTGTTTTTACTTAAATTTGTCCGAGCAAGAAAATATAACTTAATAGAAAAAGAGGAAATTTGTATAAAATTCACTGAAACAGCATGTTTTTGCATGTCTTAAAGTGAATTACAGTCGACTCCCATTAATAAAAGCACTGTTAATACAAATTCTGGTTATAGTAAACAAGGCCTTGGGGTCCTGACTGTGCTTTATGTGCGCAATGAATGGGACCCGCATTCACTTAATACAGAATTCTGATGTAAAACAACATTTTGGCTAGGACCAGCTGAGTTTGTATTAACAAGCTTACCCTGTGATTTTTCAAGATTTTGAAAAGACCTAGTATTAAAATTCACACACTGGCACCCATAAGACATCGTCGCGCGCATCGCGCCTTGTGCCTATTCAATAAGGCCTTGTGCCGTCAATCAATGCAATGTTTGGAACCAGAATACATTCTAAACTGCATGTGTTTGGAAGCAGTTGCCGCGGCAACTGGTTCTAAACACATGCAGTTTAGAATGTATTCTGGTTCCAAACATTGCATTGATTGACGTCATCACTTCGGTACTGGGACCATGGATTAATGTGAATTGTCGTCTCGGGAATCCTGCAAAATGTGGGCGCGGCTGTAATATGCAAATACGTTTGTTGTGTTAATATTCATAACCTTCGAACAACATGGCGCGCAATCAGTCGGCGACCCCATGACATCATACGCGGCGATAGGTTTGTGGGAAGAAACCGAAGATCGTATGTATAGGCCTACGCGTAGCCGAGTAGTTTTATACTAAGATCTTTGGAAGGAACATAAACATGCAAAACATATTTCTCTGTTAAATAAAGTGACACTGATGGTTTTATTGGGGATATCGTTGGGGATTATACTTCTGCATCACATGTGTGATTCATGTCACAAATAATACTCAAAAGCACTGTCGAGAATCACGGACGCATTTTTAAAAGTGAAATTCGTACTCTGAAATTAAGTTCAATATATGGTTCATGATGGTTTTAAATATCCCTATTTCCATTCATATTTGCCCCAACCACTCTTTCCTACGTACGTATTTGCCCCAACCTCTCTAACTGGATGTAAGATTCGCCATGAGTAGCCTAGCTCGTACCCCGATTGTACTGAGACAAGGCTCCCGGACTGCAAGAATTCCCGTTCTCGATCGGCTGCTAAAAAGGGCCTCGGGGGTTTGCTAAAAACAAACGAATTAATACTGGCCCTGGGCGTCCTTCTTCAGCACCTCGTCGTCAGGCTTTTAGTCCAAAGCCAACTTGAGAGGTTTTGTCATGTATGATACTTCTAGTTCTATAGGCTGCGACGAGTGATTTAAAAATTGGAGGCGAAGTTGTTATTGAAATCAAAACAGAGAGGCACAGGTTCAAAAATTTAGTGTTTACCGAACCCAGTCGGTAAACACACCATGAAAAACACAAACCCTTCCTGCATAGATGAACACACGAAACGGTCGTTCCCAGTCACAGTTGTTGTGCGATAATCGCATATCGCGTGCTCGGTGACTTGACAGTATGGCTAGCCGGGCCTTGCATGTTTACATTTTAGCCCAAGATCCCGACCCGTTAATAAATTCAGGTCATCACATAATTCATATGCATGCCGTTTTGGAATCGCTGATTGGCTCCCTAGGAAAGCCTAGGGAGAAATATAGAAAAAGTTAAACCGCTGATGCAGGATTCCCAAGACGATAGTGCGTGACCATGAGTTATTCTTATCGTACCATCAGAGGGCGCACTGCATGGAACGAATGGCGACGCTACACGATCCATTATCGATCACTGTCGTCTTGAACCAAGACTAGCATTTTAGGTGTGGGTGGGTGTCTACTGATACCGGCAATCGTGGACTAGGGACACAAGAGTCAGGGCGTAGACAAAGGGTCCACGATTGACCGAACGTCCACGATTGAAAATCGTGTACAAAACATATGGGAGGCCTTCCGAAAAAGTTAAAGTATAAACAAAAGAGGAACAATGGGAGGTCCGCGATTGCAGGTGTGTGTGGGTGTGGGGATGGGGGTATTAAACCGTCTTCCCGTTTTAACAGAAGCAATCGAGGGAGACCGAGTGAGACAAAAAACATCCTGTTCAAAAATCATTACACGATGAGTCTTTAAGTTGTGCCTTATGATGAAGGATTGTTTATTAATTTTTCATATTTCCCAGCGAGTTTTGTCTTGACTTTTTACTTTCTAATTGTGCTCCATTTTGTAGTAAATTTGTGTTACATTTTAATGAACCTCGATACATTCTCTTTTTGTGAGTGTTCAGTTTATAAAATAATACATGTAACATTGGGTGCTCAGAATTAAAAATACGATGTCATTTCAGAATAATATTCAATACGATTATTAAATTTGTATTATACAACTGCTCTAATGACTTACACTTACAGGTGTGATAAAAATGAAACAACAATTCACCTTTCTTACTAATTTTTTGGGGAGCGCTTAAACTCCCCATAACGTTATCAGGCTAAGATTTTGTTCGATAATCCACTTCTCCAGACAGTACATAAAGCGAACACACAGTGCGCGTTTAACCACCCTCTTGCGCCGCCATTGCGCCGCCATTGCGCGGCCGCGCATTCGTGCACAAACATGACGCGGTGTCCGATCCAGTGTCTATAATGGAGATCAATGGTGCTGATGCGTGCCGATGTGTGCCGATGCGTTCCAATGAGCACAGGCAATGCTCAACTGTATCTTTACTTGCGCTGTTTATCAATCTGGGATTAACGATAACAAGGGAGCACAGGCCAGCCGGCCATGACGGACGGATTACCAGACGGAGAGGGTGTCATAAAAGGACTAGTGTTTCAAAAAGGGCTAGTGTGCCACAATAGTGGACTGATGACTCATCTTTTGGTGGCTTTAGTCAGAATACACTTAAAGGAAACATGATTTAGGATTTATATTGCATTATTCCTGCTTAAAACAATAAAGTATTATCTTGACAATGATATTTTGTGTCCAGAGACAATTATTTCCCAGATTAAATATGAGAAAACAATTTTTGAAAATGTTTGTCCAAGCTACTCCGCCCCCTGAGTGGGACCCTCATTAACATAAGTGTGTGACGTAGATCGAGGCACATTACCCATTCATCACTGGTATGCATTGTGTGTACCTTGTACGGCGAAAATTCTTCGTCCAAAATCTAAGCAAAATCTAGTGTTTTTCGGCCATGCCGACAAGGTGTGTGGCTGCATGGGTGCAGCAAAACAACGACGGATGGAGTGAGCCTTCATATATTTCCAACTGATGCGAAATATCGGAGAATTTGGACGGCGAAAGTGAAGGTGACAAGAGCGTAATGGTCCGGCCCCAGCAACTTCTCAGCGTTATGTAGCGACCACTTTGAGCCGTCGTGTTTTGATACTGGTATTTTCAAATCCTTTGGGATGACCATTAAAATATGCTCAAGTCCACTGCCATCCCAACAAAGTTCCCAGATGTGAGTAAGATAAAGGCAAAAGCAGTTAAACGGCCCATTCCCCGAGGAGCCTTCGCTAAAAGGGAGAAAATCAGGGTAAGTTCGATGTTAGTTGTTGTTGCAACTTACGAAATTGCACGTGTAGACCTAGTGTGTGTATACGGGCCGGGTCCAGACTATCGAGTCGATCCATGAATTTCGGTGCCTCGGTCTACGTCACGAACAGCGCCCTCAATTTGATCTCAACAAATTTTAAAAAGGGGGGGGGGGGGTCAATTTTTGAGCGGCAAATAATCACACTAAAACTTCACTTGAACCAGTTTGGCTTTTAATTCACATTTAATACATATAAATGAACTTATTCATGAAAAAAATGTGATCCGGTCAATTTGAGAAGCATGTTTCCTTTAACTAAACTGGCAATTCAAAGGCTTTCCTAACGTAAGGCAACATACACAAAATTTGTTGTTTCTCATCAGAACCCTTGTGGCGAAAAGGTCCGTCGAGGAAATTTATATTTTATAATTATTTTAGAGTGCAGCCAGCTTGCTCCAAATAGCATGTACGTACGTATGGCGAACGCCGATCCGTGACACGCACGGTGCCCGCAGTGCTTGTGTATATGCACTGCCGCGCCCCGTACTATCCGTGCTTCGCCAGGAGCACAGCCTTGATAATAATGTTTACTTCCGGGTTTTTTCGTTATGTTAATGTTAAAGGGACACATTTCCTTCAAATGTCATGAAATTTTACTGTTTGGAAATGTTCCTTATCTTTTATAAGAGTTGTTCAGGCAAAAAAACACGTATAATGTGTTGTAATTAGTGATTAGTGATTACGAAACAAAAACATTGGCCGCTTACCCCTGACATCTGACCCGCGATACATAGACGTATTTCCAGTACTAAATACCACCGTCTAAATAATGCGCAAAATACGCTGTAAGAGTCTTTAGGCTGGCGCCGCAGCCAGTGGCCTTGTGAACCTATCAGATGATCGCCAGGTACAATTCTCTACCTCTCGACATATATCGCCAGTGCTGCGCGCCGTGCCACAGTACATCAAAATGGATCAACAGAACGTACTTCAACCAGATGCGACTGGAAATACGACTGGTGAACACAGTCCGCCATTTTGTGGAGTCAAAAATTTGGTTCTACAAAATGGCGGACTGCTATTTGTCACGAAATTAAACAAAAACCACGCAATTTGAAGGGATAGTTATGTGAATCTTTATATTCTACTTTTAAAAAAGCTTCCCAACCATATCCATTTCAGTTTTATAGCCCAAATCGCAAAATCCAAAGCAATGTGTACCTTTAAGCTATTAGCAATCGCGCGCGATCTGATTGGTCCTAAATTGAACGTCACGTTAAATAATTCATGCTACATGCGCGCGTGAAAAACGTGTGATCATCGCGCGATGAACGCGCGTTGGTTCACAAAGGTCAACGATAAAACCTTCCAGGTAGCTGATTGGACATTCGTAAATGAATAATTCAGATTCAGCTGCGCAAACCAAGAAGCGATTGGCCATTGGGAAACATACATTATTCATGCTGGATAATTAACATATCCACCCCCCCCCCCCCCCCCCACCCCACATCCCATTCGCTCCAGAATTCCAACGCAAAATACAGAAAACATAAAACAGAATCACCAAGGCTGTGATCCCGGCTGGAGACTCGTGCGTGTTGTTACCGGGTGGTGCGTGTACAGCGTATGAACTATGTATGACTACAAATTAAAGGTACACATTGCTTTGGGTTTTGCGATTTCGGCTATACAACTGAAATGGATATGGTTGGGAAGCTTTTTTAAAAGTAGAATATAAAGATTCACATAACTATCCATTCAAATTGCGCGGTTTTTGTTAAATTTCGTCACAAACAACGGTTCGCCATTTTGTAGAACCAAATTTTTGACTCCACAAAATGGCGGACCGTCTTCACCAGTCGTATTTCCAGTCGCAGCTGGTTCTGTTGATCCATTTTGATGTACTGTGGCACGGCGCGCAGCACTGGCGATATGTGTCGCGAGGTAGAGAATGGTACCTGGCGATCATCTGATAGGTTTACAAGGCCACTGGCTGTGGCGCCAGCCTAAAGACTCTTACAGCGTATTTTGCGCATTATTTAGACGGTGGTATTTAGTACTGGAAATAAGTCTATGTTTCGCGGGTCAGATGTCCGGGGTCAGAGGCAAATGTTTTGTTTTGTAATCACTACTCACTAATTACAACACATTATACGTGTTTTTTTGCATAAACAACTCGTATAAAATATAAGGAACATTTCCAAACAGCAAAATGTCATGACATTTGAAGGCAATGTGTACCTTTAAAGTGTACATGTACATGCACATGCCTTGCGGGCAGATCGTGCTTGTAACGTATCGGCGTTCGCCGTGACGCGTGATCCAGCTGGCCGCGCCAGGCTAGGTGGGCCAGGCACAGACAGCACGCACAGCTAGCCTTGCACTCAAGGCTAAGAAATCTGTGAAGCTCTTCAGCGTTTCCCAGCGCCCAGTACTCGTTTGGGCGGTGGGCACGAGTGAAAGCGCTGGTTGACAGTAATTTCGTTGGGACATGTCATTCTTTTTCCAAATTGTTTTTGTTGATTTTCTTTCCATAACTGACCAATGCACACATTTTATGTAGAATAAAAGCTCAAATGATGTTGGTAGAAACCAAAAAATATTACAGTTAAGACTTTAAAAACGAATATTCATTTTCCCACTATTTCGAGCACCCCTATTTTTCGAATGGAAGAGGCACACAGACGACCGTTCGCACTCGGCTTAGCTTCCCTGCCCTTCGCGCGCCCCTTGATACCAGCCTAGATTTATTGATTTTCCCGGCTGCTGGCACATGGCCATTAACATTACTACATTATAGTCTTGGTTCCAAGACGTCCTTAGCGGTGCGACGTATAGCGCGCACGGCCGGCCGACAGCGCCCTCTCGCTACACACACACACACGCCACGGCCAAATCGCTAAGACCGTCTTGGTTATTTCGCAAGTTCTGCTCACGAAATCGCGAGCAGAACTGTGTGGCATTTGCATGCGCGTGTGACGTAGCTGCATTATTGCATGTAAATCGCAAACACTCACTGGTTTAGTTTCTGTACTCACGTTGGGTGTACGTGTCCGTACGTACGTTACCCCTATAGAACTATATGGGGCTCCTACCAGATTCGATCGATCCTTTGCTTGGTGCACACAAGTTCAGGGTGTAAAGTAAGCGTTGTTGTAGGTCTCGAGACCGGTCTCGAGACCAGTTTTTCCTGGGTTTTTTTTGTCTCGGTCTCGGTCTCGGTACCCTGTGGTCTCGGTCTCGGTCTCGGTACCCCGTGGTCTCGATATTTTGCTGGTCTCGGTATCGAGACCACCAATATTTTATACAAACAGCACATGTGCAGAATCGATTACAGCACGCTCGACTCGACTCGAGATGTATAATTGTGCAGTGTATGACAACTTCTTGTTTACTGAATCGATTACAGTACGCTCTACTCGAATAAAGATTTATATACGTGCAGTACATGACATGATGACAACCTCGTTTCTTTGCCGTGTACGCGTGCCCAAACGTACATGTAGCGCATTAGCTTCATGTATGGGAGTTGGGAACGACATGCTCAAAATACACGAACTACGTGTACATGTATTACGTATACGATGAGCGGCGTGTACTCTATACTGCGTAAAGCCATCGCGGTCGTTTCTACATGTACACACAACTTGTGCATGATCTACTCTGCACGGCCCAACATAAGTAATTTTTTTGTTATGGTTGTGCGTTTACTGTTATCTTTGTAACCATGTCATACGGATGAAACTTGGTCGCAGCTGTCGATTCATATTTTAATAGCTTTATTTTTATATTTTAGATTTTATTAATGGATAACCGAACCGAACCGATATACATGTAATGTAAACATGTAACCGGATAAATGGTCAGTTAACCGTGTAACCGCAGCCTTATTCTTGATGTCAATAAATACGGTTTACTTGTACATGTACATGTACATGTATACTCCTTTGCACATAATGCATGGAAATTTGTGATCTTTTTGCATTCTTTTATTATGTAAATGACATACAAGGTCTCGAGGTCTCGGTCTCGGTCTCGGGCCATTAGGTCTCGGTCTCGGTCTTCCAGGTCTCGGTCTCGGTCTCGGTCTCGGTCTCGGACCATCAGGTCTCGGTCTTGTTCTCGGTCTCGGACTTCGGGGTCTCGACTACAACACTGGTAAGCAACAGACAGATTTTTGGGGTAACATTTTCGGCGGTTTTTGTGTGCACAGTGTTAACACAGTGCATGCAAATTTTGTTCTTATTCTTGCTGCAGTAGCCTATGGGAAAATTGGGCTTCTTTCTATGGGCTCTGGTACATAATAGGAGCCTCATAGTTAAGTTATAGGGGTATCCGTACGTGTGTACGTGCAGCCTTCCTTCCTGGTGCAGCGCAGTACCAAGCCATTCGTTTGTTGGAAAAAAATGTCTGATCGCGTGGACAAAGCGATGGATTTTACAGCAAAAAACTGGGCTTTTTGGAAAGCTAAAAAGTCATCAATTTGTACGTGGCCATGATTTCTTTGTAAATTTACCAACAGGATTTGGCAAGAGTGTAATTTTTCAAGCTGCTCAATTTCCTGAACCACAGCTACTATATGCTTGAACGAAACGAAGTAATGCAAAGGAGAAAGCGCTGTTTATTGTCGTCGTGCCATTGAAAGCCCTGGCCGTTGATCAGTTACATCGTGCTGAACATCTGGGACTGATGTCGGCAGAGATAACGTCTGATATTCCAGATCACATTTTGGAACAATCCCAAGATTTCTCAATCTTGTTTGCCCAGTCAGTCCAGAATCACTCTGCTCAGAACGTTAACTGACTAGTAAGTTATTACTAAAACATGAGTTTCCTCCAGTGCGCAAGCGCGATTATTCGTTTGACCCGCCTGTTAAATTATGCATAAGCAGGTCGCGCGCGCTCCCATGCGAAATAGCCAAGACGCTCTCAGCGATTTGGCCTTGGCGTGTCAGTAAAAGCTGGTTTATAGTCGGTCGCGCGATAGTCGCCGCGACTAAAAATTGACGCGCGATTCTCTCACGCAGAGTTTATAGTTGACGCGGAAGTACCAGCGACTAAAAAATTGTCGCGTCCAGCGACCATCAGCGGCCTTAAGTGTGTTGCTAGAGGGCGCTGTCGGCCGGCCGTTGCGCGCTATACGTCGCACCGCTAAGGACGTCTTGGAACCAAGACTACTATCATTATAGCAGAGTTCACACGGCCCGCTGTTGGGTCAGGTTGTCGGTGTTTATAATAGAAACCTCCCCAACGTGAGTTTTAACTGGCATTGTTTACAACAGCGTGTTTTATAGCATGTTGTGCGTACGTAGCATTTTGTGCGTACGTACTTTATGGACGGCCCCTATGGGAAAAAACGGACCCATGGTGTGACGGGCCGGGGGTGGGGATTGAGAATCAGCTCCCGTGCATTTTTTTTGCGAGAGTGTCAAAGTGGTTTGGGGTGTGCTTTGCCCAGGTTGGACTCCTCAGTATCTCCATTACATTGCGCTAGCCCAGGTTGGACTCCTCAGTATCTCGATTACATTGCGCTACTATGAAGTAAGGACGTCCAACCTGAGCTAGGGTGTGCTGAGTATTTATTAAAATTGTGGCTATTCTTGGACACATTTTAACACTAACTTAATTGTAACTTGTATTACTCGGATATGCGCAACCAAAGTTTTCCGAAGCGGCTGAAAACTGTGGCGATTGCTTCAATGACTTGTACATACGCCCCAGCGGCGGCGACGACGTAACAGCTATTTCAAAGATAATGGTTCGAAAAAGAAGTATTTTTGTTTTTGCTTTTAAATCTTGGTAGCAAATTCGGGGTTGAACTCGACAAAAATGCTTTGCAAATACGCTGCGACTTTTTCAAAAGAACGTACATTGTATTACTGTGTAACTTTATATCTACAAAGTTGTATAGCAAGGCCACCATTAGCCTTTTAGAGGTATGGCGGACACAATAGGAGGGCGCTATTTGATTTGGGTAAACATTTTGTGAAACCACAAATTCCAGTGAAAGTCAGAATCAGATATTGTTTTGAGTTAAAGTACAATCCATAGTACAATCCATAGATCATGCCTAATCTTCACCTTTGAAATTTCCTGTGGTTTCACAAAAGGTATACCCAAATCAAATAGCGCCCTCTCCTATTGTGTCCGCCATACCTCTAAAAGGCTAATGGCCAGTCAAACAAAACCTTCCTCCATGAACAAAACCCAATCCTGGCCAGTCGAGTGAAAACAACGCTGCCCTCCTGATAAACTGTATAGTTTCATATAAGGGTATAAAAACGCTAAAATAATTGTACGGGAGTCACTTTCCAAATGTATTTCGAAGACGATTTGCTAACTACAACTACAGTTTATATTTTACGTAAAGAAATGGCAGCTCGTGATCGCTACTTGTGTCAAATATAGACAGAGAATGTTTGATTGAAATGTAGACCGGGAATGGTTGATTGAGACCTTCCATCCAGGGCAGCGGCGTAGCCAGGGCTCTATCCATAGGGGGCGATTTCTGTTTTTGGGGGGCCGGGGTCAAAGTATTACACCATTATTTTATCCGTTTGCGAAAATTACAGTGGTGGGGGAGACTGGGGGAGACGATTTGTTTATGGGGAGACGATTTGTTTATGGGGAGGGGTGCTTAAGCACTATAGGGTTAGGTTTAGAGTTGGGATTTGTGTGGTCACTATTGATATGAACTCAGTGTTGCGGTTACTGCGTTCGCAGAATATCGCTTTAACAAATATTCGATACTGATCACTAACACGTGCATTATCAACTTTTAGTCATTTCCAAAGACAAAATATCATCAGAGTTTACAAGTTTTATTCATCTTTTCATTCTTGATAATTTGGAGTTATGTAAAAGATGCTAATTCGCGTAACTCTGCGCTATTCGTCATCGATGATAAATTCCTGGCCTGCAGATGGTCGTCGCGGTTCTGAAACCCAAGTTTAATGATTCGAAAAACAATCTGTCTGATGACTGAACAATGGGACGCTACTGTACATCAATAAACGGCAAACAGTCACAGAGGTTAAATAATACTACCTTGTTTCCTAGTCAGAATAGTTCGTTGTTTGCAATAAAAAAAACCTGCTGTTTGGTTTGGGTAAGCTATTTAACTGCATTACTGTTGGAAAATTGGGGGGGCAGTATTTGAAAAAGTCGGGTATTTCCCGATGGTCGACCGACCATCATTGGGAATTGATACAAAATCTCACAAATTACGGCACCATGATTACGCTTGATGATTGAGACTACTATTTACTTGATGTCAAGTAAGGGGGCCATTCAAAATTTTCAATGTTTTAAAATTTCGACAATTTTTCCCGGTACATTTATATTTTAACTTTTATAATTATAAAATATTTCAAAAAAATCCACCCGGCACGAAAAATTCGCCCGGCCGCTGATGAGAAACTAGTAATTTCTTTTAGGTTGCCTAATGATGATTCTAGCGGGACTTAGATTTGTAAAGTATTGTAGTTTATGTGGATTTCTTATTTATTTCAAGTTTCCGTGATTTTCAATAAAACATTGGACATGACACTACAAATGTGGAAATCTGGTGAAAGACGGCATTATTTATTTCCTCAAATTCGATCGTTTCTGAGAGAAAAATACGTTTTGAAGAAATTACGCGTAGATGTACACCATTATTCAAGTTTACCACGCATAAAACAGCAGTGCTTCGTCATCACTGGATATATATCTTTGGAAATTCAAAACACAGCCCATTAGGCCTATTGTACGAAAAATCGAACGAAAAACAGTTTCAGATTTTTCAAGGCGCAGCTATAGAAATACATTCAGAAGATTGTTTGCGTCGGGGGATAGGCCTACATGTTATCATTCATGTTATCATTCATTGGAATGTTTTCGCTGCGTGATTGATGTAAACGTCGCACCCGAACTATACTTTTTACGGGCAAGGCAATATAGAGCAGCAAATTTAAGAGTCTAGACTTGATTGGAAGTTAATGTTATTCTTTTCTGATAAATGTGCACATAACCCATCGTCCGCGATGTATACAACGCTTTTTCAGATAATATTTTTTTGAGGAATAAATAGTATCGACGTCAGTCCAAATTTGGCGATTACGTGACTTAGTCTTGTTCCAGGATTTCTTTATTGTGAGATCATTACAAATAAATCTAGCACGGCGCGCTTACGAATTACGACATGAAAGCGAAATTCAAGATGTCGGCGCCTATTGATACAACTTTTACATGATAATGACATGTGGACCTATAGAGTACCGAAGTGATGACGTCAATGCAATTTTTTGAACCAGAATACTTTTGTCATTTTGTGTCAATGTGTTTTTTCATGACTGGCTGTTAACAAAGGAACAGTCCAAATCTCCATTTGTTTGGAGCCAGTTGTCGTGCCGGCGTCAGACTTCGGTACTCTATACACGTACATTTTGTACATGTTCACCTTTCCATCCATTTTGTCGAGTGAAGATTTCAACCTTCAATTCTTTCTTGCATTATTTTTGAATTTCTTTGGTTCATTGAGAAAATACACAAAAATTGATTTTTTGATTGCAAGTTCGTTAAAAATAGAGTTCCAACATGGCGCTTAGGAATTGCGAAATGGGGACGAAATTCAAGATGACGGCGCCAACTGAATCAACTTTTACATGATAAAGGTATAGGGACCAACATGTACATATATGTTTACCTTTCGATTTGAAGAGTCAAGATTTCAACCTTCAATTTGAATAATCTTGCAGTATTTCATAATTTCTTTGCCTTATTGAGAAAATACACACAAACGATTTCATGATTGTGAGACAATTAGAAAAGCTCTAACATGGCGCTTACGAATTATGAAACTGTGGAGAAATTCAAGATGGCGGAGCCAACTGAAACAACTTTTACATGATGAAGATATACGGACTTACATGTACATGTTCACCTTTCCATTCATTGCGTTTGAAGAGTCAAGAATTGGGTTTGAAAAGTCAAGAATTTTCATGGAGGACCTTTTCAAATTCTCGTATCTTTTGTCTCAGATTTGTGGTTTAGAGTTTTTTTAGGGAAATAAGTCCGAGAAACTGTATCGCAAATTCTACAGAAAACCCTTAAATTAATAGTTATGAGAAATCGCTTAAGCCCCAACTTGCAGAAAGAAAGATTAATCCTACCAGTTGCACACTAATCCTACCAGTTGCACACTAATCCGGATTAGCGGATTATCTGGGACATAAAAGGTGCCGCCAGAGACGATCTCTATTGTACACTCAGGCTAGTTGCAAATGAGTCCGTTTGCATGCCGCTGCGTGCCGCTGCGTGCCGCTGCGTGCCGCTGCGTGCCGCTGCGTGCCGCTGCGTGCCGCTGCGTGCAAAATGCGTGCCGCTGCGTGCAAAATGCGTGCAAAATGACTGCCAGCCATAATTTATAGGGCGCCACCACATTGCCATTGTGGAATCTGGACATATAGCGCATGCGTCCATACTGATGAGGTGCTTTCAAGCTGTCTTTATCGATCACAGCCATTCCATACATTGATGGTACTCATACTGCCAGCAGCGTATAGATGAATCCCACAACGACAAGTTTAGCGCCGATCTGCGCACTTCCGCGTTTGAAAACGAAGATATCAATGTCACAGTAAACAACTTTATGCTGATCGTGCGCCTGCGCATCCCTTATGGCCTGATTAATTCATGCATGAATGAATGTGCTGAAAAGCGTTGTTTTGTTTGCCACTGACACTCTCGCTTTCAACTCGGAAGTGCGCAGAAGGGGCTAATGTGAAATTCCTCTATTTGATGCGTCTTCGGTGATGCCAGAGTATCAATTACCATAAAAATAGCGTTTGGTTCACTACGAATCCGGTACGGCAGAATCCAGTACGCCCGTCACACTACGAATATACTCGTAGTCGGCAGTCAACGTCTTAACATTTGGACATGATCTGGCGATAGTATCGCCAGATCATGTCCAAATGTTTAAAAAGGCGATAGAGGGTCCAAGTCACTCGGACTAAGTAAAACCTTACAACTTTTTGAGCATTCCTTTCGAAAATCTGTTTTTCAAAACTTGTTATCCAAACACTTTCTGAAACTAGTTGTGGATTATTCACTTACACAAAATGAAGGCGACACTGTGTTAAAATTCCAAGGGCGGTCCCTAGCTGGGCCGACGTACACTGGAAGGATTCCAGCATGGGGTTGAACAGGACCCCGAAGGATTTCAGCGTTCCCATCTCCAAGAAGAAAATGGCGAAGGCGGTAATGCCTAATGATATAACGCCAGCAGCCATGGTGCACAGCCTTCAGTCAAGGAGAGCGTGTGTACACTGTGGCTAAGCCAGGCACTTCGTGGGTGACGTAGGCTAAGTGGGCCTGCTCCAGTGCCCATACAATAGACCAGTTTCCTAATAAATTCAAACTTTGCACGCATGCGCATAAATGGGACCTGCAGGCAAAAAGCAAAATCGGCAAATATAGCCTGGGGCCAATTTCATAAAACTGATCAGCAAAAAAAATTGCTTAGCATGCAAATGCTTACTTGATAAAAACTGGATTACCAACCAGATTTCCATGCGTGGAATATTGCTTTTGACTGGCATTCAGCTGTTGTTTGCTTAGCATGAAAATTACATGGACTTTTGGCTGTTAACCTGTATTTACTAAGCAAGACATTTTCATGCTAAGCACATTTTTGTGCTGAACAGCTCTTTGAAATTGGCCCCTGGTTGCAGTGCTGGCGCGCCCGACGGATATGCAAAGTACAGCTCGAGCTATACGATGGACTGGATTCCCAGCTGCTTAATTTAGGCGGCAAAGCCAGACAGAAAAATACATATTTGGATGGGTATCCAGCGACGATGAACTGAGCACGGTTCTTGACTGCCACAGTCGGGCATTGATGACATCCTATGTATTTTTGGTAATTACTGAATAATTTCATAATCATTCGCATGGCATGTGCATGATTTGTACAGCATTAATGAATCGCCTTTATGGGGCTATTAAAAAGGGATGACGGCTTTCTCTACAGACAGTTTTTAACCAAAACTGAATTACAATTGGACTTTTCTTGTTTGGTGTTGTATTATTTGTTTATTAACTACCATATTTATTTTAAACGAATTTAATCTAACAAATTTAGGCATTAGGCCTAGTAATACAGTTGAGAAATTTCAATTTGATTAAAAGTCTTTAATAAATTAAAACCAAGTTATGAGATAAATGTTATAAAATTATTTTTCCTGTGAATAAAACAAATTGTTTGATTAAATTCCTGCAGTTATTTCACATTTATTAACGTTTAGTTGTTTTCCCTTGTGGATTGTTTGACGAATTAGTTGTTTTTGTGTTATAGTAATGCTCTCCCCCCCCCCCCCCCCCCTCCCCAGCTACCCCAAGTTTGAGGTGGGGATTTTGTCATTTTCTAAGCCCCAGAGTGGGGGATTTGGTCATACACTGGCAATAGCCGTACATATGTATTGTATTATAATATAAACCCGATGGCATTTTTGACAAACCCTAGTGCGTACGTGCTTATTCGATCCTTTTGCCAGGCGTTTTTTAATCGAAACAAATCATACATGATAGCATCAAAATTCTAATCCACACCCTATAAGGTGGGGGTTCCCCCACCAATTTATGTTTGGATTGTTGCTAGATTTTTGTCCCAGGTGTGGGGATTTGGTCACTTCAAAAGTGACAATCCCCACCTCAGAGGTGGGGTGGCTGGCTGGCTCGGAGGGGTGGAGGTGTGGGGGAAACAATTGATAGGCGCATAACATTCAGGAATATTAATTGGGAAAATGCAGTATCCTCATGCCACATATAAGTCACCTTAGACTAAATGATGGCCTTCAATCATTGCATATTGCAGTTTAAAAGCATGTGATATGTATCACAAATTTCTAAAAACTGTACCCAAAACCCAGAGTTAAATGCCTTCTAAAATCCACAAAATCCATGAATTTTCCATATACTTTTAAGTTCAGGGCAAGAGATACACAATGTAGCAGAAAACATGTCGAAAAAATATCAAATCGTATAGCAATGAGGAATTCCACTGTTATACAAATAATGAATGTTTATGAGTGCGATGGTAAGAATAATTTCATGAGGTGACAGATTGAATGTTCCATTCCACGAGGCGAAGCCGAGTGGAATGGGACATTCCATCTGTCACCGAATGAAATTATTCTTACCATTGCATGAATGTGAAACATTCATTATTTGTTTTATACAAAGCCTGAATAAGATCCGACAGATTGCATGCATGGATTTCTTGGTGTAACGTTACAACGTGCCGTTTACCTTGTCAGTCCCGCATAAACAGCGACAAAAAGTGGTCCAGTTCCGAATAAGTTAAAGCTATAATTGTTGTTCCTGCGTGTCTTGCAAATTCCTCTAATCATATTGACTGCATATTTCATTTGTCTCTTTGTGTTAGCAGCGTCAGCATCGCCTATATATGAGTCCCATAAATCCAATATTTCGTCGTCTGTTAGGAAAACAAACCGCGGTTTGGAAACACCGTCCGCCATTTTGTGTGAATGACAGCCTAGACTGGTTCCCGGTCCCCATATGTATATAATATACATTTGAAGTCCGAAGGACAACGGAGGGACCGGGAACCAGTCCAATGACAGCCGTGTTGTGGCGGCGGGGAAGTTCTATCAAACGCGTTTGATAGAACCATGTGATAGAACGTTTTTTTGACGGTGCTGGTTCGCGTCGTGCGATGGGACGAATAATGCAATGCACGTGATCGACGATCCACCAATCGGATGGCTGGGATTTATTCAGGTGTTGTATAAAATGGAATGGCATGCAGACTCTTCTTTTTACTCCAAAGCATGATATACTACAGAAATGTACTTCTATGCACTGCAGTACTGCACTACAATATACTTATTGATAAATACCTTGGACAGTTTTCCCATTCCTACTGGTACAGAGTGCATCATGTGGTTGGTTTTAAATAAGGGAATAAATATGTGCTTATAGCCGCTTTTAAACAAGTATGGCTGGAGCAGAAGCAGAGGGTTATTATTCGTGTTTATACAACACCTGAATAAATCCCAGCCATCCGATTGGTGGATCGTCGATCACGTGCATTGAATTATTCGACCCATCACACGACGCGAACCCGCACTGCCCAAAACGTTCTATCACCTGGTTCTATCAAACGGTGCGCGCGCATTGATAGAACCAAAAGAACTTCCCTAATGTCACGGTCTAATTGGTGGCGCTACAACAGGGCTGTCATTCACACAGCATAGCGGCCGAGTTTCCCGAACTGCCGCGGTTTGTTCTCCTAACAGACGACGAAATATTGGAACTCGTAGGCGATGCTGACGCTGCTAACACAAAGAGACAAATGAAATATGCAATCAAATGATTAGAGGAATTTGCAAGACACGCAGGAACAGCTTTAACTGATTCGGAACTGGACCACTTTTTGTCGCGGTTTTATGCGGGACTGAGAAGGTAAACGGCACGTTGTAACGTTACACCAAGAAATCCATGCATGCAATCTGTCGGATTTATTCAGGCGTTGTATAAAACAAATAATGAACGTTTCACATTCGTGCAATGGTAAGAATAATTTCATTCGGTGACAGATGGAATGTCCCATTCCACTCGGCTTCGCCTCGTGGAATGGAACATTCAATCTGTCACCTCATGAAATTATTCTTACCATCGCACTCATAAACATTCATTATTTGTATAACAGCAGGCTCTTGACCAATAGGAATGGCTATAAACTGTCTGGTATTTAGGAATGGCTAATAAAACACCAGTATAAGTGCTTGAATTCGGCCAGCAGGAAAACTTCACCTTTTAACCAGGAAAATAATATTTCTGTTTCCCAAAATGTATTATTAAATGTTTGTGGGTTTTGTGATAAAAAAAAAAGGAAATAAACTTTTGATGCAAAAATTGTTACATTGTTTTTACTTAAATTTGTCCGAGCTAGAAAATATAAGTTAATAAAGAGGAAATTTGTATAAAATTCCCTGAAACAGCATGTTTTTGCATGTCTTAAAGTGAATTACAGTCGACTCCCATTAATACAAGCACTATACAAATTCTGGTTATAGTAAACAAGGCCTTGGGGTCCTGACTGTGCTTTATGTGCGCAATGAATGGGACCCGCATTCACTTAATACAGAATTCTGATGTAAAACAACATTTTGGCTAGGACCAGCTGAGTTTGTATTAACAAGCTTACCCTGTGATTTTTCAAGATTTTGAAAAGACCTAGTATTAAAATTCACACACTGGCACCCATAAGACATCGTCGCGCGCATCGCGCCTTGTGCCTATTCAATAAGGCCTTGTGCCGTCAATCAATGCATGCAATGTTTGGAACCAGAATACATTCTAAACTGCATGTGTTTGAAACCAGTTGCCGCGGCAACTGACGTCAGACTTCGGTACTTGCCGCGGCAACTGACGTCAGACTTCGGTACTAGTACCGAAGTCTGACGTCAGTTGCCGCGGCAACTGGTTCCAAACACATGCAGTTTAGAATGTATTCTGGTTTCAAACATTGCATTGATTGACGTCATCACTTCGGTACTCTATTCAAAAAGGCCTAGTGCATTTTCAGTAATACATGACGATGTCATTTTGGTGGATCTGGATAAGTGCTTACCGTACAGAACATGGGATGAGGGGTCGGTGCTCCGGTCACATGATATGGGATTTTAACTTAAAGTAGGCCTAAAATATATTCAGTGTACATATTGCCACAGTAAGGCCGTTTTCCAAACCCCAGCTTCGTCTCCGTCTTTGGCTTCGTTCGTGCAGTTTGGCAATGGTGATGGAGACGGAGCCTCAGCTGGGGTTTGGGAAACGGCCGTTTTTTTAAGTCAAATTTTGAATTACTTTTTTTGTATTACAAATATCCGCCATCGTAGCACCAGAGCCCTTACATGTCAGAAAATAGCTTGCACATTTTGAATAGTGAAAAAGAATATTTAGTTCTGATTTCAAGTCCAAAAAGGGAATTATAGTTTTACAGATTCCATTTCGGGGGGACATTTTATAATTCGAAAATGAAACCCATGCAGTACCGTACTCAGAGGCTGTGTTGTATGGATCAATGTTTCAATTGACTGCCTGCAATGTTGCACACACAAAAACAAAATCGCTACAATTATATGATCTCTATCTTTTTTAATAAATGCAGGTCTGTGCAACAGGATCCAACAGCGTGGCCTGATCCTGACAAGTACGATCCAAATAGGTTCCTGGCGAAGGCCAAAGCAGGCGACCGGATTGACAACTTTCTCCCGTTTGAACTGGCCTCCTCCTTATGAGCTTATATGGCGAGCAAGATAAATTAAAGGGGCAATGGAATTAAGAGAAATTTGAGTAGAACCTGGTAGCATACCCAATTTGAGGGTTATCAGTTCAAAATGTATTACCAACTGCGATTTTTAGCCCTAATACCTAAAAAGCAATTATTCAGATTTTTGCACGAAAAAGAGTAGACGACATCCTACCATTTGTCCAAAATAGTAGGATTCCACATACGCATTGGCGTTAATTTCGTGTGTAAAGAAATCTTCACCAGACTAGCTTGCACCCTTTCTCTGATCATATGATGCGCGATATGGGGCAGCGGGACCCCCCCCCCCCCCCCCCCTCTTTTGTGTTGGTCATTGTGTTCCCGGAATCTCAGAAATTCTTTTTAGATCTAAAATGTTGGCCTCCTTGAAGTCGCAAATCGAGATATCGTGCCATAAAACAGAGGTTTTGGGGTTGGATTTTCATCAAAGATTTTCTGCACATCGTTTATGGGGTAAAAACAACTAGGAATTTTCGAGGGGAGTAGTATAAATTTATTTTCATGCATTTTATATCAATTTGATTTTGCTGCTAACTTAATGGCTACCGTGGATGTCATGAGTTAACATAGCAATGCCATTTGTTCTCATAGACACAACTCCAAAGTACTCCAACAACCGCGAAAGAGCAAAATCCTAAAGCCCTCCAAAAAATTGAAGAAGTTGTTACAACCACTACATCTTAGGTTAAATGCATAAGATATACCCGGCAAGATATGGGATCAAGGAGTACCCCCCCCCCCCCCCCCCCCCCCACCCACCCTTGTCCTGATACCATATGGGCTCCGTGCACAACTACCCCCTCAGCGGAAAGAAAAGGCGAGTTGGGGGTCACTATCGACGCCATTTTACCTGACTTCAATTTATAAAGTGTCTGGTTCCCGCTATGATATTCTTATTGAAAACGCTATTATCGAGAGTCGGCAAACAGACAAAGCAATCCCACTGGTATACGAGTATCAAATGAACAAGGAGCGCAGTGCGTAATACCAGCGACGTACTCCCCATGGAAGTGCGGTTGCTATGTGGACAGCGCCCTCTTTTAGTGTGGCGCACGGAGCCCATACACACTCCAGACTATTGTTACCTCACACATCCCCCACAGATATCTGAAAGGAATTCCTGAGATTCCGGGAACACAATGACCAACACAAAAGATGGCATAAGATGGTAAATAGACACCCTGGTACACCTCTAGGTACCAAATGTGGTCTCAAATTGTGGTATCAGTCTTGAGTTGCATGCAGCGCTAATTAATGTTTTCCCATAGGAATGTGCAGTATGCTTCTTGTACCAGAGTAATGCATTTTATGAGACAAAAATGAGATGCATAATATTCATATTTTAAATAGGTAATTATTTTTATTGATCTTTCTCTTAATAAATTTGCTCATTTGTATTATCAGTGTAAGCAAACATTTGTGGTTGCAGTCATTGGTGGATCCAGTTGAAGAAAAAAATGAGCGTGCTCCACTCCTCTTCAGTCTAAAAATGTGCACAGACAGTGTACATAACTGTTCTTCTTCCATTATGGTCACGTGAGCAACAATCGCTGTACCCATCTTTCCTATAACGGCCATACTAGATTAACCATAGTACTAATTAATAGACAAGACTCAATAAATTAAAAGTCTTTGTTTTTGTTTCCTAAGATATTAGCCTGGATGTAAATGATGCATATAACATATGTAATTATATTCTGTATGCGATATTTGCAGGATTTGAAATGTCATAGACAGTGATGTTTCAGGCTGACAGACATTACACAATGGAGTAGAATGCAGGAAAGCAGAGATACCTCAACAAAATGAGAAATAGACTCTTCCAAAAAAGTTCGGAAACTCAAGTTTGACAGACGATTTCTCTCTTGTTTCCTTTCCTTGAATTTGGTATCATTGGAAAGCCCTGTTATTCTTCTTTACAATGATGTGTCATTTGTTATGATTGAGCAATTGGGCGGTGGGTGTAAAGTGAAATGTTACAAAATGCATTGCTATTGTCATACAGTGCATTCCCCTTTTGCTTGGAGGATGGGAATGTGCAACAGATCTGCAACAGATCCTGATTGATGAATGGGACGCCATCCCGGCCCACAGCAACGTGTGACCCGGCTCGTGAACAGTATGAGGAGGAGGTGCCAGGCTGTTGTGGCTGCATTTGGATCGTCCACCCGCGACTGAGGCTCTTGACTTAACATTGTTCAATGAAGAAACTGTTCAATGATTAAACTAGAAAAAAAAAGACTTTCCTTACGTCTTGTTTTTTCTTTTGTTAGTGATAGAGTGTTGCATTGTACTGTGAGAGAGACTTCTTGTTACTGATGGAGCATTACTGGGTGTTTGAGTGCAGAAAATGACAAATTATTTTACTCTGTTTGAAACGCAAGCACATTAACAACAGAGTTGCTATCCCGGATGCAATTTATTGTGACAGGCCATGTCGATTTCTAAACTTTTCCCGCGCATTTATGGCTTACAACCTTTAAATATTGGTTAGTAAGCAGAGAATCATTCAAGACACACCAATCCTCCAAACAACTCCTAATAGCAAGAGTCAATACACTTTTGGACAATAGCAATGCATTTTGTAACATTTCACTTTACACCCACCCACATATCCAGCTGTGCTGCACATCCCCCCCCCCCCCCCCCCCCCCCAATTGCTTAATCATAACAAATGACACATCATTGTAAAGAAGAATATCAGGGCTTTCTAATGATACCAAATTCAAGGAAAAGGGGTTGGAAACAAGAGAGAAATCGTCTGTCAAACTTAAGTTTCCGAACTTTTTTGGGGGAGTTGAAGGGGTAGTGACCACACCCCTTTGCTTACCCCACTGTAGCAAATTGGACTAGTTGAGCCTTGTAATTGAGTATTTCCAATATAAAAGAAACAATTGCTGAACAATTGATTTGGGAAGATAAAGTGGCTTTAGGTCTCACAGTATATGCTTAAATATTGATTGACCTTGAATAAAAATCCTTTACAAACACATGTAAAATATGATTTTCCACTATAAATCAAGACTGATACCACAATTTGAGACCTAGAGGTGTTCCAGGGAGTCTATTCTGCAATCCTATGCAGTTATACCTTGGGTGTTGCACGAAAACTTCTTTCAACCGGTACATGCTCCTTGACAAAAACCTATTGATACAAAACATAGGGCCTACAGACTGAGTCCGAGGGTCTTCAAAAAGTCTTGCAAAATGTCTTAAATTAAATTATCAAAATTTAAGGCCTTAAAAAGCATTAAAAAGTATAAAATGGGTTCTCGAATGTCTTAAAAAATGGACTTGGCGAGTAATAAATGTTCCTATTTATCAGCTCGTAAATAACGATCACACAGCGCGTTAACAAATTGGCAAGCGCGTCGTGAATTTTCCCGTAAAACTGATCGCACGTGGCAGACATTTACCGAGCGTTCCATCCTCGGGATCCGAAATTCACGTGTACAATCCACGTGTGCTACCAGTCGTCAGCACGTAGATTGTATGGTAGATGTACATAATAGGCCCAGATTGAAGTAGTTTACGGCTGGAAATAAGTTTAAGCATTAACCCCCGACACGTCTGAAATATTGATACCACACTGCAGTGAAAGCCACAAGTTGCGTGATTTTCGGAGGTTTCAGATTTAGTTGTACAAAACGCAATGCTTTCAAAATTACAATAATGATCTTGAGGATGACAAAGATAGTATAGGCCTAAAAGATGATTTTCGCTGGCACTTGTGGGAAGAAAAAGACGATAAATGCCATTTGTCCCCGACGTACGTGAGTGAAGCTAGAAGTTGTGCACTTTCGTGACTTGGATCATGTTTGGATTAACGTGATTCTTTGAGTTTTTCCTCGACTTTCTCAAGTAACTTCATTAGCTACAGCTGGCTTACCTGCTTTATGCATTTTTTGGTCTTAAATTTCGTTCAGGGTAGCATTAAAAAGGTTTTAAAAAGTCTTAAATTTGACTTTCTGAAACGTGTAGAACAGTGAACCGTTTAACCCTAACCCTCCAGGGCATTTTGGCTAGAACCCTGCCCGACACATCAGATTGCATAGTTTGTCAAATTGACTTGTGTGGAGAGTGCAGCACAGATGTTAAATAACGAACTTCAGTCTACAGAAATATATTTGCAAGGCTCCATACAAAATATTACTTTTCTGAAACGATAAGTCGGCATAAAAGAGACTCTCACTGTTTATTATTTTGATCCAAACTCTTGGTTTTAGAACATAAGTACACTGGCTTGATGTAAACAAAATTTCGATTAATCCAGTTATTTAACATTGTTTTTACGTTTCCTACCATTTTCTTTAATCGCCAAGTTATTACACGTCTTCGTTTTCCACTGTCAGTGTTGTTGAAAGTGCTACGTCCGCACTCACACTGAAAATGTCAATTTAATTATTTCCCCCTGGCCCAAACTAACAATGGAAGAACACTGTTTTTGAATGACAGAAGCACTAACTGCATTCTGCACTCGTTTGGTCTTATTTTATACACTATACGTGCCAAGAGACTGACATTAAACAAAGTAGGAATGAGAAGTGTCCAGTCCTTATTAATATTAAATATGTATCGATTTTTTGGTAAAATATCCTAATGCAAAGCTCAAAACTTATCAAATGTTAATAAATTAACAATTCATTTTTATTATTTTTTTTTACGGTGAGACATCCAAATATCACAGACATAGCAGCTTTAAGATTATTTCAACAGAACGTTGCATGGCATGGATGCACGAAAATGTATACATATATATATAATTATATTGTTATATAATTATATAAAATTCGGTTCTTTGCTTTTCAATTGGAAAAGTACGGTACACAACAACAAAAAACAGAGAGAAAGAACTTAGTTTAAATAAATAATACAAAAGATGCTTCGTGCTTGTTTACCTGTAATAAGTACTTCCACAGGTTTGGAAAATACAATAATTCCCCTTTAAACTGCAAAAGGAACACCAAATATTTCATTTTAACAACAGGTTTCCAAAATCAAATTTCACTCTTCCGCAAATCGCGTTTGAACTTAGCTCACAGTAAATCTATCTGCTCATCTTAACAAAGAATACAATATGACTTGTTCCTCACCGCAATTCTGGGAAAGTTTCGATGCAAAATTGTTAAAATTCCTTTCCGGTTTGAATTTTTAAAACTCATGTTTCATAGTGTATTAGACAGGATACACCAAGTACACGTGGATACCAGTCTAATTTTACTAGGGCACCCCAATCTGCATAAACCATGTGACTTTTTGTAGTCACTGGTGAACAATAAAGACCTTTTTCCTGAATGCATAGTTTCAAGACATATTATGTACACATAATTTGACATCCGAAATAAATATTACTAAAAGAAATTATTTTACATTTGAGAATAAAAATACATATACATTCAAAAATATACATAAAAGTAGGCAAAATATACATATACTGTGCCTTATACAGCTTAATCGCTCAGGATGTCAGTGGGTCAACTTAACTACAGGCATGCAACTGGGAAGTCCCAAAAAAAAGAGGACATTTAAATCTTTCAAAGATTTTGTACAGTGTTTTTCTATTTTTAATGGCACACATGGGAAGTATAAAAGAGAGGAAGTCAGCTGATCCGAGGAAAAGTTGCATGCCTGTAACTAAAACAATGCACAAGAATTCATTCCAACTGTATTAATAATGAAACACACTGTATTCAATACAAAAATAATGCTAGTTCATAATACATAGGTTATGTTAAAGGGTCATTCCATAAATTAGGGGTCCAATTTGGTGTCCCTGTTACATCTGACATGTGTATAAGATCTTGCAATTCAGAACACATTCTTCATTGCCTTCTATCTCCAAGAGTGATTGTGTAAAGCAAAGTACCTGCCAAACATGTAAAAAAAATAGTGTGAAGTCAATTTTAATGATACTTGATGGGAAATTACACAGGTCAGGTGTAACAGGGACACGAAAAATGTCACACTTTTGGACCCCAAATTTATAGAATGACCCTAAACCTTTGCGACCAGTGTCAATTAAACCAAGTTAGACAATGGCAGCTTGATTTACAAATGTTAGGGAAAGAAGTATGGAAGCGGCTTTCCAATAACGCCAGACACAAATTATAAACATGATGTGTGAGTGATTTCTCATGACTAACACTTACGCTGAATACTTGTGAGCAGATTGGTCAAAGCAAGTACTGTTATTAGTAAGGGTGGCTAACATGGTACATGTACATAGGCTAATGTGGCGCACTTCGACTTTATTTCTGTAGCACCTTGGTTACTTGACTACAGAAAGTGAAATTCTGGCAAGTTCAAAATATTCTTTCCCATAAAACTTACTGACCCGTTTCAAAGTTTACGAGTAAACTGTTATTTCGACACAATTTCCAAACTGAAGTGGGCAGTGAGTCCTTTTTTAAAATCTGCCAAATAAAAAATCGAGAAAAAAAGTTTGAGAAAAAAAACGTAGAGAGCTGGGTATGTAAATGGAGGTAATTCTGTTTAAGCATCATTTGTCAACTTCAAAACAATCTTCTACTCATTTATTGAGATTGATTCAAGTGTGCCACTTCACAGGACCCTTGTGCACAATTTCCGGATAATCATCTGTTTCACTTTCGGACTAAATTACAAGATGCTAACAAAATTCACAGGATTTATGAAGCAACTTTCATTTGGGTTTATACGACCAACATTCAATTGAAAGAATTTGAAGCTTATCAACCAACAGGTTTTAGCAGAACTACTTGAAGAAAGTCGGGGAAAATTTGAAGTGAGCAAAGTCGAAGTGACTCTATAAATGATCTACTTGTTAAGCACTCCACCCAATGATAAATATTAACAAGTGGTCATTAACCCTAACGTCACCGAATACTACAAAATACTACTTGAGTCAACTGTAGTATGCAGTACTTTTAGGTACTACACAGGCCTATGAGAATTGAGTAGTATTTTGTAGTACAGTGTACTGTACCCCAAGTAAATGCCTAGCCAAACTATGCGCTACTTATATTTCTATTAAATTTCACTGTCCAACATGAAAGTTAAACGAGCCTGATTTTTGCTGATTTTCTTTTTGAGAAGAATCACATTTTTAAACAGGCATGTTGCTGGTTTTTTTTTCACTAGCCAGCTGGGTAACTTAAGTACGTTTTGTTAACCCACAGTGTTAGTATTTGGTTATTTTGGCTAGTAAAACAAATAAAATATCAAATCCTAAAAAAAAAAAATTGCCATTAAGTCATGATGTTTAACCACTTATGTTTAATGGGTAAGTACTTCAAACAGCCCCAAACTTGTGGGGCACAAAAATCGGGAACTACAATTGAATTTCAGTTGAAAAAGTACAAAGTCACAAAAGTAGAAAATTGAAAAAGTTCTTGCATTATCACTTATCTAAATATTCAGCTGCAGAAAGTACATGTATGTTACTCAACTTCAAGATTAAGTAGATGAAGAAAAAGAGGAAAATGTGGCCTGGCTCCACGAAACGGGTGGGAAAGTAGAAAACGTTAAAATTGAGATGATGGTAGTCCCTGAAAGTACATGCATTAGGTTTCAATTTATTGTGTTGCTGTAGTTTATTACTAGGCCTCGCTACAATATTTTGAAATTGTTTCAACCTTGTTTTGAAAAAATGAAGCCGAAAGTTAGTGAACTGTGCACTATGAAACCCGAGTTAAAATCACCCCACTTTTGAGACTGTATTCAGTTTTTAAAAAATTGGGATATGATAGAATAGGGCGTTTTCAATGTGGAAAAAATGTTAAAATGGACTTGCTAGTAAAAAAATGGATCTTTCTGCATGTATGGATAGTGAGACTTTTTTTTTTTTTTTCACAGACAAATTACATCCATTCAGCATTCTGATTTCAACTGGCTTCAAAACCCGACCAATTCATTTGTGCCACTTTTCTTTGCAGGAATGACTATGAATTGTTGCTGAAATATTTGAAATAGACTTTCAAAGTTGAATACATCTGAATATCAGGGCACATCACTGAGCATGAAATGAAAAGTTAAAATACATCAAAAAATATACTTATATATGCTGAAACAATATTCTGGAGTCTATTTTTCTTAAATATACTGACTCTCATCAAAACTCTTTGAAGAACAAAAATATAAAAATTCAGCAGGGACTATAAAAACCAAGTGGCACATCGGTATACCTACACGATACACTGGTTTCCAAGTCAGTCCCAGCAAATAAGTTAAATACTGCCACTGAGTTGTAGACCAAATTAAAAATATACTACATGTTTAAATAACTGCTGTACCAACAAAAGAACTTTCATGGGCTCAAACTGGACAATCCTCAGCATGCAGTTTTTCAAACAATTAGTACCATCACTTGCATTTTACGCTAATGTTACTAACGTAAAACAAATCTTGGCCCACTATTAAACCAAGAGAATACTTGTTCATTCTAGGTGTGTGCATCGGAACCGGGTACCTGAGTACCCGACCGTTCATGTCAGGAACCGGTTCCAGATTATGGAATTGAGTACCCGTACAACTTTACATGATAACATAGTAATTTCCCAGACAATGAAAAAGGAACAGTTTTCAATGTTATTTGTCGGGAATTTCCAAAATTGAAACCCGACTACATGGGAAACCAGCACAGATTTCATGTTTATGACGCTCACGAAATTTGACAATAAAGTCACTTTCTTTTTAAGTCTGGGTATGGATAAGAGCCTCGACGAGACATAATAGCATGCCTCATTCCACAATAAATACAACTGTATAAAGCTTCCGGACAACCATCTTCTGTGATATACAGCGCATGCACGTGCCGGCACACGCAAAGGCGGAGAAGTAATCATGTTTACTGGACAGGCATGAGATTTTTCAGACTTTTGTCTGAAATCTGACTTTTTGAATCTCAGAGAAAGACATTATTACAACATCCCGGATTGGAAGTTTTGGGTTGGGTTTCTTTAAGGGGTACGGGTAGTAAAAGAACCGGGTACCCGATTGAAAAAAAACAGGTACCCGGTTCTTTGACGACCCATAAATGCACACCCCTAGTTCATTGTATAGGAGATTTGGCAGCTTTTCCTAATAAATTCTACCTTGTGGTGAAGGGCATATCAATAGCCCAGGGAACTGTTGGATGGGATTTTCCTTTCAAAATAGACAGGAGGATTAGGCCTATGCAATTTTAAAACAATGAGAGTCCAAAATCACATCCAGAGCCCAGAGTCACAATGCGGTTTAAGTCACAATGTACTCATTGGACAAGGTACGACACCAGTTTACAGGCTTTGGATGTGATTTTGAAAAGAGTAGGATCTGATTTTGGACACCCATTGTCAAAATCACATCGCCCTAATCCTGTTTATTTTGAACACAAAACCTCATCCAAGCAGTTCACAGTAACAAACCATGGAACCATCGTGATTTTCAAACCAAACTGCTTCATCATAACTTGGTCACTGCCCTCTCTTTGACCAAATAGGCCATGCCCGGTATGTGCTCACCTGGCGTCGTGTCGGCGGTGTCCGAATCGGAGGGACCAATGGCATTATTGCGCTTTGCCTTGTGACAGGCACATCCTGTGACGACTATCACCGCAAACAGGACGAGGCATACACCTAGAGCGATCCAGTGCGTTAGGCTGCTATCTGCAATGCGCTGTGGATTTCCGGGATCGACAGTCGTGGGCAACTCACTACTGACGAGTCTGTTGGGAATTACATGTGCAAAACAATCACACACAGACCAATCTCAACTAATGCTGTGGTACACCTGACTTGTAGGAAAAGGGCACAAGTAGGGCATGGCGGAATTATCTGTGAATCGGGTTCGAATCCTGCCTGGGGCCGACATGTGGATTGGGTTTTCAGTCCCTGCCTGATACATGTGGGTTTTCCAAACAACATAATTCCAAGGTTTTTCTCCCATCTCTAAAAACCGATTGGTCACTGAGGTGAGTTGGTCTCACCGACGGTGTCAGTTACCCCACCTGGGTCTATAGGTCTGAAAATTAGTATAATTTTCTTTTGGATTTATCCTCTATTCAGGTCTGGGCCCAGGAAAACCATATTAAGGGTGATAGGGTTAACAATTCAAAATGTCGCCAACCCTACCACCTCTGATCGTAACCTCTTATCTAGAGTGGCTTTTAGCCTTGTATTGGGTAATTTCAATTTCAAGTTTCAATGGGCCCCTTGGTCCCGCTCTGTTCCACCACCAGTGCTCATTATCCACCCTACAAGGTAATTTACCGGATGCTGATGGCAGTGTAGTTCATGTCCAGGTACTCTATTTGCATCTGGTTAGAGATGACAGCCTCTTCAAGATCCGAGTAGGCCACATGGGCGGGTATTTCTGCAGGAAAGGAGAGACAACAAAATTCAGGAAAAAATGTCAACACCTTGGCCTTAGAACTGATAGTATTTCACATGTCTCCATTTAAATTTTAAGGAGTTCCACTGCCAGGGGATTCGCCTGGGAGTTAAAGACAGCCAATCCCATAGAATGCCCGATCCCATGGGATGTCCACTCTCCATGGGATGCCCAATGCCCAATCCAATGTGATGCCCACACTCAATAGGAGACCCAATGCCCAATCCTATGGGATGCCCACACTCCAAGGGATATCTAATGCCCAACCCCATGGTTTGCCAACACTCCACGGGATACCCGATCCCATGGGATACCCGATCCCATGGGATACCCAATCCCATGGAATGCCCACACTCCAAGGGATATCTAATGCCCAACCCCATGGTTTGCCAACACTCCACGGGATACCCGATCCCATGGGATACCCAATCCCATGGAATGCATGCCCACACGCCATGGGATGCTCACCCCAATGGGATACCAAACACCCATTCAAAAGAGATATCCACTCCCATCTAATGCATGATACCCAATCCCAAGAGATATCCAACCCCATGCCACACCCTATGCCCAATCGCACACGGTGCCCACATAAGGTACCAAATCCCTTCTGTTGCCCACTACCACCGTTACCTGATAGGATGCCACTGTCCCATTCGTAGTTTTCGTACTTACCATTGCTCTCCCCTTCAGCCTGAGCAATGTCAAAGGTCACACAAACAAAGTCTGCCCCTCGTTCCAATGAAGAGCTCGCCGGGGACACGTCTTGTACGTGAATGCGACTCCTTCAAGACAGACACATCAAAAATACAGTTGAAATTTCTGCACATTTTATCACTAACCCTAACCCTGCTGAATCCAACAAGATACAACAATATTTTCCGACTGGATTTCCTTGAACTGAACAGTGAACAAAAGGTCTTCTGTTCTAGCTGTAGGACCCCGTTGGGTTCAGCAGGCTTCTCTATCTTTACCTGGGGCAATTTCATAGAACTGTTAAGCACACAAATTTGCTTAGCATGAAAATGTCTTGCTTAGTTACAGGTTACCAGCCAAAAGTCCATATAATTTTCATGTTAAGCAAACAACAGCTGAATGCCAGTCAAAAGCAATATTCCACACATGGAAATCTGGTTGGTAATCCAGTTTTTATCAAGGAAGCATTTGCATGCTAAGCAATTTTTTGTGCTTAAGAGCTTTATGAAATTGGCCCCTTCTCTTGGATATTGTTGGATCCAGCATGGTCACGGTAAAATACCCACATCAGGGTTTGGGCTAATGAACTCAACCACTGTTGGTTATTTCAAAGTTGTATTACCTGTGTATGTCTGTGATATCACAGATGCCCTTGACAACAGCCCGACGGAAGAGCCGCATCTGTTCCTCCCCATCCAAAATGGAGAAGTCCATCTCCCCAATCTCTAGGCTAACACACAGGGTGTGCTCCACCGGCTCTACAGGGGTGTTTCTTGGTTCTACATAATGTGATGATGAAGAAAAGATATTTACTGCAAGCACAGACAACATTTCTGTTGGCAGCAGTAGATTAATTCTGTTCCCCATTCCTGCCATATCTCCTTTTTCAAAGTGAACAAAGAAACTGGCAGGAGCGGGATTCGAACCCGCGACCTCCGGGTTACCGTACCGGCGCTCTACCAACTGAGCTATCTTGCCCTATGTTGGCGGTCTCCCAAATTGTCAGTATCTTTGTTCGGGTGGGCGCTAGTCAGAAGTCATAAACCCAGAATGCCGTATAGCCAGGGATCACACCCAATTTTTACGATACAACCCGGGAAGCGACATTGTGGGGATCACTCAATAAGGATACGACTTTTTTACTTATAATTCGTCAAACAATCCACAAGGGAAACTGACTAGGTAAATTTGAATACATTTTCAAAGTGAACAAAGAAACTGGCAGTCAGAGTACCAGGAAAAGTGCAAACTATGCGCTGATCACTTCAGGCATGAAGCTAGACTTTACAAAGCAGGCAGGCCAAAGTAGGGCTAAAAGAAGGAAAGGGTAGGCTGGTTAGTTTGGGGCCAGGGATCCTCAATGCAAACAAAATAGTTCATGAGGTTTATTATGTTCTGTTCAGTAATAAATTTAGACATTTGTCATTTTCGTAAAAGGGTTAGGTTGGCTGTAGTCCGAATATCATCTGTTTGACCGAGCCATCTCCAAAACAAACATCCCATGAATGAGTGCATGAGCGACCCCCACGTGCCAGCCAAACGCGGCTAAAAAATGTCATGCATAGATAGGAGCAGGGCTGCTGAATCGTCAAAAGACCACAGGCAAGGCATCTAAAAAGACACACCAAACCCACATTTAACCGCTTGAGTACGGTTATTTATAATGAGGCGCCGGGGTGCCGGGGCGGCCTGTGCAGCCAAACGAAACGGACACAAGAGGCTTGTGTTCAGCCAAGCGCAACATACACAATAATCCAACAATGAATTGAAACTGCAGAGATTGTGTGTAAAGACGTCATCCGGCCTGGTGGTAATTTGTTTTGGACGTGTCATCCGTCTTTAAGGGGTTAACAAAAAAACATGAAAACAAATTGACACTGAAAATTCTATAAAAAAAAAATTATGGTTATTAAAATGAAATGCTTCTAGGGGAAAAACTAACACCCTCCCCCTCCCCCCACCCCTCAACATATCTTGGTGTGCTTTCAAATTGATACTTACCGAGGGATGGTGGTGCCACAGTTGTAGAGCAGGAAAGGCACACAGTCTCCACAAGATCTAGAATAGAGTTCTTCTGCTGACAGATGATGTCTGCGGCAGGACAGTGCACTGTCCCTTGGTAGCCGGGGATCTGAAACAAGACAGAAAATAACAGCTAACACTGGCAGATACAGGACCTTGTTTTCAAAAGACTTCTGCTATTAAACTAACCACACAGAATCATCTATGATTTGTATTCAACATAAAGATTATTATAAAGATTCATCAAGCAACCATGATGCATTGTACCACAATTATGATGGCCAACTGGCATTACTAGGGGGAGGGGGGTGACATATAACCCTTTTGTTAAAGCATATTTGACATGAGTAAAAGGTTTCATGCATTCCAGTTTCATGGTGTATTATGGCAAACTGAGTAGGGCTGCTCATTTTCCAATAATTTAGTATTTGATTATTCGAAACTGGGTTTGACCGAATATTCAAATATTCGATACTCGCTGATCAATTTTTTTACGCAACAGCTGCAACTGCTTGCCGCGTCGGTAAAAAGTTGCACGCAAAGCACGCCAGTGTTTTACGTGCGGCGATCGATATTGTGGACAGCCCGATTTACCTTTTTATTGTATGCACCTGTTATAATCCGGATCATTACGGGTGCATATTATGGAATAACATTCTGATAACAAGAAACCAAACTCCAGCCTACATTTTTGCAGTAATTATTTTATATGTGTGAAGGGTTTTACGGACAGGAACAATAAACCTCCGTCCACAAAAAGTTAACATCCACAAAAATGAGGCATTTGACACTGCTAAGTGATGTAACTTTTGTATTAATATAGCATCAGAGTTGTATCTGTACGTGCATATTTTTTTCTCTCAAATATTCGAACCGGCAAAAAGGTATTTGAATATTTTGTTGACGTTCAAATATTTGAATATTCGGTACATTTGGAACAGCCGTAAATTTGAGACAGGAATGCAATTTTTCACTGATGTAAAGCCCATTTCACCATATTGGGAACACAGACCAATACATCAGTATGTGCAAAGCCACAATCATGGATACACTTTTGTTACAAAGAAACCATTATGAATGACACAGCAATGTCAAATAAGTATTTTCCAAACTTTAACCCTAAACCCTGCAAAATCCAACAAAGGTAAAAATCTGTTGTAATTTGTTGGATTTAGCAGTCAACACAAACTGCATGGTGTGTTGGATATTGTTGTATTCAGCAGGGTAGCAGTGTAAATGTACCTGTTGGATATTTAGCATGGGGGAAGCAGACTTCAAAATTTCAGTTAGATTTTGTTGGATTTGGCAGGGCTCATACAAACAAACACCTGTTGTATTTTGTTGGGTTTAGCAGGGTAGCTGCAAAATGCCAAGGCTGGTGTGTATGGTACACTACAGAATCCAACAAAATTTGCTGTTGGATTTTGTTGGATTCAGCAGGGCCACGCGAAAAACATATGAAGGGGTTCAGGGTTAAAGCACTTTATTCTGCACCGACATAAAGCTGGATGAATGATTCATGTCTTATCTCAAATAATGTTTACATCATTGTTTTGCTAAATGTTGTTCATAGCAAGGACACCACAAAATGGTGTACCCGTAATTGTGGCTTTTTACTTCATGAAAGACTATCTGATCAAATACGGTGTTCGTTCTACTTACTGTGATGGCCGTATTATCAGGACAGGGAAGCCAGTCTGCCTTGCCAACTTTGACCTCATATGACCTGGATTGGTTGTTGCACTGTGTCTGGTAGCATGTGCCTTTGAGATCGCAAGGATCAACCATAATCTAAATAAAAACAAACAATACATGAAGGGTCATGATTCGGGGGATAAAGATTTACAGATTCAAATGATGAAATATGCTGTAAATTGCTCCGAGACAATGAAGCATAGATACGAAAGGAAGTTTTTTGTGTGTGTGTTTAAGTCCTTTATCAAGGCTTAGGCCGAAAAACTTCCTGGTGCACCTGCGCACAAAATAATACCTCATTTTGGACGTGATGACGTCATTCAAAGAATTTCTTTTATATAAATTTACAGTGTATGGGGGTGGGGAAAGCCATTTCTATTTTTGTCCATGAAACCACAGTCAGAAAGAGGTAAGTTTTGTCAGTGGGAATCAGAGGAATAGTTGCTTTGTCCTTAGTGTTGATTCATCCTTTTGACAGCATTTTTGCCATTCATAAACATGCCAAATAAGCCAAGTATATTATGTGCCTTTTGATGATAGTCCCATATTGCTCGTTGTCAACAGCCGCGAGTATCACAACATACAATAGGGAGACAGGACCTTGACCCTAACCATCCCTAACCTGCCAAAATCAAACACCCCATTGTGTTGAATTTTGTGTGATTGGGTACTGTAGAGCCTTGGCACCATCACTTTGCATGGGACTTGATGCCCTGATTTTGTCTAAGTACAAAGAATGTGCCATTGGTTTACTACACAGTGTTGGAGTTTGTGTGGTTAGGGAAGGATTCTAGTAAAAAGGCTTGGGCTGTTAGGGTTAAGGTTTCTCAGTGACACTGGACCACATTGCTACCAGAATAAGTTTGGGCTTGAGAGTAGGGGTGTGCATTTACGGATAGTATGGGAATCGGGTAGCCCACTGAAAAAAAAGCATGAGTATACCCGGGTACCCATTAAAGAAAGCCAATCCCAAAAAATAAATCTCCGCAATTGCTGTTCATATTGTTTGTAAAGGTCCGCACGTTAATACTACCACATCGGTGCATCAATGCAGCAAGATACAAGTGTGTACAGTGAGCTCTCTAGCTTTACAGTGTAAAGTGCATTTTTGCAAGCGTCATCAGCATTAATCCGATTTGTTTTTTCCATGTACCCTGGTTTTCATTTTGAAAATTCCCCACAAGTGGCTCTCAAAAACTTTTTCCATTGTCTGGGAAACGACTATGTAATATGTTAATTCGGTTACGGGTACTCGATTCCATAATCTGGAACTAGTTTATGGCATTAGCGGTCAGGTACTCGGGTACCTGGTTCAAATGTTCCAGCCTACTTGGAGGTCATTACACAGGCATCTGGACATCACGTCAACCACTGATTAACCAAGGCCAAAACAAATTGTTCTGCTTCCGATTACATGGCTTTCAAAAATTGGGTAGGTAGGTTGGACATTTAAAAAAATATTTTTGCCAATTTTGTTTGTGCTGTTTGAATGGGGTATTCAATTATATGCGAATTTCAGTCTGAACTGTTTCCATTTACGCTACGAAACCTATACAAAAATGGCCACAAAAAGTGATAAAAACTTGCCTTAATTAATGTCAAAAATATTTACGGTCGATAATTCTTTAAAATAATGGAGAATTTAGGTCGTGTACACCACACAATGCACAATGCTAGCCACAACGGGAAACTGGCCAACACTGTCCGTGATGCACTGTGTGTGGCGCGGGCGACAAATCTCGTGTTGCGGCAGGAAATGTCGGGGAAACACGCTGCGCTATCACTTCAAGTACATGTACATGTACAAGCGGTACAACCTCGAAATAAATTCATGAACACGGAAAATACATACACAGACAAGAGAGATCAAGTTCTGTGAATTAACTTGCAGAAATCTTCTTTCTCCATCGATGTTTACTTGGCATTTTTACTATGTCAGATCTGACCTGGAACTGCAGTGCCCTCTGCAGTGTTACGCTATGTTGGTCGGCCATATGCAACAGACTGGTTGCCGCATTTCCGTTATGCCTTCTTTTGGCACTTTTAGTGGGCGGCGCGGCAGGAACCAGTACAGCATTGCTGCATTGAGTATTAACCACGTGTTTTCATCACGGGGATAGGAAATCAAGCACCGAAGGGAACTTGTAATCGCGAAGGGAACTTGTAAAAACAATGGTTTCAGGGAGGTTTCCGTAAATAGGTTGTTGAGAGGCGTTTTGTGAAGACAAAAACGACAACAGGTTATTTTCTTTTATTGATGTTTTTTTTTTTACTTGCCGATAAAATGTTTAGGGTCGGGGATGTAAATTTAGGGTAAGTCGGGTAACCGGAAGCAGAACTATTATTTTTTTGGGCTAAATGGTTGTTGATCAAAGTTCAAACTTGCTTGTACATGTTACTTCTTACCTCTACGTCCACGGCATTACTCATGAAACATCTGCTATCTTCATGGTAGACTTCACCGTACACAGAAGATGAGCCATTACGCTGCACAGAACAGCGATCCTTTTAAAAACAAACATTGGGCAAACATTTATACCGTCTACGATTTCGACACTTGTGGTGGAATCTGCACGTTAAAAATTCAGTTTCTGGACCAAATTTGACAACTAGTACAAATAACTTTCCATCCACAGTGAGCCTGAGGAATTTGTTGTAGATTTTATAACCCATGAGTGAAACTGTCTAGCAAACTTACCAAAGGGCACAAAATCGACTGGGCAAGTTTTCAAAACATACGACTGCACATCACAATGAAAGAAAAAAATATCAAATATCAAAAATGTTCAACATGGTGTGATACCTCTGTGTTGGCCTTCATAACTCGGCATCCATCCAGGTAATCGTTGCTCGAACATACTGCCTTATCCCTGTGGAGGTAGTGACAACCGGAAGAACTATGGAACAAAAACCAACAAAAATAAAAGTTTGGCCATAAACCTTCTATGACAATATAATGAGGGATATGATCTAGCCACCTGTCTACCTGTCCTACTGGATAAGTATACAAGTTTGAACAGGCCAATTTTTACCTTGCGGAAAATGTAAAAACCTTGTACTTACAATAGTCTTTAAAATTAACCTCCTGATCTACATTAGCTTGACATCCCGCTCAATGCGACAACATCTATCAGCTGTCAAAGTGCGAAGCCGATCAGTGCAATCAGATTCAACAGCTATAACTTTAGGTCTTTTGTTCGCTGCTCAGATCACTGACAAATGAACAGCATTCTGGGTTTATGACTTCTGACAAGCACCCTCGAACAAAGAAAACTGACAATTTGGGAGACCACCAACATAGGACAAGATAGCTCAGTTTGCAGAGCACCGGTACGGTATTCCAGAGGTCGCAGGTTCGAATCTTGCTCCTGCTAGTTTTCTTCGTTCACTTTGTTCACTTCTACCATTTATTGATCGCGGTAGAAATGCTTGAATTGCGTCGGAAATTCTTTCCAATCACATTGGTTATAATTTGACAAAAGCAAGATCGGAAGCAAACAAAATGACTGCACAAAAATCCACAGGGTTGGCTAAGGGGCGTGGTTAACGCAATAAGGGTGACAGGTGAATACAGTCAGTGTCTATACACACCTGTCGTTGCAGAAGAATCTATCCACTGTGGTCTGGCACCTGGACTCCCTGCCAAATTCGCAGCCTTGGTTCTTGCCCCAGGGGATCTCCTCCGCATACTCATAATTCACCTTGTACCAGCCCGAGTCTTCAAACACGGCCAGCGTAAGGTTGTCCAAGAATGTCCGATGGGGCTGGTTCAATACAGTGTAAATAACAGGAATGTGTCCATTAACCCTAATACCCCTAGTAATCCACAGTGGAGTGGAGTACTCTGCCCAATAAAGTCTAGCAGCCAAAACATGTAAGAGATCATTTCATATTGTCTTAACCCCTTGCGTACGGATGACGCCATATGGCATCAACAAAAAGTGGCACCAGGCCGATTGACGCCATTTGCCGCCGTTTGTGCAGTTTCACTCCATTGTTGGATTATTGTTTATGATACGCTTGACTGCACAAACACATTGTAGCGGTTCGCTTGGCTGCCAGAACCACTGTGACACCCCGACGTCTCCAGTAAAACCGTACTCAAGGGGTTAAAGCAGTATCAACAGCGGTACCGCTAGTTTTTTTTTTTCAGTACCAGCATTAAAGGTAGTATACACGATTGGCTTTTGCTGTAATTGTGACCAAAAAATGAATTTGAAAAAGAATGAAACTGCTGCAAACTGCTGACTGACTGAATGGACCTGAAATATACAAATCAAAAAATTAGCTGGCCTGACGTTTCGAACTTAAGCAAGTTCTTTCTCAAAGGTGAATGACAGAGTACAAGAAACAAACATGTAGGGAACACACATGCATGACGGGGTGGGTGGAGAAACACAAAAGAGGGATGCAAAGGAGCATGGCAGATAGGCAGTGGGTAAACATCAAAGGGAGAGGGATGACAGGAACAAAGAGGTGTGATTAGGGTAAGGATGAAGGAGGGGAGGGATTAAGATGAAGGTAGAAGCTGGGGAATTGGACAAAGGAGTGTGGTTCTGGACAGGGGGGGGGGGGGGGGGGGTTTGAATTGAAGGTGGTAATAGGGCAAGAAAAGGAACAAAGAGAAGTGGCAAGGATAAACAGGAAATGGAAAGACAACACCATGAATTTGGTGGTTAGTATATTATACATGTAGCGTGCTAGCAAATACTGTATCACTGACCTGTTTCAAGTTTTGTGTGCATAGATGCTGGGGAAAAAATGTAGTCTGCGTAAAGGGAAAAATTATGTTCTAGTAGTCTGGTTCCCTGACCATACTTTAGACAAAACGAAGCAACTTATAGATGTCAGGGAATTATCAGGTCGGTTATAAGTAACAATCGTTGGAAAACGATATGAATTTCAACTTTTCTTGAAAACGACAGCACACCAGGTCCCATCATTTCACAGGATGATTGAGACTGCTATTAACTTACAGTCTAGTAATACAAAATAAAAAAATAGATGTGTTGTCTGTCCATGACAGACGAACAGGCTTTTCCGGGAGTACTGATTACTGATATAAAAGAATATTTTTTTAAATTACATATAAAATAAGGTGATGACGTCATCACGACGTCACTTTATATTTCACCGTACCGGGTGACATTTAACATACCTGCAAAGTTTTGTCACGATTGGACCTTGTCTTTTGCGCGTAAAAAAACCCTGCATATATTATGATGTCATCATGACGTTACACATTTTTCACATCTATATGTAAGAATGTATGAGCTAAAAAACCTATCCCAACAAGAATTTGGAATTCAATCGGATGTACAGTTCTCAAGATATAGGACCCTAAAGTGTGCACCTTTAGGATGACGTCACATGACCATGATGATGTCATCACAGCGGTAATTGTGAAAGCAAACATTTGCGATGTGGTCTTGGCCTGTGTCAAGATTGGATCAATGACAATGGAAAATTTGGAGAGTACAATGAAATTTGAAACATTAAAAAATTCATAGTAAAGTCAGCTGATGACGTCATCATGACGTCACTTTTGAATTTGCATGCTATTGACAATATCTGCCTACCACCAATTTTCGTGACGATCGGACCTACCCTAATATACAAATTTCAAAAAATGTATTTGTATAAACGTCATCATGACGTCACATTTTTTAATTTATATGTATTAAAGCATGTATGATCTAACAAACCTATTGCAAAAAGAATTTCGAAATTAGCATGTTCTGTTGTCGAGATATGGCCAAAGGACTCACATATTAAAAAATTGCTATAAAATCATATGATGACGTCATCATGACGTCACATCAATTTTTGTCTATAACACAAGCCGTTCTACCACTAAACCAATTTTGAGCTCAATCGGACCTACGGTTCTCTAGATATAGGCCCTTCAAAAACACACCTTTAAGATGACATCACGTGACACGTGATGATGTCATCATGACGTCAGAGAAATATGCACGAGTTCGGTACAGGGTCTCAGTCTATGCAAACTTTCATTTAGATAGAAGTCTGTTTAATGGCAAAAGTGGCGTCCGAAATGAAACATGTGCATTGTCTATGGCAATTTGAAACATTTAAAAATTCATAGAAAATAAGCCGATGACGACATCATGACGTCACTTAGGATTTTGCATGCTGATGACAATATCTGCCTACCCACCAATTTTCATGATGATCAGACCTACCCTTATATGTGTTTCAAAAAGAACATTTTTGATGACGTCATCATGATGACACACATTTTTCACATTTCTATGTAAGTATGTGTGATCTAATAGCCAATAATAAATTAAAAATGTGTATGGTACTTGATCTTTCAAAACTCAACACTTCCTGCTGTTGGAGTTTGGGGGGCTTGGGGAAGGGGGGTAGGGTTAAAGTTGCTATGTGCGTTTGTATAGCTATTCAGACCGTGGACCTTTAACAAAGAGGACAATAGGGTCCGCGATTGTGTCATCAAGGTCCACGATTGAAAATCGTGTACAAAACCAATGGGAGGCCTTCCGAAAAAGTATAAACAAAAGAGGGACAATAGGAGGTCCGCGATTGCCGGTGTTTACACACTTGTGTGAGTTTGTATATGCCGGCAATCGTGGACCTAGGACAAAAGAATTCGGGCGTAGACAAAGGGTTCGGGCGTAGACAAAGGGGTCCACGTTTGACCTAACGTCCACGATTGAAAATCGTGTACAAAACCAATGGGAGGCCTTCTGAAAAAGTTAGAGTATAAACAAAAGAGGAACAATGGGAGGTCCACGATTGCACCCGTTTACATGACTGTGTGTGTGTGTTGGTGTGACACCCCACAAACTCTGGCATTACTCACGTTTTCCAATGACACTGAACAAAAAATGTGTCCATGATAACTAATCAATTAATGGCCCCGTGACATATCACACTTTGCATCTATGGCTTGGACAGGAGCAAGGTGGTACGTATACACGGCTTGCAATGTCATGGCTGTACATCAGCCTCCTTCAGTTTTCACAGGTTTCCATCAAGATGCCATCCACAAACCAAGTACAAGCAAGTTTTGCTACAATTTTATGGGTGGTAGGTGAGTTGGTCTCGCCAACAGTGGAAGTTACCCCGCCTGGGTCTATAGGTCTGAACATTGGGATCATTTCTCTGGCATCTATTGAAGAGTTATCCTCTATTTAGATCTGTACCCAGGAAAACAATAAGGGTGGTAGGGCTGGCACCTAAAATGTGGCCAGCCCCACCACCTCTGTTGTAACCCTTTACCTAGAGTGGCTTTTAGCATTGTATTTGGCGACTTCTATAAAAATTAATGTTAATGAATAACATTTGAGTGGCTAATGAGAGGCTTTAAATAGGATAAGATCTGGTACCCGACCTCACATCAACATCATCTAATAGTACCTGATCGACAACGGGCGCCATGATGGATCCACGCATCATTCTGGTCTCCCAATGGGAAGATATGCCATCACCACCAGCCTGGAGGGAGAAGTACATACATACATCAGAAAAACACATGAAAGTCCATACTCAGGATTTACTGACATTCGATAGCACTGTTTACTATTAATCAAATGAGCTAAACATAAGTGTAGATACGCTGAAGTTTAGAGGACACGCATGGTATAGCGTGAGTACGGCTGAATGAACCATGACCTGATGCATGACCTAACCCAGGTAACATGACATGTATGATGTACAGGTCGGGTCAGGTCATTGTCTTAAAGTTTCATCCGCACAGGGTATGCAATACATGTACAATGTACACACAAATATTCCGAACAACATCTTGACATCATTAACCCCTTGATGAGTACGGGTATATATAATGAGGCGCCAGGGTGGCCTGTGCAGCCAAGCGAAATGGACACAAGAGGCTTGTGCAGCCAAGCGTAGCATACACAATAATCTAACATTGGATTGAAAATGCAAAGATTGCATGTATAGACGTCATCCGGCCTGGTGGTAATTCTTTTTTGGCATATATCTATAGACGCCATCCGGCTTCAAAGGGTTAACGATTAGTGCTATACATAATACATGCAGGATAAAAATGCATAAAAAGTGCTGCATATTCACAAGGTCACAATAGATGTACATGCAGTGCTACCAGGGCCCAATTTCAACTTTTCCTGCTGGGCAATAGAGTACCGAAGTAATGACGTCAATGCAATGTTAGGAACCAGAATACTTTCGTTATTCTGTGTCAATGTGTTTGCATGACTGGCTGTTAACAAAGGAACAGTCGAAATCTCCATTTGTTTGAAGCCAGTTGTCGTGCCAATGACGTCAGACTTCGGTACTCTATAATCAGCTAGAAACCAGTTAGAAGCAATTTACATACATGACATTAAATAAGCCAGTTCGGTATTTCAACTGCGCATGTGCACAATGACATTTTTTCCCAAATGACCCGCGTGACCTAACGCGCGCGTGTGAACGCAAAAGGTGGTCGCACAACGCGCACGTGTTAAATTCAATCAGAATGGGCGTTCGCGTAACATGGCGTGACATTACGTCAGCAATTTTATCCCGAATAACCTTTGACCTTTGAGATACAGAACTGGCTTATTATGGCTGGTAATTACCTGTTCAAGCTAAGCAAAACTCTTCTGTGCAAAACCAATTTTTCTGCTTAGCATTTATCTGAAATTAGCCACTAGTTCATAGGCCCGCTGTCAAGGTGCTAACCAAAGTTCTTCATCAAATTTTATGGAGATCGTATGCAGTAAGCACAACAAAGAAAGAGCAAGGAACTCATTCGCATTGATTGCTTAAAAACAGTGATACAACAATGCATATCGCTATATATGCGCAAGTATTTGCTAGTTAAACCATGAAATACACTCAAAGTTACAATGACTTTTCTGCTTAAAGTTAGCAGAGATTCTTTTCTAAGTGTAAAGCGCTGAAATTGCGCCTAGAAAAATACTAGGGAAGAAGAAATTACACATTACCACCTGCGCTGCAGAGTTCCAGGCTCCTTTAGCAATGACAGGAAGTTGACGGGAAAGCCAGAAATGGGATATAGTTTTAACAACTTTCATTGCAAGAAGGTAAACAAGTTTTCACATTCAAACGGTTGGATTTTTGCACAAATGAAATGGAAATCAAGAACTAAATTACATGTTTCAGTGAGTTTTTTATTTCCCAATTTTAAGAAGACATCAACCAGTTTTAGCTAAATGACATAGGCCTAATAAAATACTGCTACGAACTGCTTTCCAACTTCATCGGAATGACCTGAAATATAAAGCTAATACTTGCAATCTTTAACACAATGGGTGACCACTGACCTGACATCATTCAAAAGCATTTACCCAATCTAGGGGTGTGCATCGAAACCGGGTACCCGAGTACCCGACCGTTCATGTCTGGAACCGGTTTCAGATTATGGAATCAAGTACCCGTACAACTTTACATTATAGCACAGTAACTTCCCAGAAAATGAAAAAGGAAAGGTTTCTAATGCTATTTGTCAGAAATTTTCAAAATTAAAACACGACTACATGGGAAACCAGCACAGATTTCATGTTTATGACGCTCACGAAAATTGACAATAAAGGGAATTTACAGGTTGTGGCTTTTGTAGTCTGGGTTTGGATAAAGAGCCACGACAAGACATACATGCACATGTGTAATAGCATGCCTCATTCCACTATAAATACAACTGTACATGTATAAAGCTTCTGTCTTTTGCGACGTGCCGGAACATGTAATGGCGGAGTAGTGATCATGTTTACTAGACAGGCATAAGATTTTTCAGACTTTTGTCTGAAATCAGACTTTAGAATCTCAGAGAAAGACATTATTGCAACTTCCGGGATCGGCAGGGATTGGGTTTCTTTAACGGGTACCCGGGTACCCGTATTTTTTTCAATGCACACCCCTAACCCAATCATAAATACATGCAAGAGGACACATGTGTGCCTTGTTCGTTGAAACGTAGCACACAAACACATGTCAAATGCACATGTTATTCAACTACAACAACATGTGGTCCTTACGTTTATGCGCATAAACACAATAAGGAAAGCTGTCTCGGACAATTTCAAGACAACTCTTTAAGAGCAAACGCTTCACGAGTGCTTGTATATTTGCTATACACTACTGTTTATGCTGCATGAGTGCCAAGTTGTCCGAGAACTCGCAAAGGGTGATACAGTTTAAGGTGAATTGCGACATAAAAACCTAACCTGATTTTCAAGCGGCCCGCCAAACCCAGACTCTGGGCAACCAAAGTGCTTCTGGGCATGTGCAGTGACGGCTGGAGTGATAAGTCGTGCCAAACCCTGCGAGTCCGTTCCCGTGGTCGTACACCGATCGATACAATTCAAACCATCATCTAGAAATGACACAAACCAAATTTAAAAAGTTTTGGACAAGAATATTTTTGTTTTAATACTACTAGAATACAAAGTTTTTGTGACAAGATTAGGATGTCATAAATTTGACATTTTTATAGATAAATGTAAGGCCCCCCCCCCCCAAACAAATTTTGTGTTGCCCTCTGCAACCGACCCTAAAAGTCACAAAAGTTGGGTCGCATTATTTTTTATTATTTTTTTATTTTCTAAATCTCACCTTTTTCCACACAAAATTAACCAGTTTAATTAAAATCATTGTCTTTAAATACAATACTTTTTGCCTCCCGACTTGTTTTGATGTTTTCATGGATGGTCAAATTAATAAATAACACCGACCCTCCCTCCCGATTTTTCCCATTTAAGGGCAACACAAGTTTGGTGTGTTTTTTTGGCCTAATGATAATGTCGGTTGAGAACCTAAGGTCCTCCAGTCAGGAAAAGTATATCTGGCAAACGTGTTGAGACCAACTTTTGGGCTTGAAGAAAATTATAAACATCTTGATTAAAAAACTCTAGAGCAATTTTTCTTTTCTACAATTACATTTTCTAGCACTATATTTTTCATTTAGCAAATTTCTATTCACTTGGTTTTACAAGCATTTTTTTTTTTAAATTAAGGGCATTCTTGCTAAACTCTTTATGAAAACCTTCTATAACTGATGAGCTGTCAAGTCACGACACACACAAAAATACATAATTATGAGGAGACGCAGCAAAGAAATGGCATTATGTAACATAACGCAACACCCAATCAAGGCTTTGTACTCTGATCCCACACCCGATGAATGAAAATTCAACTCCAAGAGAAAAGCCACATTTTAATCGAGGACTTTCCCTCCCATGCAATGATTCATTCTCAAAAATGATCAGACAACCAACAATTTCATCAATGATTTTCCATTTCATCAAGAAGATGGTTTTTACCTGATTCAGTGCACTCCTTGAATTTATTGAACAATGAAGACGAGAAACCCAAGACATGGAGGATTTCATGAACGGCCAGCTGCAAACACAACCAAAGATGGAGAATTGTCGTTATTCGTCAACTCCACAATCAAATTCCAACTATAAATTCAGTGGCGATAGTTTAGTTTGGGACACACCTGTTTAGTTCTAAATTTGGTGTTGGGTCTATCCACACTAATGGCCCTATTTGGTGTGACACGGGAGGGGAATTTGAGATTGTAGTTATTATATAAAAAAATTTTCCATTGATTTTTGTCACAATACATTCTGTACTCATCAAAAAGTTTGTTTAGCAAAAAAAAATCAACATCTAACAGAGTATTTAAGAACATTTTCAAAGTGAACAAAGAAACTGGCAGGAGCGGGATTCGAACCTGCGAATCCCCTGTGGATTGTTTGACAGAGTATTTAAGAAATTAGATTTGGGATCATCTTCGAGATGTTTCTGCTTGTAACATATCAAACGTGTAACATTTCTGGACGGACATTTGTCACATAATGTCCGTCTATGTTTGAACATAATTTATATCACATCTTAATTTGTTAAAATACCCCAACATTTTCAACTGATAACAATCCTGACATTCTAAGAGATGTAAACTGACCAACATTTCGGATTGTTACTCGATTCCAATTTTGTTCTTTCCAGTCAAGAATAAAATAATGTCCGTCCATGTTACAAACATAATGTCTTGAAGATGACCCTCTAATTTCTTATATATCCAGAGTGTTATCCTATTTTTGTGTCAGTGTGATCAATAACAGCTCTGGAAAGCATCAGAAAAACATTTGGGCAAAATACTTCATTTGATGTCCCTCTTCCATGTCTTACTCCTATTGCTATCTTTAGATGCTAAATGGTCCCTTTAGTGTGGACAGACCATTATCATTTCAAAATGACATTTGCAAGCGTGTCGAGCAATCTTTCTTTAACTGCATGAATACGAACAACGGCCATAGACGCTGTTTGAAAAAAGACCACCAGGCCGGTTGACTTCTATAGGCACATTTCCGCACATACTCAATCCATTCGCGTTATAACTATATTCTTCTTGATTTGGAGTGTAATTATTAGATTTTTCAAACAAAGCTTTTATTCACACAAAAGGGGGCTCCAAGTACGATGAATAGGACTACGTGTACTGTATTAAGTCTGGTGCCTATTGTTTGCTTTTATGCTTGGCTGCACAGCCCCGATCTTGGCATACAGCACCCCATCAATAACAGTCAGACGCATGGGGTTGATCCCGCTTGAACAATGCTGGAAATTAGCAAATAAGTACAAACACAGATATCCAAATACAAATAAAAGTAGTTTATGGGTAGACTATGAAAGATATCTCTTTTGTGAGGAAGTGTACTGTTGCCTCTGAAAAAGAGCCGATGGTGAGATAAGGTCTCGAAGAGTGCTCTGTTCGTCTTCAGGAGACTGCTCCTGAAGACGAACAGAGCACACTGTTCAAAACGTCGAGACTTTATCTCACCATCGGCTCTTTTCACAGCCAACGCTTCCTCACAAATGAGATATCTTCCCACGGTGTAATCGTAACCTACTTTCCAGCCTGTTCAAGTAATTCACATGTATACTGAATTTTCTCACCAGAATAAACTTGGGCTCATCGTATAGATCGTCCTGAAGGTGCTTGGGGCAGAAGTTGATAACACCAGCAATGGGGCGGTTATTCTGATCCAGCTTGCAGTAGGAGGCATAGGCCACAATTTGCTGTTGAGAAAAAAAACACACAGTCGCAGGTTAGAAGTTACACCACTGACACTGCAATAAACAGTGCTAATTGAAACAATGCTTAACCCTCACCCTGCTAAATGCAACAGAATGCAACAGAATGCAACAGAATGCAACAGAATGCAACAGAATGCAACAGAATGCACCAACGGTAAAAAAGTTGTTGCATTTTAGCAGTCAAGGCATGTCTCCTGGTCTGATGCATTCTTGTGTATTTAGTATTATACACGTATAAGCCTCCAGCTACAAGGCTGGTGCAGATGAGTTCACTGCACAGTGCAACATTGCATTTGGCAGGGTTCCTATTTCAGCTGTGTTGCATTCTGTTGCATTTAGCAGGGTGCTCAGAGAATACCTACATGTATACATTGTACCTCTTGGGGGGTTAGGGTTAAAAGCCACAAACCAGGCACAATTAATGCAATTTGAAATTTCCAAAAAAATGCACCAACAAAGATTGTGTTGCACTTTTATCAAACTTATGCATATCTTTGGATGGCACAAAACACATTATGTGTCGAGTAACTTGTGATTTAACAATCAAGATGGCTTTTTTTTTCACACAGGAGGCAGGGCCAAATGAAGAAATTGAGGGGGGTTAGAGTTAAGGGGAGCCGCTACGACTTGCCAAGAGCACCCCTGAGACTAAGACTTGACTCTTGGGCTCCAACTAGTTTTCTACAGCAACCTGTCAATGGACCTCATGCGTAGCAGCCATCTTAGAGGGTAATGTCTTTGTTATCCTTGGACAGGCATGGCTTGTTACAAAATCTGAATGACAACAAAATGTTGAAAGATGTCTGCTATACACAAGATCTATGACTCACCCCAGAGGTGCAGTGGCTGGTGTGTTCTGCCTTTACATACAGCACCGTGTCCGTGTCGGCAAGACCTGCCCCATCGGGATAGATCTGGTGAATGGGCTTCGGGTATGTGGAGTTCCATGTCCACAGTCCCTTTAGGTGATCATCTGGTATCTGATCAGAGAGAAAGAAAGTGGAAACAAGTGTCATGGAAAAGTCTGTTTTTGTTTTGTTATATGGCCCTGCTAAATCCAATATCTGAGATTACCCCCAGTCAAAAATTATATTATGCTAATCCGACACAGTGAGGAAAGGGATAGAAAAACACAAAAATCTACTTTGAAAAATCTATCTGCTTGACAAATGTCACGCTCTTACCCGAAAATCATCCAAGCAACTTTCTCCCACGTAGCTAATCTGGGCACATCTGTGAAATAAATAGAATAAGAGAAAAAAAAACATCAGAGCCATTTCTTAAACCGTGGCTCTGGCTCCCCCTAATTTCAGGTCCTAATTAACGCCCTTTGGAATAGCAAAGGGTGTTCCAAAGGGCGTTGACTGCACCATCTTCACAAGTGCCTACAAACCCGACAAGAATTTGTGGACGAAAAAGAGATTACATCATATCAGGTACAGTGACATGGTCAATGTCGGCCCTTCCATGGTAACAAATGTTGTCAATTTCCCTTTCTTCACATTGATGCCCTAGCTCAATGGCGAAAAACTGAAAGTGTCCCAAACAGCATTTGCACCTGTCTTTTAGTAAAGTGCTCATTATGTCATAATACCCGATTGGATTACATCACATAAGGTGTCATATGAAAGCTGGCATTTTATCCTTTCTGGTACATATATATTAGTTTTATGATCAAACCCAACAAATCAGGAATACTGATTTATTTCTCGGTTTCATTTTGTTGGGGGTTCACCCTGTACATCAAAGTCTTTTATTTGAACCCAGAGGCAGAGCCTGCTTTTTGGGGGGGCGTGGCATCCCCAAAAATATTTTTAAATTGGGTGACTAACTGCTTTGTCATTTAATTTTCTAATGAGACATTGTGCCAAAAATCATCTGAAATGAGGGAAGACATAAACAGTTTACTCATCAGGAATGTATTTCATTATACACTTCAACATTCCAGAAATAAATGGGAAAAAAACAAACAGAATTCACAAAATTTTGCAGAATGGATAATGCAAAATTTCAAAACAGATTTTCACTGTCTCTGAGGGAGTGTCTCAAAATTTGGAACTGGAACTAGTATAGGGCTGTTCATTTCTGAATAATTTTGATTTATTTTTTGAATAATTTTGATTACCGGTATTCGAAACTGGGTTTGACCGAACATTTGATACTCTAGTAAAAAGATCCACACCGGTGTTTTACGTGTGGTGATCGATATTATGCACTATCCCATCGACATTCTTTTGCATGTGCAAGATCATTACGGGCATGTATAACGTTCTGATAACAAGAAACCAAACTCCAGCCTGTGATTATGCAGTAAATATTTTATAGCCTATGTATCAAGAGTTTTACGGACGGGAACAATAAACCTCCGACCACAAAAGTTAGTCAACAAAAATGCTGCATTTGACACTTTTCTAAATAGCATCAAAGTCGTATCTGTACGTGCATTTATTTTCTCTGAATATTCGAACCGGCAAAAAGGTATTCGAATACTAGGTTGACGATCGAATATTTGAATATTCGGTATATTTGGGAACATTCCTTTGGACAATTTCACTGTTTCATCGGAATTATCCGGTGCCCGTCAGAACATTCCAACTGTTCCAGCTTTTGAGACGCTCCCAAAGCATGAGCCATTTCGCGGATACCGCCATTTCTGCTCGATACTGCCATCTTTAGGGAGCAAGCACAAAATTCAATGCATGATTTCCATGGAGATAAGTGGCATGCACAAGTTTTTCATGTATGCGCAAGCCAATAATCTCCACGGAGATCATGCATTGAATGTCATGCTTGCTCCCTAAAGATGGCAGTATCGAGCAAAGATGGCGGTATCCGCAAAACGGCTTATGGAGAGCACACAAAGAGATTCTCTACTCACTTTCCCATATTGATACCAGAATTGAAGACTGACAGGCATGCCTCATCCGATCTGGACATCAGCAGAGGGCCTGCGACTGGTACAACTGCAAAAAAGTGATTGAATAAAGCTGCACAGTTAAAAATGAAAAACTAAAAAAGAAGGTATCCAATCTTGTATAACCAAAACGGGTCTGTGGGTCAAGGCAGAAGGGGGTCAATCTCGCTTTGTCTCTGTCCATTTGTGTTGCTGAGTAAACATGCCAGGCATGGAGGTTTACTTTTATTATTCGTGCTGACAGCTGTTGGTAAATCTTTTTCATGTCGAATTTAGTCAACGTTTTACTGTCTCCTGAAAAGAACAAAAATTAAAAGTAAATGTATCTTCTGGGGTTTAGGGATAAGTTAAATTGGGCTTTTTGAAAGTTTTTGCTTTAGGTACATGTAAAGTCCTAGACCAAAATTGTGTGGTATTGAGTCAAAAATCATAATTTGTACATGCTCAATATGCAACGTACAGTGAGCTTAATTAGTAACGTGTAAAAAAAATCACTTTCAGAAACTCTGCTTTTTTTCCAGGTTGTTAAACATAAGATCTCATTCAGTCATTGTGGTATCACCCATACTTGTGTTTTCTTCCTCCATGTTTGCAGTAAGTCTTAGAGTATGCATGTATATACGTGTACATGTACATGTCATGTATATTGTAATTGTTCAACAGTAAAGAAAAGGTAACATTAACGGTAATCCTTATCTTTAGGACCCTGTACCATAGAGAACGAAGGAGACAGTTTATGTTTCGGAACTTACCCAATATTTTGCGATGATAAAGGCAGGAAAAGTCACTCTGTGTGCTTGAAATCATCTAAATAGTTCGCTAACATATCATGTTGAATATGAGCAAGCTTAATTTTGTGGAAAGAGGGCAGGGTTTTGATTTATAAGGGAAATTATGGGATAAAACGGTAATGTCTCTGACTGCAAAAAAAGGTAGGAAAGTCAACCACAGAGCTAGCAGCCAGACTAAATAATAGCTGGGGAACACCTGTTCTAAGTCTTCATGAATGGGGAAATGAAAGGATGATGGATGGCCTTGCTGTAAGAGCAGCTAATCTTCAAAGGCCTGGGGCAGATTGCAATACTACAGTCTTAGCACAGTCTTAGCTGGCTGGCTTAGCCAGTCCATTATCAGCCAGCTATCCCTATTGGACGTCTTGGATAAGATGCTAAACTTAGCCCATTGCAATATAGCCGGTCTTTACTAAGCCTACATGGAGTAATGATTTACGAACAAACGCTCCATAGTTACCACGATACGGCACACAGTGGCGCGCTTTTTTGCACAACATAAATCTGTCAATTGCAAGATTGATCGTCGAGGAAATCTGTATTTATGATACAACTCTGTGTCGGCATATTTATCTAAAGGGTCCAATCTATCCCGAAAAATCCTGCAGTGCGCTCTTCTATATATGAAAAGCCATTCTTGGGAGCGATTCAAGAGCACAAATATTTCAATATCAACTAGAGTTTGTAGTACAAACACACGGTGTTGGACTTTTTCAGTTTGATTACATAAGAGAATAGATCCACATGTATGTAATCACTAATTGTGAAACGTTTGTGTGCTGCGGTTCATGAAGCATGACGTTCTCAAAAATGTAGATTTTTTATGTTTTTGTAATTTGACCTTGATGACGTCATCATGACACTATTACATCTGTGCACATTACCAACGCAGTTAATCTGCAGTTTGCGACGTCACTGGTCACTTTTTTGAAAAGCACATACCTGCCAAAGACTAACATCGTGGAAAGCAAGTTCATATCTTTTACCAATTTCAAATTATAAGGCACTTCCGGTTTGGACCGGAAGGAAGGGTCATGTGATTTTGCACGTACATTGTAATATAAAAAATGAAGACCCAGGAATATTCTATCAATTCCTGTATAAAGAATAATCAGATCTCTCTCGGTTCATTCTATATTGATTTTCAAAGATTAAATCTATACATTTTTGATTGGTTTTAATCTGATACTTCATGACGTCATCATTACGTCATTATCAGAAAGCTCGAGAGCTATGCTAACTGTGGGATCTGAAGGAAAAATCTGAATTATATCTGTCGCGGTTGATTTTTCAGCAATTTTTAATGTTTAAAGGTCTTTTCATTGCAACTTCCGGTCTGATGACGTCATCAATCTGACCCCTCGCATACGTGTTGCCTGGATGAAGGTCATCATACATGTATATAGCAATTATAAAGTGATTACCTCAAACTTCGCCACTCACATCGACTGAAAGTTCTTTCACTTTCAAATTATAAGGCACTTCCGGTTTGGACCGGAAGGAAGGGTCATGTGAATTTGCACGTAATATATCAAATGAAGACCCTGGATTATTCTGTCAATTCCCGTGAAAAGCAAAATCAGATCTCTCTCGGTTGATTTGATATTGATTTTTAAACATTAAATCAAGAAATCTTTGATTTATAGTAATCTGACACTTGATGACGTCATCGTGACGTCATTATCACAAAGCTCGAGAGCTATGTCAACTGTCCCATCTGAAGCAAAAATCTGAATTATATCTGTCGCGGTTGATTTTTCAGCGATTTTTTAAGGTTTAAAGGTCTTTTCATTGCAACTTTCGGTCTGATGACGTCATCAATCTGAGCCCTTGCACACGTGTTGCCTGCATGAAGGTCACTATATATATATCAATTATAAAGTGATTACCGCAAACTTTGCCACACACATCGACTGAAAGGTAATTTTAAACATTTTTCAACCTGCCGCTAGAGGGCGCTCGAAGATTTAATGACGTCACCGCACACATTTTTGAAAAGTTCAGCCTGGCCAAAGACTAACATCGTTGAAAGCAAGTTCAAATCTGTTTCCACTTTTAAATTATAAAGCACTTCCGGTTTGGACCGGAAGGAAGGGTCATGTGATTTTGCACGTAATATCAAAAATGAAGACCCTGCATTATTCCATCAATTCCCGTAAAAAGCAAAATCAGATCTCTCTCGGTTGATTTTATATTGATTTTCAAAGATTAAATCTAGACATCTTTGATTGCTTGTAATCTGATATTTGATGACGTCATCGTGACGTCATTATCACAAAGCTCGAGAGCTATGTCAACTGTGCCATCTGAAGCAAAAATCTGGATTGTATCTCTCGCGGTTGATTTTTTAGCGATTTTTGAAGGTTTCAACGTCTTTTCATTGTCACTTCCGGTCTGATGACGTCATCAATCTGAGCCCTCGCACACGTGTTCCCTGCATGAAGGTCATCATATATATCTATTATAAAGTGATTTCAGCAAACTTCGCCACACACATCGACTGAAAGTTAATTTTGAACATTTTTAAACCTGCCGCTAGAGGGCGCTCGAATATTTTATGACGTCACCGCACACATTTTTGAAAAGTTCAGCCAGGCCAAGGACTAACATCGCTGAAAGCAAGTTCAAATCTTTTTCCACTTTCAAATTATAAGGCACTTCCGGTTTCGACCGGAAGGAAGGGTCACGTGATTTTGCACGCACGATCAAAATTGAAGATCTAATATTATCCTATCAATTGCCGTAAAAATCAAGTTCAGGTCTCTCACGGTTGATTTTATATCGATTTTCAATGATTAAAAACAGAAATGTTTAATTGCTTGTAACCTGATACCTGATGACGTCATCATGACGTCATTACATTTTCCGGAATCTTCATTGTGATGTACATATATGTAGCAGATATGAACTTGATATGAGTTTGCATGTAGTCAAACAACTCTGGAGAAGAAAGTACTAGCAAAAAGAAAAAAAAGAATAAAAATAAGAATAATTCTTTCAATAACAATAGGTTTTGGGCTGAAGCCCAACACCTAATTACATCTAATAGAGGAAAATAGACCGCCTTAAGTCAGCCCATCCCAGGCTAACTACATGTACATTAATCCTAACACCCACAGGGTATTCTGTAAGCACCCTGCTAAATGCAACTAGAATGCAACACAGCTGAATAAGAACCCTGCTAAATGCAACAGAATGCAACAGAATGCAAAAGTGGATTTTGTTGCATTGTGTAGGGTTAGGCTGGTATACCAACCAGCAAGCCTGCTGGGTGCAACAAAACACATACATGTAAGACCAGGAGAAATGTGTTGCTTGCTCAATGCAACAATTTGCAACAACTTGTTACCGTTGGTGCACTCTGTTGCATTTAGCAGGGTTAGGGTTAAGACTGTCTAAACACGCGTGTCATTGCAATGGTCTTACTTATAGACCGTCTGACAGACAGAGCTTTAAGACCGGCTAACGCGCAGATACAGCTTTAAGACCGCTAATTATTGCAATCCGCCACAGGTATTTCTATACAAATTACCCAAGAGGATTTTGCTAATGATCGATATCGCTCCGTCTACAATGGTCTGCACCCTCTCCACGTCCGCAGTGTCAACGATGTCTTCCAGGTCCAGGATGCTGGCCTTCATGCGGATTGGCTGGAACAGACCCCCAGCTGAGCGTCTGCTCCTCCCACTCTGGTACCTGAGCACCGTGTTCCCGCCCACCTCCTTGGGCTGTACTTTGTCAAAGATGCACTGGAGGTTTGGGGCGGGGGTGCAAGAGACTTCAGTCGGGCATTGGAGGAATGCCGTCATTGCAAACAGGAGAAGTGTCCCTTTCAAGCATGATATCATGTCTTGGCACAGATGGTCATGAACATCTTCATAAGGGAAACAGAAAATGGAGATTTCGCTGGCATACTCTCATGAATGAGGTCTGATTTGTTCTGTGAATGAAAAAATAAGACTGTACTCAGCGTCTGCTGGTTATTCAAGTTAAAGGAAACATGTAATGGGCATTCCAGCTCAACTTGTTTTCACATGTGTGCTACAAGAATACAAACAATATCTAAAGTAAACATTGTAAATGATTTTCTTTTCTAAATAATTTTCAGACAAATATGAATATGTGAATGGAGATAGTAAAGATTAATCATTATTTGGCAAATTCAAAACAATCGTATACATGTAGGTTAAATTTGGGATTCATTGAAACTTGTTCAAGTTCGCTACGTTAGACAAATCCACTATCTACACATCATGTATATCTATGCTGCACGGCATGATGTAATCATGGTAATAAACCTTTTCGACATTCTCAAAGCATCATGAGAACAGCATCAGCCCTTACTGGCATTAGAAGAGCAAGCACATTAGTAGGCAGATTCACACGCAAAATCGTCTCCACGCGACGCTAATTCACAAACACGAGGAGTAATACCTTGTCCGCACGTCTTGAAAGTTTATCAACAACAGAGGGCGCAATTTACAGGCGGTCACCGCGCGGCGCTTGGTGCGGCCGTGCATGGCGACTGTAAATTGCGCCCTCTGTTGATAAACGTTTTAGATGTGGGTATTGCTCCTCTTGTTTGTGAAGTCAGTTTTGAGCTGCAAATATCTACTGTTCTTAACATTCTTGGAGGAATATTTCTATCCTACCGGGGAGATGGGCTGTTGAACTGTGGACGGAGATGATGCCAAGAATATTTATGCAGGTAAAGTGTGATTTTTGAACCTCGGTTTCTAGCATAGGACTGTTTTGCAGTTTTGTGCGCTAGGACGCCATATCATGGCGTCCTTTTAGGGCTACATATCCCTATGAATGGATTTCATTCAAAGGGAAATTAGCTCAGGAGGGAGTACAATAAACTTGCGCAAAACTCCAGATTGCGCTCGACATTTTTATTGCCATTTAAAATTGATTTTTCTGGTTATTATTTTCCTTACCATATCCGATATCATATCCCCACAAATAAGGTATCATTTTAAAGCTTTTTGTGAGATCTATCATTTGGGGTCATACTAATAACCGTCAACACGCACCAGCACCGTCAACACACCGTCAACACCTCCAGAACACATTCTAAATTAACAAATGAGGCATAGAAATGTAATGCATAGGCTAAATTAGAATTTTCGTCGGTTAAAAGTCACATTTCATTTATGAAAATGGAATTTCTTTCACGCGAAAAATTATCTCCAAGCAGCACGGCTGTTGGCCGCCATCTTGCCTTCGCACGCACTGCGCGCCCGGTGACATGGCTGAGTGAGGCAGCTGCATGGAGAGGTCCGTTTTCTTGAAGAAAGAAATCGCATTTTCAGACGTTTAACCTACCATTTTTAAGCCCAAATCTCGTGTTGACCCATACTTTACGGTTTTGTACCGCATTTGTCAGTTAAGAATGTGTTTTTGAGGTGTTTTTGAGGTGTTGACGGTGTGTTGATGGTGTTTTGCGTGTTGACGGTGATTAGTATGACCGATCATTCGAGACTATTTATGGGCGGTTTGATGTACTTTTAAAATTTCATGAAACTACCTACTATGTGTCGAGCGCAATCTGGAGTTTTGCGCAAGTTTATTGTACTCCCTCCTGCTCAATTTCCCTTTGAATGAAATCCATTCATAGAGATATAAACTCAGGAGGGAGTACAATAAACTTGCGCAAAACTCCAGATTGCGCTCGACACATGCAAAGATATGTGAACATGGTGAAAAGAATATCTCTCGACTCATGACAGATATTTAGAATAAAATAAACTAATATTTGGACTGGTTCACAGTGTCTTAGGCTTGTGTATAAATGACATGGTTTGTTTGGTCTCAATAAGCGAGTTCGATAATTCTCTGGTCAAAGGTCAGCTGTACCAAATTCCGCCTCGTCGTATAGGCCCTGCACGCTGTTTTGGTGGTACAGCTGACCCGTGACATTTTACCCATATTGCATTGCAAAAGTATTATCGAACTCGCTTATACCCACAATCCAGAACAAACAAACCCGACACAAATAGGCCTGGGCCTAGGCCTACAAAAAGGCTACATCACATGTAACTGTCCATGACTACTCTGTCTCTGCTCACCATCACTGAGTGTGAGTGACACAGTGAGTGACACTGCTGTGGGGAGAGATTTTTCAATTTTTTGCAGGAGCCGCAACTCCCTTGTCACAAAATTTTCTGCCCCAACATTTCATATTCCTTATCTTGATATGGCTATGTACACGTAGGTTAGGTTTAGTTCCTTGAAATGTTACTGGAAATGGTGAAATTTTACGAAAATATTGCTTACCACGACCACACCGGTTTTACCACTACACCACTCACCAGTCCAAACTACCAAAGTTTAACATCGTTTGTTGTCAACAGAGGGCGCCCTCTGTTAACACATTGACCACCACTCCTAGGATTTTTCCCAAGATCTTGGGAATTTTGGTGGAAAAGTATGAATTGTACATGCGGATGGATGCGCAAATAAAGCGTTCTAGTAGTGTACTGTATTTGCCGTTGCCTTGGGAATTCTTGGGAATTTTACTGGATGAATCTTGGGAATTTCAAATTTGATGAGGAGAGTTATTGTTAAAGGCGCTGCACTTACGTTGATGTCCGAGTCGTCGACAGAGGGCGTCCTAGTTGTAGGGCAAGAGTTTTTGTCGCGTCGATCAGGATTCAGAAGGAATCAGTAGAGTGGACGTAAATAGTGGAAAACACATCTTTTTTTATAAGTATGAGTTTTTGAAGACAAACATGTCATTCTTCGAGGGACTAGGATCAGCCGTGGAAAAAACCACTGTTGTACTTGATATTGGCGCTGCCTACACGAAGTAAGATTGGTCATGTTTTTTCTAGCCTGAATTTATACTCGATTCACAGCAATGTCATGTGCAATGACATGAAATGAATGAGGGTGGTGGGGGGCGTGGTGGGGGGCGCGGGGCGGGGCCCTACCAGGGATGGGTTTTGGCGGTCATAACCGAAAACTGGTTCTGTTGTTTCTCTTTGGGGCACTCCCTCTTTGGTTAATAATTTTGGGAATTTGAGTGTTTGTGGTCCGTAATTCCCACCTATTTAAAATTCCCAAAGAAATTCACCGACAAGAAACAACCGAACCAATCATGCCAATTCTTGGTTTCAACTGTAATATGACGGCCAAAACGCACCTCAAGTAAGTAGGGGCAGCAACACGAGTATTGATTTCTTGCCATTATGTTCCCATAAAATATAATGTAAGAATAGGAGGATGCAATTATTCGCTCAGGGGGGTTGGTTGAAGCTCCTATACTTATCCCCCCCCCCCCCCCCTTTTTAATCATTAGGCGAAGTAAAACAAAAACATGTTTTGCATCCCCGCCTGCTTCATTAAAACAAATTACCAGTGGAAATGAATTAAATAATAAAAACCAGAAATGTCAACCGATCCATCTGAAAATAAAATGCAAGCTTACTAAAACTATAATTAAAACCACTGTAAACATTTTCAATTATCTTGTCCACCATGTCCCTTCCTTCTTTTTTTGGTATCTTTGAACAGTTGGAAACCTACGGTTGTCAGAAATTTTAACAAGAATAAATTAAAAATAGAAAGCCCCTCCCTTTTTTTTTTTTAAACCCGGATGCACATTTCTTTTTTTTTACTTGGCCTTATCCTCTGTGACAAATAATCAATTGCATGCTCCAAATATGCTGTGGAAAAAATTGAGTTTGTCATGTTTGTTGTGACTGCATGAGTTTGAACATTTGATATTTTTGTTTTCCAAGTGGAATATACCTTTTTACATTCTCAAAGCATCATTGTATGGATGGCAAACAGTATCAACCATACTGGCATTAGAAGAGCATGCACATTATAATAAATGTGATTGCTCATATTGGTTGTTGTGGTTGTAACCTGCGGTGTTTGGGTCAGGCTGAGACTCTTTTGTGTTCCATTTTTACCTGATCTTTTGCCTGTTGTGTCCACGTATTTTCCACTTGTATTTGCCACCTGGCCGGGTGACGTCTGTACACGTCAATTTCTGCATTTTCAATCCATTATTGGGTATTGTGTATGTTATGCTTGGCTGCACAAGCCTCTTGTTTCCGTTTTGCTTGGCTGCACAAGCCGGCCTGGCGCCCATATGAAATCCGGTGTCACGGGGTTATTAAACCCTCCTACTGTTATAACTATTTCTTTATTATTTATCCTGGGTAGCCTGATCAGTGCAAATGCACTGTTCTCCCTCGGGGCCCAGTTTGAATTGAGAGAAGATGACAAAGGAAATTTCAGTTTTAGTAGTGGAAGGAAAACCCCAGAACAGTTATTCTTGGGGAAAACCCACGCAATCAGGTAGAGACTGAAAACCCAATCCACATAGTGCACCTGGACGGGAATCGAACCGGGGTCACCAGAGGTAGAAGGCGAGGAAAGAACCACTACACCAACCTGACCAACATAACCTATCAAAAAACCTAAGCCCTTCCTCTCCAACAGCTTGTGTGTTTCTACCTGAAATTCAATAGGTTTTGATAGTTAGGGTAGTTGGCTCCATTTTGGCACCGAGAGAGGGAGGGTTAATCTGTAGCAGGTACAGCGTTAAGTCGTTAACTAGTCCAGACTGCTCCTAAAACAATGCACGAATGACCCTAGCAAATGAGCACCCAAAAGTCTCTATCAACTGAAGAAATTTTTGCATTTAATCCAAACCATGCTAAATCTAACAAAATGCAACAATGGCAAAAAGCTGTTGTAATTTGTTGGATTTAGCTGTCAACACAAACATGGTGTGTTGGATATTATATTCAGTAGGGTATTTAGCAGCTAATGTTGGACACATACCAGATTGCATTTGTATGCATAGATAATGCATGTGTGTACGTGCACTGTATATATCTCCGAGGACAAGAGAAGAAAGGAAACACAAAGAAACCTTTCAGTCCTCGAACGTAGAGTCTTTTGTTGAAGTCGGTCCTCGAACGTAAGGATACGTGCTTAGTCTATGGGGGTTGGTTATATTAAAGGAACAATAGGAAACACAAAGCATTGTCCTCGGACGTATTGGGGTAGTACGACTTCGTGCATTCACATGTTAACATACTGTCTACCCCCCATTCCTTTTCTTGGCACACACGTAGAATTGGCTTTGCAAATGAGACAGGACCTCGGGCAATCATCGAGACCACTGTGAAGCAGCCACGCTCTGGCAAAGTGGTCAAAGTATGGGACTTCTCCAACTCAGAAGAGCTCTATGATGTCTTGGTGGACTTCCTGCATGTTGTGTACTTTCGGTGAGCCACATTCAAAATGCTATACAAAATTACTAGAGTACATGTATTAACCCCATTGTGCGCGGCTGTTATTGATGGGGGAATACAGCTAAGTGTATGCAAACAATAGGCACCACAATGAATAGATTTGTTTGAAAAATCTCCATCTATTCATTACACTCCCATTCAAGAACAATATAGCTGAAATGGATTGAGTACGTGTAGGAATGTGCATATAGATGACAACTGGCCAGGTGGTCTTTTCCAAACCACGGCTATGGCTGTGCACACTATTCAAGAGGTTAATTGGCCAGAAGATATTTCACTACCTGCAATTAATGTATACACACGATTATACTTGACAGGATTTATTTTGATATAATGGTGTCCTGACCATTCTAGTACATGTACTTTCTGCTCCCAGACTGCGTAGTGATGTGTCTGGAAAGTATGTGTCATTCTGTCATTTCATTATTGTGTAAAATCTATATTTAGACACATGAGAATTCCACCACCAGCAAATAGGAGTTTCTGAAATATACATGTAGTTCAGAGTACTTACAGTCACTGTTTAAATTAATAAAAGTATTGTTTTCCCCTTTTTAACTCTAACCCCTTGGGTAACTTTACTAGAAAGTATCCTTAATCCGCCAAAATCCACCTATTTTGTCATGCACAAAAAGTTGGTTTTGGTGACTGCTCAATATGGAGGTATCAAAATCCTGCAGTACCGCTAGGCTTACAATCCTCAATCCATCAAAATCTCCCAGTTTTCAATATGGAGGTATCCTGAATTCCCCCGAAATCCTCCAAAACAGGGTTTGGATTTTGATGGATTCAGGTAGGTTAGGGTTAAGCAACAGTTGGGCTGTAGCCTAACCCATTACCACCGGTTGACACATATATGTGCGGGTTAAAAATTGCCAACTGGCCGGTTGACGTCTTCTACTTCTACATTTTTTGTACGTCGATAATTGACAGTGCGTCCAATTGGATATCTCGTCAATTTGCTTGGCGTGCACGGTGTGGACCAGTGTTTAATTAACGCATTTACAAAATGTGCGTGTAGGTGCAGAACAAAGATTTACAGTGAGATATATACAGTGAAGTCTTTGAACTTTGTTTTAGAAAGCCACGGTGAGCAATCCAGTCTTAAATGCTTTAAGACTGGGTGCAGCATGTACTGTGGCTGGGATGAGTTCCAAAGTAGGATTGTTCTGGGCATCAATGAAAACCTAAATGCATCTATCCGGGTTTGATAGGGTAGGAAGTTGTATGCTGTGGATCTTCTAGAAGTTGTGTGCCTAGGGATTGGAAAATATGTATGTGGGACTATTATCAAACTATGTACGTACCACCTTGTACACAAATATGATGCTCTGGGTTTGTCGTCGTCTCTCTAATGTTTCCCATTCCAGTTTCTTCAGCATTTCTGTGACGCTCTTACTGGAGCACTGCGGCGGTGGGGTTTGTTCAGGACAAACCTAGCTGCTCTTCTTTGAACCCCTTCCACCTTATCTTTTAGGCATTTCTGGTGTGGGCTCCACACTGCACTGCAGACGTCTTCCAGACGGGGTCGAACTAGTGTCTGATAGGCAGTAGCCTTTACTGACTGTGGTGCGTACTGCAGATTGCGACGCAGGAGACCCAAGATTTTGTTGGCCTTAGATGTAATCATGTTGATGTGTTGGTTCCATTTCATATTTTTAGTTATTGTTACCCCGAGATAGGGTGTTGACTCGGTCTGTAGCAGATTCTGATTTCCCATTCGGTATGTCCAGTTGCGTTTATTTTTTCTGGCTTTGGTGATTGACATTGTGAAGCACTTAGTTGTATTGAATGCCATTTGCCAATCCTGTGTCCATTGATGTAGGTAATCCAGGTCATCCTGCAGTGCTTGATGGTCGCTGTCATGTTGTACTGTTCTGTAGATTATGCAGTCGTCAGCATATAATCGAATGTGGCTTGTTATATTTTCAATGATGTCATTAATATAAACAAGGAACAGGACAGGTCCCAGGACACTTCCTTGAGGCACGCCAATCTCTGCATTTTCAATCCGTTATTGGGGTATTGTGTACGTTATGCTTGGCTGCACAAGCCTCTTGTTTCCATTTCACAAGCCGGCATGGCACCCCGGCACCCAGATATAGCACCCAGGCTCAAGGGGTTAAATAAGTAGTCCAAGAATAGCCATCTTTTTGACATCAAACTTTTGAATTTTTGAAAATTCCCAAAGTTTCAGCAAATTTTCCAAAAATTCCAAATATTCCCAGTGGAAATTTTCTTCATTCAAAATTCCTGGGAATAGGCCTATTGCAACCCTAATCTCAGCCAAAGGTTGCTTTTGGAATTAGTATATGTACATGTACATGTACATGTACATATGCATATTACTAAAAGGTATGATACAGTATATGTAGCAAAATAGTGTGATAAAATATATACATGAAGAAAGGAACGTGTGAATGTTTGAGCTCAATCCGTTATCACAAGAAAATAAGTGAAAAGCTGTTCTGCTTTCAGTGATTTTGTACACTGTATTACGTTCGAGGACAAGAGGAGAAAGAAAATACAAAGGAATCTTTCTTGTCCTCGGGAGACCGTCTTTTGTTAAAATCTGTCCTCGAACGTAAAAATACGTGCTTAGTCTATGGGGTTGGGTTATATTAAAGGAACAATAGGAAACACAAAGTTTTGTCCTCACCAGTATAGGAAAGTACGACTGTATGTGCACGTCCATGTGTTGCGTATTTTGATAGTTAAAAATATAATACACGTAAGCCACAGCATTTTTTTGAGGACTTCACATACAATTTTCTCAAAGATGGCAGCATTTCAGCTTAAAATATTTCTTTGAAGGATTGGTATCATCTTTGTAAACAGTAAGTATGCTTATAGCTTCAAACTAAGCTGTATCATACTTTTAAAATATCAGACATGCATTATGATCGTAATGCGTTTGATTTGTAGATCACATACTATCTGATTTCTCTTCACCCCTCTCCAGGCACCTGTTGGTCAACCCCAGAGACAGACGGCTGGTCATCTGTGAGTCCATACTGTGTCCGTCGCAGTTCCGGGAAACACTTGCCAGGGTTCTTTTCAAGCACTACGAGGTATACTTTTATGTCTTGCATTTTCATTCTTTTTCAGCTGAACTAATCAGTTTATGTAGTGTCCTGTTTCCGCAGAAGAATCAAGACGATAGGCTTGAGCGACTCCAACTTTGTTTGAGTCATTTCCGACTTTTGGGCAGAAATCGCAATTTTATTCAGAATCAGCTGCATATATTATGCACAAAATGCGCGTCAGCAGCACATCCTTTGATTCTACTCATCATGACGCAGCCTACTTTCATCTTCTAAATAGAATTATGCAAACTTTTTGAGGTCGATGATTTTTTTTCCTATTTGTTTTTCTTTGTGTGCGACATTGTAGTATTATAAACAATCTGCATGTGGTTGTGGATGTTCATGTACAAAAGCCCCAACGCTGCATTTTATCAGGCATGGTTGTCGTATTCCCCTTGGAGGTTTCACCGATTTTTGGCTTTTTAGGAGTGTCTAACTCAAAGTCCATCTGTTGTTTTATTAGTTTTCTTTCACGGCGCTCATGTAGTGTGTTCACCTTGTGAAAGAGTTCGTCGTCCCCATCGTATTCCTCATTAGGCCTGATCTTCTCCAGAAATCTACAAAACTACAAAAAGTGAAGGCCATAAATGGTTCAAATTACACAGATTTATATGTCTGCAATTTGGATATTACTCAAAAGTGGTCAAAAATACAACTTCTCACATATGAAATTGCACACAGGATGAAATGTTACATTACCGAAAACATTGGTACCACTAGAATTGTACATTAACCCTAACCATCCCTAACCTGCCAAAATCAAACACCCCATTTGTGTTGAATTTTGTGTGATTGGGTACTGTAGAGCCTTGGCACCATCACTTTGCATGGGACTTGATGCCCTGATTTTGTCCAAGTACAAAGAATGTGCCATTGGTTTACTACACAGTGTTGGAGTTTGTGTGGTTAGGGAAGGATTCTAGTAAAAAGCCTTGGGCTGTTAGGGTTAACCCTAATTAACCCACCTCAATCCTCCAAAATCCTCCTTGCAGTTTTGGAGGATTTTGGAGGATTGAGGATGAATGGTGTTTCAAGCAAGGAGGATTTTGGAGGATTGAGGATGAACGGTATGTTTTTAAAAAGAGGATTTTGGAGGATTGAGGATTAACGGTGTTTAAAGCACATGAGGATTTTGGAGGATTGAGGAGGAATGCATTTTTTGGGGCCCCGGTTGTTCTATCAAAATTGATACTCAGTCCTCCTCAATCCTCCAAAATCCTTTGCTTCAATCACCATTCATCCTCAATCCTCCAAAATCCTCCTGTGCTTCAATCACCATTCATCCCCAATCCTCCAAAATCCTCTGGTGCTTCAATCACCATTCATTCTCAATCCTCCAAAATCCTCCAAAACCTCCATGAAAATGTTGGAGGATTGAGGAGGGTTAGGGATAAGGAGTGGCAAAGGGAGATAGTTTCACATGTGTGGAGAAAACGGGAACACAGCATTACACAGTCATCAACATACATGGTACCGATATGCCCAATCCTGTCTGTCACGCCATTTTTGTTGTGAATACCACAACGGTGTTTCATAGGGGAGTTTCTTCCCAAATGTTACTTTGTTCTGAGTACATGTATGGTCTCTTTGGGTTCAAGTTCTTGATGAGAATTTCCTCCTCATTCTGACATGTGATTCTTCCTGAGTAACTTAAAAACCCTAACCCCTCAATGGTTCATCAGGACTACACTGCTGAATCCAACGGTGACTCATATGAGTTTCCTGCTCAATCCAACGCAGTCCAACGCATGCAGTCCAACATGCCAAGTTGCTGGGTACATGTACATGTACCTACATGTAAAAATAGAAAATGACTTGCCTGCTAAATCCAAGAGAATCCAACTGTGTCTTAACAGAATCCAACAGAATGTAACACAGCCCAACCGTCCACACTATGAGTAAGGCCCCGTTCCCACTAGATCCACCAATTGGGGGATCTGATCCACCTTTTGCCAAATTGCCGGATCAGATCCCCCAATTGGTGGATCAGATCCTGCAATTGTGTGTAGTGGGAATGCTAATCGTTATAAGGTGGATCAGGATCTGATCCACCTTTCTTGATCCACCTTTCTTGATCCACCTTTCTTGATCCACCTTTGGACCAGGATACAGATCCTCCAATTGGTGGATCAGATCCTGCAATTCGTGGATCACGATCAAGTGGGAATGCAAAAGGTGGATCTGATCCGGCAATTTGACCTGTCAATATCCGGCTGGTGCACGAGAGGCGCGAAAAGTTTGCGGTCTGAGGAACGAAGAAATACGTTTAGGCGTGTAGCTCATGTGAACATTTCCCACGTGCACGACATGCACAATAAACAACTACTGAACTACGGGCTGTATACAAAATGTGTCACCACGGGTGCGCGATGCATGCGTTATGTGCATGCGTGTGTATGCAGCGCACATGTGTACGTCCTAGGCCTTTTACAATTTTCGTTGCGTACTGGAAAGTCGTCCGTTTCTAAACCTTTTTCACTCGTGTAATTTTATTTATTTTTCCAACCATAAATAATTTAGTGTTAGTGTATAGCCTGCAGCGTGTCATAGAACAACAACCGTAGCAAAGTTTGAAGAAAATCATACATTTTACTAGGTTAAATGTTCGATCCGATTCGAGCCAGTACTAACGTTAGTACTACTCCAGAAAATCTTGACACAATAAATATCTTGTAAAAACTAACAGAAATCATCTTTGCAGAAGTTAAATTTGTGTAAAAAGATGTTTGTTTTTTTACGCGAAAACTATGATTACTTAGGGAAGTGATAGCACGTTGCATGTGCGGCATATGTACGATTCGCTTGAGTCTGTCGGGAGATTGGTATTTGGCAGCTGATACGCCTCAAATAAATACTTTGTCGATATTCCTCCATGTTGAAACTTCGAACATCAAAACATCGCACATGTACACACATGTGTACGTATGCAATTTGACCCGTCCCAGCATGCAACGCTGCCACAGAGCGCGCGTTCAGCAAGCAAGCGCATGCGTAATACCGAACTCAGTGACCTTTCGGACTCGACACTTCCGTTCGAAAAGGTGGATCAAGTGTAAGTGGGAACGCGACTTGCGGTTTCGTTGCGGTTAGACAACGATCACACCAAAATGCCGGATCTTGATCCACCTTTTCCCAATTCAAGTGGGAACGCGGTCTTAGCTGCTCAATCCAACGCAATTATCAAAGAGTTGGATCCTGTTGGATTCATTAGGGTTAGGGTTAATAAACTTATGATTGCATCTTGTTCTTCCAATTAACCACCTGTGTCTCCTGATTCTTTGATTTCCCGCTGTGCTCGTCTGCATCGCCACAGTACACCATCATGGTGTACCATACTACATGTACATTTCTGTACACCTTCACCAGGCACTGCAGACATTGAAGGTTGTTGATTATTGCATTATTGAGATTTACATTAATGTCCCTACCTTTGAATTCCTGTCCAGGTTCCTTCCATACTCTTCGCTCCGTCTCATCTCCTGGCTCTGTTCACCCTCGGCATCGAGACGGCACTGGTCCTGGATTCCGGTTATTCGGAAACCATCGTCCTTCCTGTATCCTTTAAGCGGCTAATGAAAGTCGCATTGTGCACATAGTCTTTGACCCTCCAAAACCCTTCGAAATTATTAATACTAAATCACATACTAATGTAGGGACCCTTCTGAAAACTTCACAGTGAGTTGAGGGTGTGTAGTGTGTGGATCCTTCAAAACACTCCAAAGGGATTTGTGTTAAAAAAGGGGAATACTGTAGGGATCTTGCCAGAAGAATTTGATTGCTCATGAAGGTTTTTGCCATCCCAATTGTAGATCCATACAAACATATACCACACAGTATAGTATAGTTAACACTTCAAAAACTTCAGGACTTTTTAGCTAGTATATACCAGGCTAATAAGAGAACATGGGAGAGGTCTTTTCCGGCATGCCTCACTTGGGCAAGAAAAGATTCTGAGAACTTGTTTTTCACCTCTTAAATAGACAACTGAGCAGGGGGGCTATATCCAATGAGGGCATCAAATTACCTGGGTTATGAATAAGCTCAAAGTCTTTTAACACTTCAAAACCTTCACGTAAGAATACCTTAATGGTTCTGAAGCGTCATACATACTACGCAGAACTTTGTCCCCCAAGTAGGAGATCCTGCAAAAACAAATTCACAGACCAATCTGGTAGAATTATACCAGTGACTTTCTTTGTACTAGTACAGATGTCTTCAGCACCGAGTGTTAATTTCAGATGGCTCCCCCTCTGCTTTGCTTAGCACAGAAGCATTTTTCATAGCCACAGCAGGTTAGCAGCCAAAATGTCATGAAATGTATAGTGCTTGTGACTGGTTATCTACGAGCTTTTGCTTAAGAGGAAAATTTGCTAAAGATATCGGTGTGCCCAGAAGTCCCTCATTCTTGCAAAATCCCCACATTCTTGGAAAGAAACCGTTTTTTCAGGTCAACTTCCTTGACTGAACCAATGTACAGATTTATGGAGGTGTCCCCATTATCAAGGGCATACAGGCACTACCACTGGGTGCCAAGGCAATCCACAGGTTGGTAATAATTAACCCGAACTCCCTACATCATTTTTTGGTCTACAAATGTACATATAACCTGAATCCTCCAGAATCCTTCAATGTCTGTTACTGGAGACCACTGCCTGAATCCTTCAAAATCTTCCAGTGGGTTTCTGACTAGTATCTACGGTAACCTCAATCCTCCGAAATTAACCAGCATCAGATTGGGCCTCATGACCTGGATCCTCCATTTTCCTCCAGAGGCAAAAATCCTGTAATGCCCTCAATGCTGCAAAATCCTCCGATGCTTCAACTTGCAAACACCCTCAATCCTCCAAATTCATCCATTTGGCAAAGAGGATTTTTGAGGATTTGGGAAGGTTAGGGTTAAGGATGGTTTTAAAACAATTCTGCTTTTCTGGTAACCCTGCCTGCCATTGAAATTTGCCCTTACATGCAGTTCTTCTTTCTCAAGTTTACCTTCAATAGCCAATTGATGTTCTTATACTGAAGTTCTGTGCACTATTTGCTTTTGCTGTCATTTTCAGAAATAAATGGATTTGGGGGTTAGTAATTTTATAGCGTGCTAGCAAATACTGTAACACTGACCTGTTTAACCCTAACCCTCCTCAATCCTCCAAAATCCTCATGGTGGTTTTGGAGGATTTTGGAGGATTGAGGAGGATTGAGGAGGAATGGTGATTAATAATAATAATAATACAAGCATTTGTAAAGCGCCATCTATCTATGTAGACATATTCCGAGGCGCTTGAAGAAAAGAAACTGTCCAGAACTCTACAAATAATTAAATATACATGTACATGTATGTATACTTGAAACAAAACCAGCAATCTAATTATAAGTTGAGTCAAACAGGAATGTTTTAAGAAGGCATTTGAAGGTATGTAAAGATTGACAGCTACGAATTTCCTGAGGCAAAGAGTTCCATAGAGTGGGCGCCGTAACTGAGAAGGCATAGTCCCCATACGATGTTCTAGTTCTTGGTGTCACAAGAAGATGTTTGTCAGATGACCTCAGGTGGCGATTAGGGGAATACTGGGTGAAGAGATCCTGCAGATATGTTGGTGCGCTGTCATTGAGGGCTTTCCAGGTAAGTAGGATTATTTTGAAGGCAACCCTCTGTTTGACTGGAAGCCAGTGAAGATTTCTCAGGACTGGAGTAATGTGGTCAAATTTCAGTGTTCGGGATAAGACACGAGCCGCAGTGTTTTGAACATGTTGAAGTTTGCACATGAGAGTGTTGGTGATTCCAAACAGAAGTGAGTTGCCATTATCCAACCTTGATGTCACGAGAGCATGGATAAGGATGGCAGCCGACTCATCAGTCAGGATTCGGCGGATGCTGTTGATGTTTCTAATATGGTAGTATGACGTTTGGCAAACTTTCTTGACATGCGATTCCATTGACATCGTGCTGTCAAACATGATGCCAAGATTACGTGCAGTCGTAGAACGTTGAATATTAGAAGTCCCAAATTGCATCTGGTTGCATCTGATTTTATCCTGGCTACGTTTGGAAGTGATAATTAGAAGTTCGGTCTTGTCGTCGTTAAATTTTAATTTATTCCTGGTCATCCATTGCTTAAGATCACAAACACATTGTTCAATACGCTGTCTCACGGAGTGTTCGTCGTCATGGTTTCCTAAATGAAACAATCCATATATCTGTGTGTCGTCTGCATAGCAATGAACTTGAAGTTGATGCCTCCGTACAATAGCGGCAATAGGCTCGGAGTATATTGTGAAGAATAAGGGACCTAATACTGATCCTTGAGGGACGCCAGAAGAAAGTGAGATGGGAGATGATAAAGATCCATTGATGTTCACAGTCTGTGTTCGATGACATATATATGATCTAATCCATTGCAGGGCTGGACCAGTAACACCGATGGACTGAAGGCGGTGGAATAAAACATCATAGTCTATAGTGTCGAATGCTGCAGAGAGATCAAGGAGAACAAGGAACACACCACGCTTATCGTCAACTGCCCGGAGAATATCGTTCTTAACTCTTAGAAGAGCAGTCTCTGTTCCATGATGTTTTCTATACGCAGATTGCAATGGTTCATGTAGATTGTGTTCAGTCAGATGATCAGTAATTTGGGAATAAACAACCTTCTCTATTACTTTGGATATGAATGAAAGGTTGGATACGGGACGAAAGTTCTTGAGGTTTTCAGGATCGAGGGTGGGTTTCTTCAGCAGAGGAGTCACCAGGGCATTTCTAAATTGCTGTGGGAATTTAGAAGATTGAAGAGACAGGTTGACAATTTTGGAGATAACTGGAGTCAAAATATTCAGATTGTTCTTTAGGAGCCAGGTAGGAATTGGATCCAAATCGCACGTCTTTGATGGTGATGATTTGATGATTTTCCTGATTTCCTCATCCAGAGCTGGTGTGAATTCTTCCGATGGTGTAATATCAGAGTGAGATGACTCGGTGGTATACGGCTGCATACAATCTAGATCGCGGTCAAGATTATTACGAATGTTCCGAATCTTTGTTATGAAATAATCACTAAAAGTTGTCGCCAATTCCTGTTTATTGTAGTGTGTGGGTAGTTTAGTTTTTCCTTTGTTGTGGAGTAGAGATTCAACAATTTTGTAGAGCTCTCTCTGGTTCCCACAGCTGGCTAGTTTTTCTTTGAAGTATGATGATTTGGCACTGTTGATCATATTAACAACACAGAGTCGTTGCGCTTTAAATTGGTTTCTATCAGATTCTGATCTGGTTTTCCTCCAGCGTCTCTCCAATTTCTTGCGGTGTCTCTTGGCATCGGCAATCTCCGGGGAATACCATGGATTGGCTGGTCTAATGGTAATACAGCGAGTTTTCAGTGGAGCATGCTTTTCCAGAATAGACTTCAGTGTGGAGTTGTACTGATCTATGAGTGTTTGGAGGTCATTGGACGGGTTGGTAAACAATTCTGACTGGCTAATATCGTTGGAAAAACTGTCATGGTCTAGAGATCCATATTTCCGATAGGAAATATGCTTCTTAGTTGGTTGAGGTTTAGTCAGATTCAGTGCACAATGCAAAGCAGCATGATCTGTCAGAAAACATGCAACATCCACTGAATCAATTAGGTTGTCCGTGGGTCGTGCAAAGACAAGGTCCAATATATGGCCACTCACATGTGTAGGAGCACATACAAACTGTTTCAGGTTAGTGTTTTGAATTATATCATTGAGGTGGCGAGCAGCAGAATCATCTGTATCCCAGTGGAAATTAAAATCCCCAACAATCAGCAACTTGCTTGGGGATGCCGAGAGTACACTGACATATTCGGAGAAATCGTCAAGGAACATTGTAGGGGTTATACGATTCTTTGAGCTGTATGGTGGCCTATAGATGATTACCAGCTTCACGGATGAGAAAGTTCCTTTGACAGTTACATCACAACATAGACTTTCAAAATTACCACTACTGTGTGATGTTATTGGGCCGTGTTTGATATTAGTCTTATATATGAGAGCAATACCCCCACCAGTTCCATTTGGACGAGGTACATGACACATGTCATATCCAGGAATGCATAATTCACCTATTATTTTATCATGTTTATCAGTAGCTGATAACCAAGTTTCAGTCAGTGCAATCAAATCAAAATCATGTTCAATAAAGTAGTCAGTCAGTAGGTTGGTTTTATTGCACACAGACTGGGCATTTAGGACACACAGTTTGGAGAGCATGGGTTGTTTCAGACTACTGTCTGTTGATGTTGGCGGTGTTGATATATGCAGGTCATTGTCCGAGGATACAGTTGGTATTTCATGTACCACTTGTGTTGGGGGGTCAGATCGGTTTCCTCGACGTGACGGTCGCTTTGTGTTTATTCGTAGGTCTTTCAAGGTGGACCATGTAGCTGGAGAAACGGGTATTGTTTTACATCTTAAACCGATACTTAGGAGATGCTCACGCTCATACCTATGAGTAGGTTTGTTGATGACTGCAGCTGTAGTTATTTCACTAACAGGACCAGGGTTGGGGTTTATATCCCCACAGATTAACAGGGCAATGTTGAAATTTGAAGAAGAATTCTGGTAGTATGGAATAGGTGTTTTCAGGTAACACTTGATGGTCAATCTCTTCCATGTTGGGCCATATGCTGGAGAGTATGCATATCTGGCAGACCGTTCACTTGCTAATCCCTGCACATCACACACCAGAACAAGGGCAAACAGGAAACTCCAAGTTAACACCTCCATTGTATAAGGCAGTGGGCAGGAGACAAACAGCAGCTCCTCTTAGACCCCGTTCCCACTAGATCCACCAATTGGGGGATCTGATCCACCTTTTGCCAAATTGCCGGATCAGATCCCCCAATTGGTGGATCAGATCCTGCAATTGTGTTAGTGGGAACGCTAACCGTTATAAGGTGGATCAGGATCTGATCCACCTTTCTTGATCCACCTAAAGACCAGGATACAGATCCCCCAATTGGTGGATCAGATCCTGCAATTGGTGGATCACGATCAAGTGGGAACGCAAAAGGTGGATCTGATCCGGCAATTTGACCTGTCAACATCCGGCTGGTGCACGAGTGGCGCGAAAAGTTTGCGGTCTGATGAACGAAGAAATACGTTTAGGCGTGTAGCTCATGTGAACATTTCCCACGTGCACGACATGCACAATAAACAACTACTGAACTACGGGCTGTATACAAAATGTGTCACCACGCGTGCGCGATGCAAGCGTGCATGCATCCATTCAGCGTACATGTGTATTCCTTTCGTTCCGTACTGGAAAGTCGTCCGCTTCTAAACCTTTTTCATTCGTGTAATTTTACTTATTTTTCCATCCACAAATAATTCCGTGTTAGTGTATAGTCTGCAGCGTGTCATAGAACAACAACAACCGTAGCAAAGTTTGAAGAAAATACATTTTACGATCCGATACGAACCAGTACTTATAATATTACGATTAAGTTTGGACTGCTCTCCGCATCCATGGGCAAAATCAGACCGAGAAGCATTTGGATTTCTTCCTCCATGTTGAAACTTCGAACATCAAAACATCGCACATGTATTTGACCCGTCCCAGCATGCAACGCAGCCACACAGCGCGCGCTCAGCAAGCAAGCGCATGCGTAATACCGAACTCAGTGACCTTTCGGACTCGACACTTCCGTTCGAAAAGGTGGATCAAGCATAAGTGGGAACGCGACTTGCGGTTTCGTTGCGGTTAGACAACGGTCACACCAAAATGCCGGATCTTGATCCACCTTTTCCCAATTCGAGTGGGAACGCGGTCTTATTGTTCAAGCATGGTCAGGCTTGTGGCTTGGCTGATGAGTCATTGATCCGTGGTTTGCATGGCTGAAAAGCCCATCCATGAATATTACCTTCCAGTGAGCAAAAATTGAAGATTTCCAACATCAATATTTCAACTAGAAGAGTAGATGACAACATGTACAGATAGCACCAGAAGATTCCTTGGTGTTAGCTCTTCAGGGTGATATAAAATATGCAACAAACTAATGTGAATAGCAGGATATAATACATGAAATATACAGAGCGAAAAAAGTGTGCAGCTTGCGCGCACAACTACACTCTGGTACATTGAAGCACCGGAGGATTTTAGAGGATTGAGGAGGAATGGTGATTGAAGCACAGGAGGATTTTTGAGGATTGAGGAGGAATGGTGATTGAAGCACGGAGGATTTTGGAGGATTGAGGATGAATGGTGATTGAAGCACCGGGCGATTTTGGAGGATTGAGGATGGTTCCTAGCAATAAGGGCCTAGGGGGTTAGGGTTAAAGTTTTGTGTGCATAGATGCTAGGGAAAACAGAGAAAAATTATGTTCCAGTAGTCTGGTTCCCTGACACTACTTTAGACAAATTGGAAAAATGTGTAGAGTCAGGGAATTATCAGGTCGGGGAACTAGACTATTTCCAATGATTTTTCAGCCGGCAATCGTTGGAAAATGGTATATAAATTTCCACTTTTCTTGAAAACGACATCACCCCAGGTGCCATGATTTCTCACAGGATGCTTGAGACTGCTATTTACTTACAATCTAGTACGGTATTTCATAATAATTCAGTAGTTTTGTTTTTTGATGTTTGCAAATGTTGTACACTACATTTAAATAAATGATTTGCAATGTCCTTTTCTTTATTTTTGTTTTATGGGTATCACCCAACACAAGGCATGGGCTACAAAAGCCAAAAAAAATAAAACAAAGATCATGTGAAAGATTATTGATGGAAGGGAAGCAGGTTACAGGTAAGGAGTTCCAAAGAGAGGCAGTACGAGGGAAACAAAATTGAAGAGTATCTCACAGAACTAGCCTTTCGAACAACAACAGTGAAAGGATGTGATGAGATAGACATGTGAGGATGTGATGAGTGCCTGAAAGTTTGGACGGGAGAACTAATGATGGCAGGCCACTGGATTACTAATGAGAGGAGTAAACTTGGGCAGTTCTACACCCGGAAAGTGTCGGTCTACCCATAGGCCAACACCCACCCAAAAGTTTTGGAGGACATTTTCCTTGGAACACTTATGAAAACCTCGCGATGGACATGAATGACAAATGACATTTGGTTTACTCAGTAAAAGCACAAACGTGAAACTTTCATTACAACATTGATTCTGTTTATCCCGATAGCAACTTGCAAGCGAGACTTTTAGAAGAGGGTGTGGTGAAGGGGCATGGAGACGGAGAAAGACCTCTATCATCAGTCATGAGTAGCATCCCAGAGGAAACATTGGAGGATATCAAAGGTGGGTATTAGCCAACTATTGACTGGCATGGAAGGAAATATAACAGAAACGTGTCCAGTACACACATTCCCTGTTGTAAGGGGATAGGTGAAGGTTGTGATGGAAAGAGACCTCTTTCATCAGTCATAAATAGTATCCCCAAGAAAACAGAAAGATGGGTGTAAAAGGAGGATATCAAATATGGGTAATATGCAACTATTGACTGGCTTGGAGGGAAATATAACAAGCTCTGGTTACATGCATCAGTAATGGACTCCCCATGACAAGGGAAAGTTATTTGGTGATGAAGCGAGACCTCTTTGATCCATCCAGAAGTAGCCATGATTTGTTTACAGTACAGGGAATGTGGAGAAGGGATGATTTGAGGAGCACAGAAATTATGGGGCTCTCCCATAGTATTTAAGAAAAAATGCTGAAAATTGTTGAAAAAAGGTCCATGAAATAAAGTATTCATAAATTTATAGTAAATTGCATTTTTGCATGAAGTATGTAATCTTTGAGAAAGCTAGAAAGCAAACAAAAATTATTAGACCTGTATTTTTTTTATATTATGTAGAAAACATGTGGGGTATAATTTTCACCCAATTTCATCTCAAGGTCACATGATTCACAAGGTCAAATTCAAGGTCAAACAAAGTAAAGGTCAATAGGTCATCAAACCTCAAATAATGCTTAGAAATTACCTTTCAAAAGACACTAATATCAGCAGATATGGGCCATAGATATGGGCATTTGAAGGTTGGTGTGCCCAGCTTGGCTATCGCCAAAAAAGGGTTTCGTAGCACAAAAACCGTTGGTCCGATGGGGCTGAAACTTTAAATTTCAGCTTTTTCAGCCTCAGTTACCCCATACACCACATTTGAGCCAATTTGAAGGGGGTCGGGTTTAACCCATTGGGTGATCTGACATGGAATGACCCAAATATATAAGGGGTGTGCATCGGAACCGGGTACCCAATACCCGACCGTTCATGTCAGGAACCGGTTCCAGATTATGGAATCGAGTACCCGTACAACTTTACATTATCGCATAGTTACTTCCCAGACAATGAAAAAAGAAAGGTTTTGAATGTTATTTGTCGGGAATTTTCAAAAGTAAAACCGGATTATGTGGGAAAACAACACAGATTTCATGTTTATGACGCTCAAGAAAGTTGACAATAAAGGGAATTTACTGGTCATGGTTTTTGTAGTCTGGGTATGTAAGAGCCTCGACAAGACATAATAGCATGCCTCAATCCACAATAAATACAACTGTATAAAGCTTCCGAACAAGTCTTTTGTGATGATGCCGGTGCATGCGCGTGCCGGCACACACAAAGGTGGAGAAGTGACCATGTTTACTGGGCAGGCATGACTGTAGATTTTCAGAATTTTGTCAGAATTCAGACTTTTGAAACTCAGAGAAAGATATTGGGATTGGAAGTTTTGGGTTGGGTTTCTTTAACGGGTACCCGGGTACCCGTATTTATTTTTTTATTGGGTACCCGGTTCTTTTAATACCTGTACATGCTCACCCCTAAAATATATAAACCCTACCGTTATCGGATTTGATTTTCAGCCCAAAAAAATCACTTTTTTATTTGTTTTATTGCTCCATGTGGAAGAGAGCTAGAGTGTTGGAGCGCCTGTTTTCTAGGTTTTTTAAATTCATAATTTTTTTTTTATTTTCAGTGAGAACGTGTTTTGTGACCAACATGGATCGAATCCGGTTGATACAGCAGAGCATACTCCAGTCAGACCCAAATAAGGTAAATTTTCACATCATATCACAGAATTTGTCAAACAAACCACAACTAGGTCAATCTAAATAAATTTTCAAAGTGAACAAAGAAAACTGTCCGAATAAACAGTCTGCATTTTGTATTTTGTGAATTGCTCATCACAGAGCTCAATTAAATTAACCCTAACCCTGTGGCAGCGTTGCATGCTGGGATGGGTCAAATACATGCGATGTTCGAAGTTTCAACATGGAGGAAGAAATCCTGGTCGTCTTGTTGTTGGTGGTCGCCATCTTCGTCTTGGAGCAGTACAAACTACAAACTTTTTTAACGTAATATTATAAGTACTGGCTCGAATCGGATCGTAAAACGTATTTTCTTCAAACTTTGCTATGGTTGTTGTTCTATGACACGCTGCAGGCTATAAACACGGAATTATTTATGGATGGAAAAATAATTAAAATTACACGAATAAAAAAGGTTTAGAAGCCGACGAAAGGAATACACATGTACGCTGAATGGATGCATGCACGCTTGCATCGCGCACGCGTGGTGACACATTTTGTATACAGCCCGTAGTTCAGTAGTTGGCTGTTTTGGAAACTTTTCCAAAACAGCCCTTGTTTTCGTTAAGATTATTTTTTTTATTTTTTTTTTTTTTCAGCCAAATACCCATAGCATTTGTACACGTTTTCTTTCTTACCGGCACTTTGGCTACTTTTATGCTGCCGATTGGCTTTAAACTTGGCAGACACTTACACTAACTGCTCAGAATGTATGCCAAACATTTACGTCATGATGACGTCATCACGTGATTTTTTATGAATTTTTGAAATGTTAAAATCGGAACATTCTTTTCAATATATCTAGCGAACAAAACAAGATATTTTCAAAATTCTTTTTGTTATAGCTTTGGTATGTCTCAAAGATATGCCCTAAAAGGGAGAAAATGTGTGACGTCATGATGACATCATCAAAAATGTGCTTTTTTAAAACACATATAAGGATAGGTCCGATCGTCATGAAAATTGGTGGGTAGGTAGATACTGTCACTAGGATGCAAAATCCAAAGTGACGTCATGATGACGTCATCACGTGATTTGTTATGAATTTTTGAAATGTTGAAATCGTAACATTCTTTTAAATATATCTCGCAAACAAAACAAGATATTTTCAAAATTCTTTTTGATACAGCTTTGGTATGTCTCAAAGATATGCCCTAAAAGGCGAAAATTGTGTGACGTCATGATGACGTCATCATTTTTTTTTTTTTACACATGTAAGGGTCGGTCCGATTAACAAAATGTATACATTGAATTTTTCTCTACCTAATTCAAAAATTTCATGATCGTGGCTCACTCAAGTATTAAGAAATAACAGCCATCTGAAAATTTAGACCAAATTCAATATAACACAAAGGAAGTCTGGGAAGGGCAGAAAACCATGGCTTTCATGTGGCATGCTGTCTATAAAAAGAGTTGATCTCTAGTCTTTTTTTCAAGTCGTTAGACAAGTCGTAGGCAGACACTTACACCAACTGCTCAGAATGTGTGCCAAACTTTTACGTCATGATGACGTCAATCACATGTCACGTGACGTCATCTTAAAGGGGCATTTTTTGAAACTATATATCTACAGAAGTACAAGTCTGATTCAGTTGAAAAGTAATATCTAGATAGCCCAGTAGGTTTATAGATGAAAATTGACATGACGTTATGATGACGTCATCACATGTCATGTGACGTCATCTTAAAGGTGCATTTTTTGAAGCCATATATCTACAAAAGTACAAGTCAGATTAAGTTAAAACGTGGTATTTAGTTATGCCAGCATGTGTTAGATGAAAATTGATGTGACGTCATGATGACGTCATCGGCTAATTTTCTATGATTTTTTTCATTTTTGAAATTTCATTAAAATCACAAAATTCTACACACAAAAACAAAACAGCCCTGTGTTTGTCCACAAACACTGCACCACATGTCTAGTTGTTTATTGTGCATGTCGTGCACGTGGGAAATTTTCACATGAGCTACACGCCTAAACGTATTCCTTCGTTCATCAGACCGCAAACTTTTCGCGCCACTCGTGCACCAGCCGGATGTTGACAGGTCAAATTGCCGGATCAGATCCACCTTTTGCGTTCCCACTTGATCGTGATCCACCAATTGCAGGATCTGATCCACCAATTGGGGGATCTGTATCCTGGTCTTTAGGTGGATCAAGAAAGGTGGATCAGATCCTGATCCACCTTATAACGGTTAGCGTTCCCACTAACACAATTGCAGGATCTGATCCACCAATTGGGGGATCTGATCCGGCAATTTGGCAAAAGGTGGATCAGATCCCCCAATTGGTGGATCAGATCCCCCAATTGGTGGATCTAGTGGGAACGGGGTCAAAGTATGCAATCTGATGCGTCTGGCAGGGTTTCTAGCAAACATGCCCTGGAGGGTTTATAGGGTTAATAGAGTGCTAACTCCTCATTCCCTCACACAAATGCTTTTAAGCCGGCCTGGGCGTGGCCATGATTGGAGGTTGTGCGTGTCGTGTGCATGACTAAAAGAACAATTTAAATTATCTAAAAACGTCATTGCATGGCCCTTTTGCATGCGTCTTCCGTGAATCTGTGAACATCCATAATTTTCACTTGAAAAAGCATGCTTTATTCGCGTACTTCAGTTATGAACACCCAGTAAATCGGCACATTAATCTCAAGATCAATAGTGTTTTGGTCTTCAGCATAAATGTACATATGCAGTTAGCCGTACAAAAGCCGTACAAAATTTCAAGGTTCTTATAATTATAGGTGTGTGTGCTAGGGCTGTTCATTTTCGAATAATTTAATATTCGATTATTCGAAACTGGATTTGACTGAATATTCAAATATTCGATACTCGCCGATCAAGTTTTTCAGTGCATGCCGCACCGGTAAAAAAACATTGCACGTAAAAGCACGCCGGTGTTTGACGTATGGCGATTGATATTATGGAATGTTCAAATGGCATTTTTGTGCATGCCCCTGTTGTATCAAGGGTTTTACGGACGGGAACAATAAACCTCCGTCCACTAAAAGTTACGATTGACAAAAATATATATACATAATAATTCGCGAATAGGGCGACCGTTTGTGATTATTTTTCAGACCTTAATAAGAAGACCAGTGGCATTAGGGCGACCGTGAAACGGTCGCCTTAACGCACAACCCCCTTAAATAGAGAATTTTACTGTCGAAAGTGAGTTGTATTGATAGAGGATGGTCCAAAATTAGAATGTACCAAATTTCGTGGGGTTTGAACAGGGAATATTTGGGTTAGGTTACATTAAAGTTGACAAAATTTTGGGACGGTCGCCCTATATATTATCGACAAATAGCTAATAGGGCGACCATCCCATAGACTTGTGCACAAAATTGTGTCAGAAAAACTGATACAGGATACTAATAAAAATACATGAAAGCTGTGAATATTTTGCTGTACTTGGTCTAAGCAATTGTTAGAGTAAGCGAAACGGACTTCCTGCACAGAGTGAAAAACCTAGTTCAGAGTTATTCTAGAATTTCATAGTGGACACAGTTCTCCACTTCAGCAGAAATCTCGCCATCATCAGCTTGGGTCATTGAGTCATGTTTGAGCTGGCACATCTCGCCCGACAGATTGAAGAAGCAGCAATCTGGATCCTTGTAGCAAGCGATACAGCACATCATCGGGTGTGCTACCTGCATTTCCTTGTAGGTGTGGCCCAGCAGACATCTGGGTTGGGCGTGGCCGGTATCTAGGGCGCCGACAACAGCGCAGCGCAGCGAGGGGGCACACTTGTCCAGGTGTCGCTCACACATGATGTGACGACGGGGACTGTTGCAGTCTTGACTATCCCACTGGCGTTCAAAATTGGTACTGTGTATCGCACATCTGGGGGTATTGTTAGCAGAAGTCATAGGCTCCCACCTATCATTCCCCTCACAGACCCACCCTTTGTCTTCCACTTGTAAACATCCGAGCCAGATATTTTTGGGCCCTGTGTCATCCACAGCGGACTGCCGCATAGTCCAGATGAAGTCGTTCTCCTCCTTACTGCCAGGCACTGTCAACTCACCACCGAGACTTTGACACTTCTGAAAGCTTTGGATCCAAGTGGATCTTGTCTTTGTGGGTTCAGGCACGACATAACACGATTGGTCGTAGCGAGCCCATCCATCGGGACAGGATTGGCACATTGCATCGGTTATCACCAAGACAGTCCCGTGAATCAAAAAAATGCCCATTAAGAGACATTTGTTGTTGAGAGCCATCTTTGTAGAGAAATGTAATTTCTGAATCACTTGTCAGGAGTGTTGTCGGATATATGGCCTACGCAGCAAATATCTGTAGTGTGAAGTACAAACAACCAATTCTGCTAAGTCGGTTCAATCAACTAAGTATCTGAATCCTTCACATCAGGCTGCTTGGCAATGTTTTGTCCACTGGCTTAGAAATTTAATGATTGTTTCCATAATAACAACTAATCTGAATCCTTCACATCAGGCTGCTTGGCCCTGTTTTATCCACTGGCTAAGAAATTGAATTATCGTTTCCATGGTAACAAGTAATTGCTGCCACAATTTCCGTCCAGTAAGTGGTCAGAATGATTACACGTAATTGACTTTGGCAGCAGTACAATTTGGGAGGCTAATCATCCTTACTCGCAGCTGGGATGCTGAATTCTGAAGGACGCGGCTACAACGTGGTCGAGTCGCTGGCATGTAAAGGCGCCTCTGGCAGCCGGCCACATCGACCCACATATGACCACGGAGCACAGCCAGAGATCGAAAGTGTTTGATTTTTCCGAAGGGAGGAAAGCCGGAGGACCCGGAGAAAAACCCCTTGTGGCACAGGAGAGAACCAACGCACAACTCTACTCACATATGGTCCGCAGCCGGGAATCGAAGCCGGGCCACATTAGTGAGAGGCGAGCGCTTTACACACAAACCACCCATGCCACCCAGTATAATTACAATAACTTTTCAAATTGAATGGATTCGCTGATTGACAGGTTGTTTTCCAAAATGTTCGTGGAAAATAGATGACAATACATGTATTTCCGCTCAATCGGGCTGCAAATAATGCTCGTCTTAGCCGAGTTCTCGCGTAACCAGAGCTCGTATTAATGAAATTTTCTCCCATAGGAATGTGCACAATTTGGTCAGTACCAACGAAAATTCTTGTCTCAAACGAGTTCTCGTGTTAACTGAGCTCTTATTAACGAGAGTCGACTACATGTGTACTGCTCTCAGTGATCAAGCAATGCAGGGTAGATTTTCATTATTTAATAACAGCTTGGGGTAATCTGGACCAGCAGTGCGTGTGTAACTTGGCAAACAGCATGTGGAGGCGTTGTTTGAAAGTTCTTGAGAATAATGGAGGACCCACTAAATACTGAACTGAACTTTCTCATGTAAACAAGACTCTGGACTTGAAAGAAAAAAACAACCAATTAATAAATGTTACATTTAACATGTTTAATTTGCATTTTTTGCCATCTTTGCATTAAAGTCTACAATTATCTGTGGGGTCACCGAGATTGCGTCTTCTTTCAGTTACCCATCCTTTTAAACAAGGAAACCTTGTAATGTAAAGTTATTAAAGGGACACATTGCTTTGGATTTGGCGATTTGGGCTATAAAAATGAAATGGATATGGTTGGGAAGCTTTTTTAAAAGTAGAATATAAAGATTCACATAACTATCCCTTCAAATTGCGTGGTTTTTGTTTAATTTGGTGACAAATAACGGTCCGCCATTTTGTAGAACCAAATGTTTGACTCCACTAAATGGCGGACCGTGTTCACCAGTCGTATTTCCAGTCGCCAGCCTAAAGACTCTTACAGCATTTTGTGCGCATTATTTAGACCTTGGTATTACTACTGGAAATAAGTCTATGTTTCGCGGGTCAGATGTCAAGGGTCAGCGGCCATTTTTTTGTTTTGTAATCACTACTCACTAATTACAACACATTATACGTGTTTTTTTGCATGAACAACTCTTATAAAAGATAAGGGACATTTCCAAACAGCAAAATTTCATGACATTTGAAGGCAATGTGTCCCTATAATAATGAAAATCTACCCTGCATTGCATGATCACTGAAATCAGTACATTGAAGCAATGCTATTTACTGCAACTGTTCTTATTGGCCCCCTTTTCATTCAATTGAGCTTCATTTTGGTATGCATGATTGAATTTCTATCATTTCACCACAAGATGGGCAGAAGAGTGCCCTCTATGATTTACATTTGGGATTTGGTTAAATTCATGCATTGCTATTTTATTCATTCAGAAACATGTTGGGGGAACTTAGGACTTGTGATACCTGTATTGTTTTTATGTTTTTCTTGTATAAGAATTGTTCAGAGCAAATTTACAATTTCTATCTTCTTTAATTCAATTAAACATTGATTACAGCTATTTACATGTACAGGCATACACAAATGCAGTCAAAATATACAAATCAAGGTTGTCCATTGTTTTTCAGTAAATGTTGAGCGAAACTGTTTTGGTTTTTTTTATATCCACATATCTTGTTTTTATGTTTTTCTTGTATAAGAATTGTTCAGAGCAAATTTACAATTTCCACCTTTAATTTAATCTATTGTAAATATGAAACATTGATTACAGCTATTTACATGTACAGGCATACACAAATGTAGTCAAAATATACAAATCAAGGTTGTCCATTGATTTTCAGTAAATGTTGAGAGAAACTGTTTTTTGCATTAATTACCTGTATTAATAATTAACATTTATTAAATGTTTAAACAATTTAAGGTGTAAAGTCTGCGCAAAAATTAAAGTCTTTATCAAGATTGTCTTGCCAAAGTTTGAAGTTTGAACTCCAGAAGGGCATTGAAGGTCAATCCAAATCAATCCGAATCATTTCATCACGATTTAATGTGAAATTCATCTTTCCAATGTGCTATTAAAAGAATGCCTAGCAAGATATATATACATACTAATTCGCGAATAGGGCGACCGTTTGTGATTATTTTTCAGACCTTAGGGAGACCAGTGGCATTAGGGTGACCGTTTCACGGTCGCCTTAACGCACAACCCCCTTAAATATTGAGAATTTTACTGTCGAAAGTGAGTTGTATCGATAGAGGATGGTCTAAAATTATAATGTACCAAATTTCGTGGGGTTTGAACAGGGAATATTTGGGTTAGGTTACATTAAAGTTGACAACATTTTGGGACGGTCGCCCTATTAGCTATTTGTCGATAATATATATATTATCGACAAATAGCTAATAGGCCAGGGCGACCATCCCATAGACTTGTGCACAAAATTGTGTCAGAAAAACTGATACATGATACTAATAAAAATACATGAAACCACCCAAAATACTATTTTAAAAAGCTGTGATTATTTTGCTGTACTTGGTCTAAGTGTGAAAAACCTAGTTCAGAGTTATTCTAGAATTTCATAGTGGACACAGTTCTCCTCTTCAGCAGAAATCTCGCCATCATCAGCTTGGGTCATTGAGTCATGTTTGAGCTGGCACGTCTTGCCCGACAGATTGAAGAAGCGGCAATCTGGATCCTTGTAGCAAGCGATACAGCACATCATTGGGTGTGCTACCTGCATTTCCTTGTAGGTGTGGCCCAGCAGACATCTGGGTTGGGCGTGGCCGGTATCTAGGGCGCCGACAACAGCGCAGCGCAGCGAGGGGGCACACTTGTCCAGGTGTCGCTCACACATGATGTGACGACGGGCACTGCAGTCTTGACTATCCCACTGGCGTTCAAAATTGGTACTGTTGTGTATCGCACATCTGGGGGTATTGTTAGCAGAAGTCATAGGCTCCAACCTATCATTCCCCTCACAGACCCACTCTTTGTCTTCCACTTGTAAACATCCGAGCCAGATATTTTTGGGCCCTGTGTCATCCACAGCGGACTGCCGCATAGTCCAGATGAAGTCGTTCTCCTCCTTACTGCCAGGCACTGTCAACTCACCACCGAGACTTTGACACTTCTGAAAGCTTTGGATCCAAGTGGATCTTTTCTTTGTGGGTTCAGGCACGACATAACAGGATTGGTCGTAGCGAGCCCATCCATCGGGACAGGATTGGCACATTGCATCGGTTATCACCAAGACAGTCCCATGAATCAAAAAAATGCCCATTAAGAGACATTTGTTGTTGAGAGCCATCTTTGTAGAGAAATGTAATTTCTGTATCACTTGTCAGGAGTGTTGTCGGATATATGGCCTACGCAGCAAATATCTGTAGTGTGAAGTAAAAACAACCAATTCTGCTAACTGAATCCTTTACATCAGGCTGCTTGGCCCTATTTTGTCCACTGGCTAAGAAATTGAATGATTGTTTCCACGGTAACAAGTATTTGCTGCTACGTAATTGACTTTGGCAGCAGTTTCAATTAATGTAGTGGACCTAAGGGAAATCAGACTTTTTGAGTAATAGTCCAGTAAGAATTGACGAGGACCCTGACATTTTTGTTAACGGGCAAATTTTAGTGACAATGTATTTATTGGAACTCTAGCTACCTCCCATAAAAATTCAACCATAATCAACCTTGGGGAAATATGTAAATTAATTGAAAAACAAAAAGGATGCACAATTTATATTGAAAGGCATGTATTTCCGACACCCAAGCGAAATCATACCCTTTGAAAAATTGGCAATGGGTCCTCGCAAATTTTCACCTTAAAATAATACAAAATAGCAAAGGCGAAAACTTAATGAAGATTATGACCAAAATTACCATGACAAAAAAGAGTATTTTAAGGAAGTCATTGTCATCATCGTCATTGTATAATCATTGTCATTATCATTAAAATACCAAACGACTTTGGCACCAAAACTCTTCAAGATTTTCGGGAAGAGATGCCCTAACAGATACTGAAAGATTTATTTCAATTACTCTTCTGAATACCGTTTTAGAGTGGGTTAATGGGTGCGGGGGATTGTGTCATGCCCCCCCCCCCCCCCCCAAGGCCTCCCCCTCCACCAGTGTGCTCCTCCATCTACCCCCAACCCCCCTTAGACATTCGGGAGAAAGAAATACATTTTTTATTGTTAAAACTAATTAATCGCTTCCACAGCAACAACAAATCGGGGTAAGAACTTTATGGAATTAGCCGTAAAAGGGTAACTTTTTTTACAGAAATGTAAACTTTCCCCACCAAAATAGCATAAAACCTTAAAATCAGATATCAACTAATGACAAATGTTTTAGGAAAGTTATTTTATCTGGCTGCAAAATAATATCAATCCGGTTACTTACATCAGTTCGATTAAAATATGGCAAAAAAAATGAGTTTGTGATCGAGTAAAATAAAAGTAACAACTTAGCTACATGAATTTTACGTGACATACGCTATTGCCCATATTGGAATCTGACCAACTTATGATGAGCCTGTATTGGTTAATTATTGTACCAACTTGGGCATCAGTAATCGGGTAATAGCACAATCGCGTACAGAAACCGGCATTTTTAAGAGCTTAAAAATCACATTTCCCCAAGGAAAAAATTGGTTGAATTTTTTGTGTGTGTTCATGGCAACCATATAAAGGTTTCTGAGTAAAAATTTGGTTAACTAAAATGTCAGGGTTGGGCATTTCTCGTGTCAATTTTATTTAATTTTTTTCGTGTCAACTGGACTATAATTGCAATTTATGTGAAAATCCTTAAAAAATCACGATTCCTGTTTTTGTAAAAATACTGCAGTTTAAAGCATATTTAATACAAAATACCCGGTTTCCTATTGCGTTGAGACCATTAAATGCATACAATTTGACATTTAGGGCATTTCTCAAACCCTGGCTTGGGCTCGGGCTTCAGCTGCGCGTAATTTTATGTCCCCGCCCAGATTTGGCAAGATCTTGGATACTGTTTTTGCTACAGGTATATCAAAGTCTGATGTAATCCGGAGCCAGAACACTTTGATGTGTTTTTTAAAGTTTGGATTGCATGCTGCATATATTGTGGATACCCAATCTCTGTGTTTTACCAAATTAGCTCTCAATACTTTTTGGGACATACATTGTATCTTCAACATCAGTGGCATAACGTACAATGTACATGATGTCACCAAGTCCTGCCTAGATTGCTAATTGATTTGAATGTTAATTGAAATGTTCAGCTACCCCTATGTGTTTATTTGAAGCGAGTTCAACCAGCTTAGAAGACAGTCGGTGTTAACAGTACCCTTAATTAAATACATCATGTCACATTTCTAGCGACGACCAATAAACTGAATGTTAATAGAAAAGGAACCAAAGTTTGTGTCTCTTGGTTAGACCTCGCCACCATTATTTTTGTGTTGTGGCAGTTTTGCCTTTAGATTGGTCAATTAGGCTTTGAAGCAGCGAGGGATGAAAGTGACACGTAATGTAATATTAGTGACGGTGGAATTGCCCAGTGCGAGGACTCGTTTGACTTTTTTATTTTGTTTTGTTTATTAGTAGTTTCGTTCAAGTCCCATTGCAGTCAAAAGGGATTTAGGTTCACACAAATTAAAATTTAAAAAAAAATCGTAAATGGTTCTGAAACAGTGATAAACACATAGGAAATAAAGATTTTGATTATTTTTTATGTTATGGAGACCGAAGGCAAAAAAAATCATAGGGCGTGCCCACCCATAAAGAGTAGCGCTACAACATGGCTGTCAATCACACAAAATAGCAGACGCTCTTCGCGAATCACCGTTTGTTCTCCTAACAGATGATGAAATATAGGAACTCATAGGTCATGCTGACGCTGCTAACACAAAGAAACAAATTAAATATGCAGTTAAACGATTAGATGACTTTGCAAGACATGCAGGAACAACAATTGAGCTTTAACTGTTTCGGAACTGGACAACTGTTTGTCGCGGTTTTATGCTGGACTGAAAAGGGAAAAAGGTATAGGCCTATGTTGTACACAAAACTATCCATGCATGCAATCTGACGAGGATTTATTCGGGCGTTGTATAAAACAAATAATAAATGTTTCACATTCGTGCAACGGTAAGAATAATTTCATGAGGTGACAGATGGAATGTTCCATTCCACGAGGTGAAGCCGAGTGGAATGGGACATTCCATCTGTCACCGATGCTATAAACAAACCCTTCTATAGCGGCACGGGAACCACAAACGCCCATTGTCCACCTTTTAATAGCCCCTTCTAGCGGCACGTTCGAGACACAAACAGCCGATGTCTACGTTGAGTGAAAACCGCAGTGCAGGATTAACGAGCATTATGACTACCATTATCATAGCGGCATGAGACACAAACAGGTGATGTGTACGCGCAGTGAAAACCGCACTGCAGAATTAACAAACATTAATTACATTTTCAAAGTGAACAAAGAAACTGGCAGTAGCGAGATTCAAACCTGCGACCCCTGGAATACCGTACCGCCATTAATTACAATAACTTTTCAAATTGAATAGATTCCCTGATTGACAGGTTGTTTTCCAAAATGTTCGTTGAAAATAGATAACAATACATGTATTTGCGCTCAATCGGGCCGCAAAAAATGCTGGTCTTAGCCGAGTTCTCGCGTAACCAGAGCTCGTAATAATGAAATTTTCTCCCATAGGAATGTGCACAATTCGGTCGGTACCAACGAAAATTCTCGTCTTAACCGAGTTCTCGTGTTAACTGAGCTCTTATTAACGAGAGTCGACTACATGTGTACTGCTCTCAGTGATCAAGCAATGCAGGGTAGATTTTCATTATTTAATAACAGCTTGGGATAATCTGGACCAGCAGTGCGTGCGCAACTTGGCAAACAACATGCGGAGGCGTTGTTTGAAAGTTCTTGAGAATAACGGAGGACCCACTAAATACTGAACTGAACTTTCTCTTGTAAACAAGACTCTGGACTTGAAAGAAAAATACAACCAATTAATATACATGTATGTTGCATTTAAACATGTTTAATTTGCATTTTTTGCCATCTTTGCATTAAAGTCTACAATTATCTGTGGGATCACCGAGATTGCGTCTTCTTTCAGTTAACCATCCTTTTAAACAAGGAAACCTTAAATGTAAAGTTGTTAAAGGGACACATTGCTTTGGATTTGGCGATTTGGGCTATAAAAATGAAATGGATATGGTTGGGAAGCTTTTTTAAAAGTAGAATATAAAGATTCACATAACTACATGTATCCCTTCAAATTGCGTGGTTTTTGTTTAATTTGGTGACAAATAACGGTCCGCCATTTTGTAGAACCAAATGTTTGACTCCACTAAATGGCGGACCGTGTTCACCAGTCGTATTTCCAGTCGCCAGCCTAAAGACTCTTACAGCATTTTGTGCGCATTATTTAGACCGTGGTATTACTACTGGAAATAAGTCTATGTTTCGCGGGTCAGATGTCAAGGGTCAGCGGCCATTTTTTTGTTTTTTAATCACTACTCACTAATTACAACACATTATACGTGTTTTTTGCATGAACAACTCTTATAAAAGGTATGGAACATTTCCAAACAGCAAAATTTCATGACAGTTGAAGGCAATGTGTCCCTTTAATAATGAAAATCTACCCTGCATTGCATGATCACTGAAATCAGTACATTGAAGCAATGCTATTTACTGCAACTGTTCTTATTGGCCCCCTTTTCATTCAATTGAGCTTCATTTTGGTATGCATGATTGAATTTCTATCATTTCACCACAAGATGGGCAGAAGAGTGCCCTCTATGATTTACATTTGGGATTTGGTTAAATTCATGCATTGCTATTTTATTCATTCAGAAACATGTTGGGGGAACTTAGGACTTGTGATACCTGTATTGTTTTTATGTTTTTCTTGTATAAGAATTGTTCAGAGCAAATTTACAATTTCTATCTTCTTTAATTATATTAAACATTGATTACAGCTATTTACATGTACAGGCATACACAAATGTAGTCAAAATATACAAATCAAGGTTGTCCATTGTTTTTCAGTAAATGTTGAGCGAAACTGTTTTGGTTTTTTTTATATCCACATATCTTGTTTTTATGTTTTTCTTGTATAAGAATTGTTCAGAGCAAATTTACAATTTCCACCTTTAATTTAATCTATTGTAAATATGAAACATTGATTACAGCTATTTACATGTACAGGCATACACAAATGTAGTCAAAATATAAAAATCAAGGTTGTCCATTGATTTTCAGTAAATGTTGAGAGAAACTTTTTTTTTCATTAATTACCTGTATTAATAATTAACATTTATTAAATGTTTAAACAATTTAAGGTGTAAAGTCTGCGCAAAAATTAAAGTCTTTATCAAGATTGTCTTGCCAAAGTTTGAAGTTTGAACTCCAGAAGGGCATTGAAGGTCAATTCAAATCAATCCGAATCATTTCATCAAGATTTAATGTGAAATTCATCTTTCCAATGTGCTATAATAAAAGAATGCCTAGCAAGATATATATACATACTAATTCGCGAATAGGGCGCACAACCCCCTTAAATATTGAGAATTTTACTGTCGAAAGTGAGTTGTATCGATAGAGGATGGTCTAAAATTAAAATGTACCAAATTTTGTGGGGTTTGAACAGGGAATATTTGGGTTAGGTTACATTAAAGTTGACAAAATTTTGGGACGGTCGCCCTATTAGCTATTTGTCGATAATATATATATTATCGACAAATAGCTAATAGGCCAGGGCGACCATCCCATAGACTTGTGCACAAAATTGTGTCAGAAAAACTGATACATGATACTAATAAAAATACATGAAACCACCCAAAATATTATTTTTAAAAGCTGTGATTATTTTGCTGTACTTGGTCTAAGTGTGAAAAACCTAGTTCAGAGTTATTCTAGAATTTCATAGTGGACACAGTTCTCCTCTTCAGCAGAAATCTCGCCATCATCAGCTTGGGTCATTGAGTCATGTTTGAGCTGGCACGTCTTGCCCGACAGATTGAAGAAGCGGCAATCTGGATCCTTGTAGCAAGCGATACAGCACATCATCGGGTGTGCTACCTGCATTTCCTTGTAGGTGTGGCCCAGCAGACATCTGGGTTGGGCGTGGCCGGTATCTAGGGCGCCGACAACAGCGCAGCGCAGCGCAGCGAGGGGGCACACTTGTCCAGGTGTCGCTCACACATGATGTGACGACGGGGACTGTTGCAGTCTCGACTATCCCACTGGCGTTCAAAATTGGTGCTGTGTATCGCACATCTGGGGGTATTGTTAGCAGAAGTCATAGGCTGATTCCCCTCACAGACCCACCCTTTGTCTTCCACTTGTAAACATCCGAGCCAGATATTTTTGGGCCCTGTCCCATCCACAGCGGACTGCCGCATAGTCCAGATGAAGTCGTTCTCCTCCTTACTGCCAGGCACTGTCAACTCACCACCGAGACTTTGACACTTCTGAAAGCTTTGGATCCAAGTGGATCTTGTCTTTGTGGGTTCAGGTACGACATAACAGGATTGGTCGTAGCGAGCCCATCCATCGGGACAGGATTGGCACATTGCATCGGTTATCACCAAGACAGTCCCGTGAATCAAAAAAATGCCCATTAAGAGACATTTGTTGTTGAGAGCCATCTTTGTAGAGAAATGTAATTTCTGTATCACTTGTCAGGAGTGTTGTCGGATATATGGCCTACGCAGCAAATATCTGTAGTGTACAAACAACCAATTCTGCTAACTGAATCCTTTACATCAGGCTGCTTGGCAATGTTTTGTCCACTGGCTAAGAAATTGAATTGTTTCCATGGTAACAAGTAATTGCTGCCACGATTTTCTTCCAGTAAGTGGTCAGAATGATTACACGTAATTGACTTTGGCAGCAGTATTTAATGTAGTAGACCTAAATGTACATAATGCATGCGATAAACGTAATCAGAAGTACATGTACATGTAGGTGGCCGAGATTAGAGTCTAGACTGTGGCATCCGCAAGGCAAATCAGACTTTTTGAGTAATTGCAATTTATGTGAAAATCCTAAAAATCACGATATTCCTTTTTTTGTTAAAATACTGTAGTTTAAAGCATATTTAATACAAAATACCTGGTTTGCTATTGCGTTGAGACCATTAAATATGTACAATTTGACATTTATGGCATTGCTCAAACCCTGGCTTGGGCTCGGGCTTCAGCTGCGCGTAATTTTATGTCCCCAGATTTGACAAGATCTTGGATACTGTTTTTGCTACTGATGTTGTAATCCGGAGCCTGAGTCTGTTAATATGTATATACGTATTCATGGCTTCAGATTGGCAATGGGGCTGGGGAATATCTGGAGACGAAGCCGAAACCAGGGTTTGAGAATTGACCTTTGTCTGGCGTATTTCTGAAAAAAAATTATGTAAACTACGTATTATTTTCCATTCTCAATGCTAAATTTACGGCTCTATTTGAAAACCAAGATATTGTATAACAGTAAATTTGTCACCACTACAAAGCTTACATTATATATTTTATTATGGAATGGAAATCTCAATTTTCAAGGTTTTCAACTTATGTCTGATTTCGCTTGCTGGTGCCACAAATGCAGTTGGGTAACTCCACAGCAATAGGAACAAAACTCTAAAAATTCAAACACTTTGATGTGGATTGCATGCTGCATATATATATATTGTGGATAACCAATCTCTGTGTTTTACCAAATTAGCTCTCAATACTTTTTGGGGGAGACATTGTATCTCCAACATCAGTGGTATAGAGTGCCGAAGTGATGACGTCAATCAATGCAATGTTTGGAACCAGAATACATACGTTCGACCCGTGTTGAAAACAACTCTGGGTTGAGTTCGACCCGTGTAACCGCGTTGAGTAGTGTGAAAAGGTAGCGTAACTGACCCGTGTTGAAATTTGTAAAAGGTCTACACGGGTTGGACCCGTGTAGATTTCGACACGGGTCGAACGTACATAGTGTGAAAACGCCTTAAATGAAAATCAGCCCTATACTTTTGTACAGGGGAGTACATGTAGCAGTGTTGTAGGTCTCGAGACCGGTCTCGGTCTCGAGACCGGTCTCGAGACCATTTTTTTCTGGTCTCGGTCTCGGTCTCGGTACCCTGTGGTCTCGGTCTCGGTCTCGGTCTCGGTACCCCGTGGTCTCGGTATTTTGCTGGTCTCGGTATCGAGACCACCAATATTTTATACAAACAGCACATGTGCAGAATCGATTACAGCACGCTCAACTCGACTCGAGATGTATAATTGTGCAGTATATGACATCTTCTTGTGTACAGAATCGATTACAGTACGCTCTACTCGACTAAAGATTTATAAACGTGCAGTACATGACATGGTGACAACCTTGTTTCTTTGGCGTGTACGCGTGCCCAATTACGTACATGTAGCGCATTAGCTTCATGTATGGGAAGTTGGGAACGACATGCTCAAATACACGAACTACGCGTGTACATGTATTACGATCAGCGGCGTGTACTTTTCCGCGTTAAAGCCATCGCGGTCGTTTCTACAGCTGGACATTGTTTTTTTCGACTCAAGATGTCGATATACATGTAATGTAAACATGTAACCGGATAAATGGTCAGTTAACCGTGTAACCGCAGCCTTATTCTTGATGTCAATAAATACGGTTTACTTGTACATGTACATGTACATGTAGGATACTCCTTTGCACATAATGCATATATGGAAATTTGTGATCTTTTTGCAATCTTTTATTATGTAAATGACATACAAGGTCTCGAGGTCTCGGTCTCGGTCTCGGGCCATTAGGTCTCGGTCTCGGTCTCGGTCTTCCAGGTCTCGGTCTCGGTCTCGGTCTCGGTCTCGGACCATCAGGTCTCGGTCTTGGTCTCGGTCTCGGACTTCGGGGTCTCGACTACAACACTGACATGTAGTGCCCCAAAGTGGGGGTTTTGGTCACTTCCGAAATGGCAATCCCCACATTAGGGGTGGGGCAACCCGGCGGGCGAGGGAGGGGGATAATAATTTATAGGTTCATTAACCCTTTCCTTACCAATGTGGAGTTTACTCAACAAGCCACAGCTTGCACCCCTGTTGCTTTACCAATGTCAAGTTTACTTGACAAGGAAACCACAGCACCAGAGGATTCCAAACAAGAGATACCTGTATATTCACCATGTTTCAATGAACTGTAGTGCTTGTGTTTTTCGCTGTCCATACATGATCTTTATACCAACTAGAAAGAGCTTGTTCGGATCTTTTGAATGGTGCTATCAAATTCATGTGTCACCATTACAATATTTTGAGAAAACAGTATCAAAAGTTTCCCTGTACAGTTATGTGTCTAGAGTGGTTCATGTGACAAACAACTTTCCTGTTTGATGTGAAAGTGAGCCAGAAGAGAAAACAACCGTAACTTTGCTATTTTAGCACTTATGACTTTCATTTGTACACCATATAAAAGAGACATTTTCATGGAACAAACTTTACACACAACATTTCACTTCTTAATTGAGGGTGAAATCTTTGTTTGTGTAAGTGGTTTAATACTTCACTGAAAAAATTGTGGTACGGAAAGGGTTAACTAAACAGAAAAACTGATACAGGATACTAATAAAAGTACATAAAACCACCACACAAAAAACATTTTAAAAAGCTGTGATTATTTTGCTGTACTTGGTCTAAGTGTGAAAAACCTAGTTCAGAGTTATTCTAGAATTTCATAGTGGACACAGTTCTCCACTTCAGCAGAAATCTCGCCATCATCAGCTCGGGTCATTGAGTCATGTTTGAGCTGGCACGTCTTGCCCGACAGATTGAAGAAGCGGCAATCTGGATCCTTGTAGCAAGCGATACAGCACATTATCGGGTGTGCTACCTGCATTTCCTTGTAGGTGTGGCCCAGCAGACATCTGGGTTGGGCGTGGCCGGTATCAAGGGCGCCGACAACAGCGCAGCGCAGCGAGGGGGCACACTTGTCCAGGTGTCGCTCACACATGATGTGACGACGGGGCCTGTTGCAGTCTTGACTATCCCACTGGCGTTCAAAATTGGTACTGTGTGTTGCACATCTGGGGGTATTGTTAGCAGAAGTCATAGGCTGATTCCCCTCACAGACCCACTCTTTGTCTTCCACTTGTAAACATCCGAGCCAGATATTTTTGGGCCCTGTCCCATCCACAGCGGACTGCCGCATAGTCCAGATGAAGTCGTTCTCCTCCTTACTGCCAGGCACTGTCAACTCACCACCGAGACTTTGACACTTCTGAAAGCTTTGGATCCAAGTGGATCTTGTCTTTGTGGGTTCAGGCACGACATAACAGGATTGGTCGTAGCGAGCCCATCCGTCGGGACAGGATTGGCACATTGCATCGGTTATCACCAAGACAGTCCCGTGAATCCAAAAAATGCCCATTAAGAGACATTTGTTGTTGAGAGCCATCTTTGTAGAGAAATGTAATTTCTGTATCACTTGTCAGGAGTGTTGTTGGATATACATGTATGGCCTATGCAGCAAATATCTGTAGTGTGAAGTAAAAAGTCGGTCCAATCAACTAAGTATCTGAATCCTTCACATCAGGCTGCTTGGCCCTGTTTTGTCCACTGGCTAAGAAATTCAATGATTGTTTCCATGGTAACAACCTAGTAACAACTACATGTAATCAGCATCCTTTACATAAGGCTGCTTGACCCTGTTTTGTCCACTGGCTAAAGAAATTCAATGATTGTTTCCATGGTAACAACCTAGTAACAACTACATGTAATCAGCATCCTTTACATAAGGCTGCTTGGCCCTGTTTTGTCCACTGGCTAAGAAATTCAATGATTGTTTCCATAATAACAAGTAATTGCTGCCACGATTTTCTTCCAGTAATAAGTCAGTGGTCAGAATGATTACACGTAATTGACTTTTTGACATTTATGGCATTTCTCAAACCCTGGCTTGGGCTCGGGCTTCAGCTGCGCGTAATTTTATGTCCCCAGATTTGACAAGATCTTGGATACTGTTTTTGCTACTGATGTTGTAATCCGGAGCCTGAGTCTGTTAATATGTATACGTATTCATGGCTTCAGATTGCAATGGGGCTGGGGAATATCTGGAGACGAAGCCGAAACCAGGGTTTGAGAATTGACCTTTGTCTGGCGTATTTCTGAAAAAAAATTGTGTAAACTACGTATTATTTTCCATTCTCAATGCTAAATTTACGGCTCTATTTGAAAACCAAGATATTGTATAACAGTAAATTGTTCACCACTACAAAGCTTACATTATATATTTTATTATGGAATGGAAATCTCAATTTTCAAGGGTTTTCAACTTATGTCTGATTTCGCTTGCTGGTGCCACAAATGCAGTTGGGCAACTCCACAGCAATAGGAACAAAACTCTAAAAATTCAAACACTTTGATGTGGATTGCATGCTGCATATATATATTGTGGATAACCAATCTCTGTGTTTTACCAATACTCTTTGGGGGATACGTTGTATCTCCAACATCAGTGGCATAGAGTACCGAAGTGATGACGTCAATCAATGCAATGTTTGGCACCAGAATACATTCTAAACTGCATGTGTTTGGAACCATTCCCGCGGCAACTGACGTCAGACTTCGGTACTCTATAACGTACAATGAACATGATGTCACCAAGTCCTGCCTAGATTGCTATTGATTTGAATGTTAATTGAAATGTTCAGCTCTGACCCCTATGTGTCTATTTGAAGCGAGTTCAACCAGCTTAGAAGACAGTCGGTGTTAACAGTACCCTTAATTTAATACATCATGTCACATTTCTAGTGACGACCAATACACTGAATGTTAATAGAAAAGGAACCAAAGTTCTGAGTTGTTCTTTGTGTCTCTTGGTTAGACCTCACCACCATTTTGTGTTGTGGCAGTTTTGCCTTAGATTGGGCAATTAGGCTTTGAAGCTGTGAGGGATGAAAGTGACACGTAATGTAATAAGTGACGGTGGAATTGCCTAGTGCAAGGACTTGTTTGACTTTTTTTTAATTTTTTTTTGTTTATTAGTAGTTTCGTTCAAGTCCCATTGCAGTCAAAAGGGATTTAGTTAAAGGTTCACACAAATTAACATTTAAAAAAAAAGTCGTAAATGGTTCTGAAACAGTGATAAACACACAGGAAATAAAGATTTTGATGTATTTTTTATGTTATAGAGACCGAAGACAAAAACAATCATAGGGCGTGCCTACCCATAAAGAGTCCCCTTCATGGCAGTAATTTGCGGAGCCATGCACAAAATTCATGGTGTATTTGTATGGAAGGGAGTAGCGAGAAATGTTCTTCTTTTTTCTTCTTTTTTAATCATTGTCTTTTATTTGGTGATGTCGGTTTGATTCAAATGTGTACAGTTACGGTCAAAAGTTGATACGTGGGTCATTCCACCAGGTTGGGTCACAATGTGTGACATTTATCCATATCTTTAAAAGTACTATTACATTTGATTCAGTTATTTCATGTAACATCAGTCTTTGGGTGGGCAATATTTTAGAAAGTTTTAAATCATATAAATTATATTTTACCAAAAATATGAAAAAAAAGTGTCAGTTTGACGTAACCAGTTTTAACGTAACATTGTAACATTGGACACGTCCATATTTCCATTTTTGTGGTTTTTTTTTCAACACTTTAAATATAAATATGAGAAATTCACCAAATTAAAAGATGTACTATGCAACACCAGAACACTTTTTTATGGTAGTCGGCATCCAAATATAGCAGAGACAGCAAGAATAGACTTGAGTGTGGACGTAACATGGACACTGTGTCCACTATTACGTCCACTATTACGTCTTGTTGCATAATTATTTATTTAATGATGAAAAATTAAGGCAGTCTGGACGTAACATTTAGTACTGAAAGGCGTCGATCCACCGGGTAACCCCAGCAAATTTGTGAACGAACTAAACGTTTTCTTTAGCCGCTTTGACGCAGCTGATTTTAGTGATGTAAACAAGCAGATTGGCGAAGCGCTGAATGTAAAGACTGGAACTTAATAAGCTTACAGTGGAAAATGCTCTAAAGAAAGCAAAAACTAATAAAGCCAAGGGTCCAGATGGAAAATTTTGAAAAGCTGCCACAAAGAACTATTGCCAGTGTTTCGCGATCTTTTTCAATGGTCGCTGGATTCACATCAGATTCCAAAGCTGTGGAAATCGTGTCATTGTCCCAGTACCGAAAGTAGCCAAACCATCTGCTTTGAATGATTATCGTCCAGTCGCTCTCACAGCTGCTGTAATGATGTGCTTTGAGGCCATCATCAAAGACCTACTTCTGGCACAGACCAAGACAATTTGCGGATCTTTGTCAATTTGCATACTGTGCCAAGCGTGGGGTTGATGACGCTGTTGCCACACTTCTACATATTGGGTCTATGAACATTTGGACAAACCTGGAGCGACGTTTAACTCAATGCAGCCCCACATTCTTCTACAAAAGCTACAAAATATGGACGTTTGTCCATTTCTGTGTCTATGGATTAGAGATTTTTTGTCGGCCAGAATCCAGACAGTTCTGTAGGCAGTTCACTCTCTGACGTGATCTACACTAGTACGGGAGCACCACAAGGTTGTGTACTGTCGCCAGTTCTGTAGGCAGTTCACTCTCTGACGTGATCTACACTAGTACGGGAGCACCACAAGGTTGTGTACTGTCGCCAGTTCTTTTCTCACTCTATACTAGTGATTATCGTTGCAATAGGAGAACTTGTTCCGTCGTGAAATATGCTGACTATACATCATTGACTGGCCTGATCCTTCATAACGATGAGACTGACTACAGAACTGAAATAGAACAATTTCTTCAATGGTGCGATGTTAACTGTCTTATGCTTAATGTAGCAAAAACAAAAGAACTAATTGTTGACTTTCGTAAAAAGCAATACAATGCTGGGCCTGTTAGTATAGAAAATCAACAAGTTGAAATTGTCACTCAGTACAAGTATCTTGGGACAGTGATTGATGACAGGTTAAAATTGGAACATAAATACTCAGAAAATGTGTGCCAAGGCCAACCAGAGGCTTTATTTTCTAAGGAAATTAAGTTCTTTTAATGTCCGTGATTCTATTTTGCATTTATTGTTGAAACAAGGTATCTGACTAAGCTGCATTCAATAATCCAGGATCCAACTCATCCTCTCTATCCATCATTACATAAATTACGTTCAGGAAGACTTCGTGTACCATGTGTACTTCCTACTCACACAAACCGGTTTAGATTTTCCTTTTTACCTAGTGCCATCCACCTTTACAATGCCAACTTTGCCCGATAAATATTGTTTTTAATGATAACAAGCTTTGTAACAAGCTTTTTAATAGCGCTAGTAACACCGTCAGTTTTATTTTTCTTAACTAGTTTTTTTTGTTTATGTACTATTTTATGTGTCTTAATTTATATACATGTATATTGTTTTTTATGTGCACATTAGGAAGATGAATTTCACTTTTTAAAGTTTTTAATTGTGACGAAATAAAAATTTCCTTTTGTAACATTTTCAACACTTATGTAAATAATTATGCAAACTCACTCTGTATACTAATTACAAGACACAAACTACAACAATAAACATTTGTTATGGTATTCAATATCCAAATGCAGCACAACAGCAGAAATATATGTATGGTCATGGTGTCCATGTTACGTCTGCACAGATTCTTCAAATTCTTGCTATCTCTGCAATATTTGGACACTGACTACCGTAAAAAAGAGGTGTTTCATTGTTGCAAAGTGTGTCTTTTAATTAGTGTACATAATTAATTTCCCATATTAATGTATTAAAGTGTTGAAAAAACACAAAAATGGAAATGTTGGAAATGGTGTCCATGTTACGTCTATTTTACATCAAAATAACACTTTTTATCATTTTTTTGTTAAAATATAACTTACATGATTAAAAACTTTCTCAAAGAACCTCACACCCAAAGATGGATGTCACATGAAATGACTGAATTAAATGTAATGATGGTTTTAGTTATATGGTCTTATACAATGCCTGAATAAATCCCCGCAATCTGATTGGTGGATCGTCGATCACTTGCATTGAATTATTCGTCCCATCGCATGATGCAAACCCACCCGCACCGCAAAAAAGTTCTGTCACGGCTGTCATTCACACAAAATAGCGGACGATCTTCGCGAATCACCGTTTGTTCTCCTAACAGACGATGAAATATAGGAACTCATAGGTCATGCTGACGCTGCTAACACAAAGAAACAAATTAAATACGCAGTTAAACGATTAGATGACTTTGCAAGACATGCAGGAACAACAATTGAGCTTTAACTGTTTCGGAACTGGACAACTTATTGTCGCGGTTTTATGCGGGACTGAGAAGGGAAAACGGTATAGGCCTATGTTGTACACAAAAATATCCATGCATGCAATCTGACGAGGATTTATTCGGGCGTTGTATAAAACAAATAATGAATGTTTCACATTCGTGCAATGGTAAGAATAATTTCATTCGGTGACAGATGGAATGTCCCATTCCACTCGGCTTCACCTCGTGGAATGGAACATTCCATCTGTCACCTCATGAAATTATTCTTACCATTGCACTCATAAACATTCATTATTTGTATACTATCACACACTGTGTCCCAACCTGGTGGAATGACCCACACTCCTGCAAACAAATCCCCATTTCATCCCAAAGCTACGAAACAAACGCTAATGATTATACATGCATGGGGAAGGACTTTGAAAACATGATTTTATTGATACACTGAGAATTTACAATAGAAACATTAATTGCAAGAAAAGGAACAGCTCTAGGAACAATTGAAGGAACAGGTGTATCTAAACGTTTGACTACAACTGTATGTATTCATGATATTCCGGGTTCAAGTCAGATGCCTTTTTTATTTTCTTCCAATGTACGTTTTGCTACCAAAGCCGATTTCCATCTCAAAAGAGCCATTCTGTTAATTTTGTCAATTTCCAGTTTCAGTGCATTTAGAATTGTATTTATTATGTTTTTATGCAAACCGCTCATCACAAGGCCAAAGGCCACTCGAGGTGTGGGCTACAGAGGAAAGTGTGGAAGAACCAGCCCCTCTCACTGAAACATACAAGATAATCTGATCTCTACACAGTATGAATAGGGTCGGGATAGGGGTAACTAGTCCACTGCAAGGCATTAATAATGCCTCAAAGCATTGGTCTGATTATTGTTTGTCCTGTTTAATCTGCAGCGGCCTGCACCTCCAGCAGCTGTAGAGTACCCACTGGACGGTGGCATGATACTGACCGTTAGTGGTGACATCAGGGAGACGGCCTGCGAGGTCCTCTTTGATCAGGACAATGAGGAAACCTCTGTGGCGACCCTCATCCTAGAGTCTATCCTCAAGGTCAGAACAAAGGATGCCTGGTCTCATTCTATAATCTGACAATTCCCTGAATTTTCAAAGTGAAGAAATTACAGGAGCGGGATTTGAACCTGCGACCTCCGGAATACCATACCGGTGCTCAACCAACTGAGCTATCTTGCCCTATGTTGGCGGTCTCCCAAATTGTCAGTATCTTTGTTCGGGTGGGCGCTAGTCAGAAGTCATAAACCCATAATGCTGTATAGCCAGGGATCATGCCCAATTTTAAGATACAACCTGGGAAGTGACATTGTGGGGATCACTCAACGAGGATATGCCTTTTTAACTTAATATCGTCAAACAAACCACAAGGGAAACTGGCTAGGTAATTTCAGCGTGAACAAAGAAAACTGGCATTAGCGATAATTCCTGATAATTTCCCGACAGTTCTTAATTACAGCCCTGGAACAGCTCAGAGACACCGCTCAATCCCGAATAGGAAGAGTGGTCTATGCTTGTGCATGCTTACTCAAGAATAGTCTGTTCCTATTGGGAATGCGCCAGGAGCACGCAGTTTTCCCGAAATGAGCATTCCAAAGTGAACAACTTTGTGACACTCCTTAAAGAGGGTCACAAGCGTTCCTAGTTCACACACACCAAAGTCAAATGCTCAGTGATTTCAACCTGTCCTTGCCTCTAAAGTAATACATTACTGCTATTTTAAAGTTCTAACATACAGATCTATAATGCATGCCTACCATAGATATAAGCATTCCAGTCTTTTAATATTCACAGAGTCTTCAAGATGAAACCATTTTTTTTCAAATGGCTTTCGCGTGATGTGACACACGTGACCAGCAATATTTGAAATCTGACCCTAAAAAACATTGTCAGCAAAACATATAACACCATTTCCCATGTTTTTGGTCACACACTGACTAAGAATGGCCCTTTTGTTGATTTGTATATTTCAGGTAAATCTAGTCAGTTCAATTTGCAGCATTTTAATTCATTTTCAACCAATGACTTTTTCAAAAGGTAGTCTCCTCCCGCCACAATGCAAGGGCTATTACAAAGCTATGGGCATACACCAAGATATTCTTTAAAAGATGATTTTTTTAAATTCTGTTAATTCTAATTCTTCTAGTTCTAATTCTGTTGGTTCTGTTCTCTGCAGTGTCCTATCGACATGCGTCGCCTGCTAGCTGGTAATCTGGTGACTATCGGCGGCACGTCCACCCTGCTGGGCTTCAACCATCGTCTCCTTGCCGAGCTGAGCGAACTCCTGCAGAAACCGCGCTACAAAGAGGACCTCGCCGTCAGCAAGTTTAAGATCCACGAGCCGCCATCACAGGCAAACTACACAGCTTGGCTGGGAGGTGAGTCAATGTCACTTGTGGATAATGGCAAAGTTCTGCAAGGGAGATCCGAAAATTGTTACGCAAAAATGTCCTCCCCCCCCCCTCCCCCTCCCCACCCCTCACCCACCCCCGAAAAAAATAAAGAAAACAAATTGCAGTTTTCTTTTTGCTCATTTTCTTAGTGGAAAATTTCCTAGAAGAGTTTTTAAAATATCAGGTTTTTTTTGTTAACTTTCCAAGATTGGTCATACATCCATGTGTCATTTTCAGCAAAACATTTCTTTGAAAGTTGCCATATCTGTGCTCTTTCAAATTACCGTGGTTTGAAATAGACCACCTGGCTGGTTGATGGCTATACCCGCATTCTTCTGCATATTCAATCCATTGTTTGCCTATTGTTTGCATTACATTTGGCGGCACAATTAGCCTGTATTGGCATACCAGCACCCATTATTAACAGCTGGGCAGATAGGGGTTATGGACAAATGTGCATGTTTTCATTTTCAGGCCCCTGATACCATAAAAAATATGTAGCTTTCCATATTGCACTAGTATCGCACCTCTGTTCAGAAGATGAGCCCTGCAGGAACTGAATTATTGGTTGTCTGCCAATTATTTGAAATTTATTATTAGTAATTATGAAAAAGTTTTGTTCAATTTCTCATTGCAAATCTAATAATTTTGATAATGCTAGAAAATGAGTAATTTATTGTGGAAGTGCTGTGGCCTAGTGGTTTGGCACATTGAATTCAAGGTCTGTGGGTAATTCTGCAGGTTGTGGGTTCGAGCCCAGTCCTGGGCTATAGCACTTCTACGCTTAATATGGGTAGAGGCATTATTAATGTCTGGACTAGTTACCCATCCCGACCCTATTCATACTGTGAAGAGATTAGCTGGTCTTGTTTCAGTGTGAGGGGCTGGTTCTTCCACATAATCCTCTGTAGCTCACACCTCAAGTGCCCTAGGGCTTGTGATGGGCGATTTGCATACAAAAAATTGTTTAAATTAGTGTTTCAGTGTACCACATAAAAAACAAAACATTTTTATTTTGTTACCTCTTCCATCCACCCAGGTGCAATATTTGGGGCGTTGGAGATCCTAAGCTACAGGTCCCTGTCCAAGGACGCCTATCTCAAGTTTGGCCGGGTACCGGACTGGTGCTCGCTGGACCAGACCCCACTGGAGGTTGACCCCCTAAACAAAGACAAGACCCCTCGCCGGTCCTTCCGAGATTCCATGGACCGTCAGGGTAGTCTGGACAAGTGATGGGCGCTACTGTACAAATCCATCGTGGTTTGAGTAGAGTGCTGTGGGGGCAAGTGCAAAAAGACATTACTTGGGCCAATTGTATGGCTGTGCTTACCATAACTACTGGTAGGGTTGGCAATTCCAAACTTTGCTAACCCTACAACCTCTGATTGTATCCTTTATCTAGGGTGGCTTTAAGCATTGTATTGGGTGATGTCAATTTTAAAAATCCAAGTATCTTTAACAAACTAAATTTTGTGTAAGCCCTCATAATTTAATTGGACAGTACCCTCAGCCAGTCAAAAATATGGATTATTGATTCTGCCTTTATGGTTAGCAAGCAAGACGTCACAATACTGGTCTGTTTGAATGGAATTTGCATTAGTAGTGGTTCTCATGACGGGAAAGAGCTGTACTGAAGTCATCACATGTTCGTGGCACAGGAGAGAACCAATGCACAACTCTACTCACATATGGTCCGAGCCGGGAATCGAACCCGGGCCACATTGGTGAGAGGCGAGCGCTTTACGCACAAGCCACCCCATGCCACCATGCTATGCAAATGAACTGTGACAAAAGCATTCCTTTGTCATTGTTCATCCCCCCCATAGCTTGCCAGCTGACTTGTGATTGACTTGATTACAATTCTGTGACCGAGGCCCCATATCCCGAGTCCCAGTAATAGTTGCTAAGCAACGAGTGACGTAACAATACAAATCACTGTGGTGATTGTGCAAGCCCTTAACAGTTATTACTATGAGATTAGTTTTGTAAAAGATCACCCAGGGTGGATATGTGGGTAGAAGTAATAGAGGTGGCACAATTTTGTTTTCCTCTTGTGCAAATTGGCTTTTTCCCATATAATCAGCTCTGTAAGTTATTAATTGTTGTGATCGATTATCAGATGGAAGATATGGAAAAACTAGTTCAGGGTTAATTTGTTTATTTCATTTGAAAATTACATGAATTGTGGCATGTAAATGTGATGTGCGTAATATGAGGAAATATATTCAGAATAAATATGGTGAGTGGCTTTCACTGTTAACATTTTCAGTTTTCAAGAAAAGTGTGTAACAATGAAAAATTAAGCTGCTTAGAGAATTTCATGCCATTTTGTTCACCTGTATTTAACCCTCTTTATGGTGAAACAGGGTGTATCTTGCCATTTGAAATTTTGGTATTTTCACAATGTTCCCCCCCAAACTGTTTTTTTTTTTTTTTTTTTATTTTAATTGACATATTTCTTCTGAAATTAGCACAGAATTTGATAGCTTCTATTTGATTTAGGAGTGGAATTTGAAGGGGAGCTGCATTTATTTTGCTCAGTGATGGGATTGATTTTTGTTGTTAATTTCATTCATTTGTTTTCTCATATTTGTCAAAGTTTTAACGGTTTAAATTTTGTTTCATTGTATAAACTATCTCTGGTGGAATATCTTTCATCCTTCCTTGGACCGATTTCCTTCAGTTTAAGGCTAAGGTCATAGTACTACGCCACTTGGACTTTGATCTAGAACAATGTCTAGTCGTATTTTGTGGATAAGTATTTCAATGTCTGAGTTAGTTATTTATTTGTATATTTTTTATTTTATTTTTATTTCAGGTGGAAATAAGCATTTGAATAATCCATGGAAACTTGTGTCATTTCCAATAGACCCTTTTTCACATGTCGTCATGGACCGCACGGTGCAGTGATGCAAATGAAGTACCCAGCAAGATATGGGACCAAGGGGTACGCCCATCTTATCCCTATACCCACTTCATACCTTTGTTACCTAACACATACCACCCCCCCCCCTCCCCCCCCTCCCCCTCCCCCCCCTCCCCCTCGGACTCCTTTAACTTGTCATCATTGGTTTAGTGACCGGCCACTCTCCTAATTATCTCCACTTAGCTATGTGTAATCATAGAGCAAGGAACAGCCTTGCTCTATGGTGCAATACTACGGTACTAAATAATCCCGTGGGATAGTGACTGAAATTCACGCTACACCGCCAGTCGTCCAGAATAAATTTTCCCCTAGGCAACTGCCCTCACTCCGCCATGCTCTGCCTAGCCATGGAGGAAGGAATATATTCCTTCCTCCATAGCCTAGTATTGATGGAAGGACAGCGGCAACCTTAGATATAAGTTTCTGGAACAATTTTAGAACAAGGGATCTACAAATCTTTAGTAAAGAGGCTACTGCTAGTGTGGCTAAACCGGACGATAGCATTATCGAAAAAAGAACGTGCGAGTGGCGAAGTAGTCAAAAATCGGAGGAGGTTGGGCTGAAAGAACTTAAGAACAAACTCGCAGCCAAAGATCTGGTCAGGATAAACGCAGCACAATTCGAGTTTTCCGGACAGCTTGAGATCTATTTAGATAAGATCAAAGTTGCGATCCATAAAGACCTAATAAAACGATATTTGAATATGTGCTTTCTTGTCCAAAATATGAGTAATGATTATATATATTCACATCCATGGCTATGATTAACATATAAAATGTTCGTTAATACAGGAAAATCCGAGACATTTGCGTCCGTCGTGGTCCGGTCGAAATGATAAACATCACACAGTGAGTGTGAGACGTATGTTTTCGATGGCTAATTGAATTGCTTGGCTGGTCCATGAGGGTGCATGAAATTGATGTGATAGTCACCAAACTCCTCAGAAATGTCATCCACCATACCAATCCATGGAAAGACAGCAGAGTCTATCATTCTGTCTAAAATTAGCACTGTATCAGGAGTGTTCACTTGGACATTTAACTTGTACACATGTAGAATACAATGATCTGCACTCCTTAACCCTCGGAGCACCTAAGGCACTGCAGCGGAAGTAGTTTTTTCGTAATTTTTTAATTACTGAAACATCTTTGGGCCAATATTGCTCAATATTTTTTTGAACTCGAGTGGAAAGCCATAGTTTGAGACTGTGCAATCATTGTGCTGTCATTGTCAAGAAAAGTGTTTGTTCTGCCTGCAGATCTCGGAAGAGGAGTCATTCAGTTCCGAGGATGAAGATGATTAAATTATTTAAATCATCCATATTCATCAGACTAAATTATTATAATTTTTTTTACTATCGGCCATCTTAAAACTTTAAGAAGGAAGACACCATTTTCATTGAATTTTATACAAAGGCAAGAATCTGCTCCAAGCATAACTTACTTTGCTCCCCCCCCCCCCCCCCCCCCCCCCATTTGCTCCACCTGACAAAGACTTGCAGAAATGTGACTCAAAGGGGATGAATGCACTTTTGCACCCAATTTACTACTTAGGAAATCAGACATAAAGGGGAGGGGGAGGGTTAATGCTGCACGTAGCCATTGAAACTAAATTGGATTAAAGAAAAAAAAAATATAGGGGCCAATTTCACAGCGATGCTAAGCACACAAATTTGCTTTGCATAACAAGTCTTTCTTGGTAAATACAGGATTACCAACCAAATTGTGATGTGAAGTGTATCGCTTGTGGCTGGTATTCAGCTGTTGTTTATTCCTTGGCCTTTTGGCTGGTAACCTGTTGTAACTAAGCAAGACTTTTTGGTCCTAAGCAAATTTTTGTGCTTAGCAGCTCCGTGAAATTGGCCCCAGATAAAGTGAAATGTTAACAAAAACAACACACATAGTATCAGGCTAAATACATGTAAAGTCATAGTAAGACTTTGTCCTAACCGTGTTTGTGTAAAAGAGCCCCCCCCCCCCCCCCCCCCATCCCTCCTCTTGTGATGCTACATGTATATATAGGGTGTATACACAAAATAGGAAACCCAGATGTAAATGCACATTATGAAAAATGTACTAAATATTTTCTAAAAACATATGTGAAACACCAAAATGTGTTATCTTTCCAATGATACCTTGATTGTGTGTCTGTAGTCAAGGATGACTGAGCATTCATTGTTATTCTCTTCAGGGTCAAAATCTGTATGGGGGCCAAGTTTTCCTGGCTAAGATTGCTGGCAGGCTTGGTATAATATATAGTTAGTATAATATATAGTATAATAAATAGTATAATATAAGCACTTTTTGCCTGTGTGGAAACGTAGGCACTGTGTACGAATATCTTTTGCTGTGTAGTAAATTTAACCATTTGGCAGAATGGAGCTTCAAACACAGTGCCTACATTTCCACACAGGCAAAAGTATATATAAGATATATTATGGGTCATTCCATAATTTTGGTGTCCCTGTTACATCTGACATGTATAGAATTTTGCAATTTAGGACACATTAAGGGCCTTCGCTATCTCTAAGGGTGATTAAAGGTATAGCCTAAGTACCTGCCAATAGTGTGAAGCCAATTAATTATTATATACTTGTTGGGAAATTACACAGGGCAGGTGTAGCACGGACGTGTCACACTTTTGGACCCCCTAATTTATAGAATGACCCTTATGTATGACTGAACAGCCGGCAATCTAAGCCATGAAAACTTGGCCTGTTACAGATTTTGAATAACAATGAATGCTCAGTCATCTTTGACCACAGACACACAATCAAAGTACATTTTCATGCTACTTCGCTGCGCTCATACGCATGAAAAACAGTTTATTTCTAATGGACGAAAAGATCACAGAATGAGAAGAAAACACAGACATTTTGAATCTCAGAAGTTTTATTAAAGCATGGGAAAGGGACCGTCACATTGCGGCTGAGTGCTTTACTCCATTTTTTTTTTTTTTTAACACTATAATAATTATATATCGCGTTGTACAGATTCTATATTTAAAAACCCAACACATATGTTGAATATAATAATTCGCCCCGGAATCCATCATAATTTCCGTTAAATACAATATAATTCATGTCATCTTGGCCCTCCAGGCCCTTCGGGTATCGCCCCGGAATCCTCTGTGTTACACAATCAAAATTTCTATTAAATACAATATCATTCCTGTCATCTTGGCCCTCCAGGCCCTTCGAGTATCGCCCCGGAATCCTCTGTGTTACACAATCATAATTTCCGTTAAAATACAATATGATTCCTGTCATCTTAGCCCTGCAGGCCCTTCGGGTATCGCCCCGGAATCCTCTGAGTTACACAATCATAATTTCCGAAAATACAATATAAATTCGTGACATCTTGACCCTCTGCGCTTCGCCAGGGAATCTACTCTAATACATCCAAAATACTTAAGAAATATCAATTTCGGAAAACTCAAATTTGTGCCATCTTGGTCCTTTATGTTAACAAATCTTAATACTCAAATTCTTGCCGTCTTGGCCATTTATTAGACTCTTTCTATCTTACAGCCATTACGAATTGATACAATTTTACTCACTCATATTTGATTCTCATTATTACCGGTACCCTTTCTCTTCGTTTAACAGTAAAAGCAATTCTGGTTATGCATTTTCTATATTATGTTTATTAATTGCGATAGACAACGTTTAACAATAATGATATCAAAGAATTATATGAATAATATAATCCTGATTTCGTTCATTTACTTTTTAATTCACTTCTTATTTCCTAACATTTAATAGACCTGCACATCTGGCAACTGAGTCGCATAAATCACAATAGCGATCATTTCCTTCTTCAATTCACTGATTCTATTTCCTTACATCTAAAGGTCTATACCTGAACACTAATCGCATAAATCATAATTGATATGAAATAAAATACAACGAAATAGAAATTGTCAAACACTTTCAAATGAAAAATTGTTGTTATGCTTGAATTTTTACATTACACATTTCTTTTCAGTCAGACAAGATTGTGGAAGATACGGCTAGTCTCTGATCCAAGTCTCTTTGTACGTATCTGTTTTTTGCCGTTGTAGTTTTCCAACGCCCATGTTGCATAATGAGTTCTTCAGAGATTCCTTTATTTGCAAGGTGTGTTGCTCCTCCAGATCTTAGGCTATGTAGGCCATAAGCTTTGGGTTCTTCGATTCCTATTTGTTTCAAAGCATCCAAGAATATTTCTCTACATCTGGTGTAACTTAAGGGTTTATGAGATAAAGGTTTGTAAGATTTAGTACTAGACAGATAAGATAATGGAGTAAAAATGAAAGAATCTTGACCAACTTTTAGACCACACTCAGACATGTACCTCAATAATAATGATACTGGGGAGTATTTATCGTGAGAATTATAAGCCGTACTTCCTTCTCTAAATACATCCGTTTTAGAACGGGGGATAAATATGCTTAGACCTTTATCATTTGGTAACAATGTTAAATGGCTGGCTTTGAGCTGTGCAACTTCATCATGTATAAACATTAATGCGTATTTAAGGGACACATAGGAAGCTGTTCTTAATCCCATCAAATTATTGCTCGGACCACCAAACTTGTCGACTATAGTTTTTACGTGTTCTAATGATAACGGGCGTTTCTGTGCAGGTGGCTTATGGAGATTCTTCCTTCCGCTTGTGATAATTTGTTGTACGATGGGAGAGTCTACGGGTTTAGATTTCGAGTTAACAAGGGAGTGTAGCCATTTGAGTGAGGCAGCTATTAAAATAAAAGTGCTATCTGAATGACAGTCAGACATTTTTTCAACTAGGTAGGCAGCAATAATTTCGTCCTGAATGGGAAAGTTAATTTCAATTTTTGATCTATTTAGCCAAGCGAAAAAATGACGACATTTGTAGAGATTATGAAGATACTGTTCCCTCGGCCTTAGCGAATAAGACGTCTTGAAAGATTTGCTTCTTGACACCTTGAAAATTGTTGGGGAATTCTGTCAAAAATCGTTGGTTGTATATAATCTGTTTTGCCAAGGAGAAGAAATAAAGACGTTAACTACGTTATAGCTTGGTGAAATCTAAGTTTAGTGCACAAATGACTCCTGAGAACTCGGGGGAACCTAGAAAAGAATTCTTATTTCTACACTGTTCCAATAAACTTGAACCTTCGAGAGAAATAAAGCCTGTTATCCATTGTCTGTAGCAGGACCACAGCAATGGCCAAAAAACTGAAGATGGCCACCATGGAAATACAAGTGTTCCTTTTCCTTTACATGAAAAGATATGCTGAAGAACGGAGGGAATGAGAACTACGGGGGGAACTAGAAGACAATTTTCTCCTGCCCAATTTTGAGAAAAGGCATCCACCCCATGTGTCCCTGGGTTCCAGAATCTTGAATAAAAACGCGGAAGTTTAGCATTATAATAACAAGCAAAGCAGTCTACGGTAAAGGGACCCCATAGTTCCGAGAGCATTTGGAATAAATTATCTGATATCATCCAGTCATCAGTATCTATGAGTCTACTAATTAAGTCAGCCTGCTCGTTTCCATTTCTTGGGATCCACTGAACCTCTAATCTCACATTATTTTGCAAACAGGTTTGAAAAATATTAAGCGAAAGTTTATGTAAATCAAGCTTCATGCTTCCCACTTCGACAATTCTAGCAGCAGTTTGGCTGTCTGTAAAGACCTTGAGCCAAGAATTCCGGATAATTGGCAAAAATGAAGTGATGGCAAAAAGAATGGTATTGAGTTCGCGCCAAGTGGAACTTTTCTGAGACTCTCCATCTGTCCAAAGTTTATGTGCAGTGTGAATATCGTTGCAAATTATTGCTCCCGAACCTGTGGAGCTGGCATCACAGCATACAATTTTACTTACAGTCTTGTGAGTAAATAATTGTCTGACATTTAGGTGGTAGACATTTTCTTTCCAGAAATTTATATCGTCTTTGCAAAACATGTCTAAGCATATAGCATCATCTTCATTTGATGCATTTGCGATCTTTATTTGACAGTGTCTAGTCATTAACCTGGTTATATTTCCACATACTGGACTTAGTGAAATGATTTGCCCAACAAATGAATGCAGTTTGCGGACAGTTATAACTTGTGAGTCTTGAATCTCCGATATCGTTCTGTTAATCTTATTTATTCTTCTTTCTAAAACCTTAATGGTGCCTTCTCGTGTGTTCCAGGTCATGCCTAACCATTCAGTAATGGTAGAAGGGTCCCATTTGCTCTTCTCTATAATGTAAACAAATCCAGCTCTTAGAAGGTCAACTCTTACATGTTTTGAAACTGCTTTTGCGATTGAAATGTCTGATTCTATGTTATCGGTACACCTGGGAACTACTATGAAACCATCATCCAAGTATAATGCTATAAGGATGCCACAAGATCTCCAATGAGTGACAAGGGGCTTAAGAGTTTTAGTAAAGAGCAGAGGAGCTGATGTTAGGCCAAATGGGAGTACGTTAAATTCAAAGAATCTACAAACACTATCAATGATCCAAGAAAATCCTAAGTATTTCTGATAATCGGGAGAGATGTCTATGTGATGGTAGCCCGATTTCAAATCGAATGTGAACATGAGGGCGCCCCTAGAAATATATTGTAGTCCGATCTTCCAATCATCAAGCTTAAAGTGTGTCTTCTGAATAAACTTGTTTAGTTTACTTAAGTCTAAGATTAATCTCTTCTTTCCTGAAGCATGCTGGGATACTGATAGAGGACTAGTAACATATGAAGGTTGACCTTTTTCTGTGATCCTGTTAGATGACAGTAATTCTAAAACCGATTCAGTAACAAAATAATTTTCCATTCTAGCAGATCTATTGTTCTCAAAAAACATAGAAGGCGGTTCGTCAGTGAAAGGGATCCTATAACCCTCATTTATAATCGACATGACCATTGGAGAAGCCCCAATATTCGACCAGAAACTGGAATGCAAATTTAATCTGCCTTTTATCTTAATTTGGTCTGAACACAAACTATTGATATCATGAGAATCGTAATTACATCGTACCTCAAGCACATTGAACTTCGCTTCGAACTTCTTTACCCGGACATTGGGTAGATGACTGGATTGGTCCTGAGGAGATCGCTGATCCTGGATCGGTGCTGGGTGTGCTTGCGGAGTATATAGAGATTGCTGGTGGTGGAACCGGCGGTATCGGTGTGCAAGGAAGATGGATATGCGGCGAGGAAAGGTCGTTGTGAAATGGGGGCTTGCCAAGGGATGATGTTCCTGGTGTGGAAGGTGTTGTAGCCAATTGCGGGACTGGCTCGAGCTCTCGGTCTAATTGGGGTCGATAGCATGCCTGTGTTGCGGAGGGGGCAATGCCTGGCCCAGTGGCCTGACATCCCGCAGCTGAAGCATGTTGTGTCAGGATTTGGAAAGCCTGAACAAAAAATGTAATTAAAAAACAAAAGCAAGCAAAAGGAAAGCCAGAACAGAAGCAAAATTAAATAAATAAATAAACAAACAAAGGCAGACGAAATGTGAAACACAATCAATGTTAGGTTCATGATTTAGAAGCAGCAGTAAAAGGAGCAAACAAATTAATAAGCAAAATGTACATTGAAGGAGATTAGAAGTCTGTTAAAGTATGGGGTGGGGTGGGCTGTAGGGAACGGAAAACTTGTCGAAATAATCCTTGAATTTATCGAAGAGAGCTTCAGTATTAAACAAAGTGGACTGATCTTCTCGAGACATTGTGATGACATACAAAGGAGCACTCAGCGCAAGGTGTTTGACCTGAACTGTCATCTGTTGCTCACAAGACACTATTTATAGTAGTACGCATCATTGGATTCAGTGAAATGGGTAAAGGACACATGACCATCACCCGCGGGAGGACCGTCACCCGAATCCCATGACCACGACGCGGGAAGGATTTACCCATGATCTGATCATCCAACCGAATCAAACTAAATGTATCATTGGAAAGATAACACCTTGGTGTTTCACATGATGTTTACCTTTTTTAGAAAATATTATTTTGTACATTTGTCATAAATCACATTTTCATCTGTACCCTGGAACTGAATTGTATCCATAATGCCATGGTTTGTGAACTTTATGTAGAAACATTTAGCTTTTTATACGTGTGGAACGTTTAGCATTTCCCTTTTCTAGTTATTGACCAAAGAGTGAGCCTCAAAGACTCACTTGTCCTATTACTGCACAAAGCTTTGTTTGTATACATTTGAAGACCACATAAAGATCCACACGATTTGGGCTTAACAAACACATGTACATTGCTTGACTCTTTATCTTGAAGCCTGGGTTCTAATTTGGGTTCTTGTCCTCCTCTACTTCAAAACGAACGGGAAAGCAGAATGCAAAAAACACATGATTTCCAACTCGAGAAAAAAATCAATAGGGCCTAATAAGTTCGAGGCGCGGATCCAGCGTGGGATTTTTTTTGGGGGGGGGGGGGGGGGGGGGGGGGTTGTATGGGTCTACGCCTAAAGTTTCAAACCAGAAAAGCAGAAACCCTACAAAAACAAAACTAAGAGGTTAAATGGCGCCACCAACGGTGAGAAAGTATGTCAGGCCTCAAGGCCCCCCCCCCCCCCCCCCCCCCCCCCCCCCCCCCGCTTGTAAATTTGTGGGCAAATTAAAAAGGAAAAAAACTGGAAAAATACTACATACGCCCCTGGGTTTAATTGCCTTGCGGTTCACACTTGCAAAAACCCAAATTTCTGCTAGCAGAAAATTGTAATTTGTCTGTTTTCTTCCTCCATGCCTGAACGAAGTTCAGATACGCGATCACTCTTTCTGTACGTAGTCCGTCCGTATGTGTCATTTTGGTTAAAGTTTCGACAAATTGGTCTTATACGCAAAGTTGAAGTCCAATTGCAATCAAACTTAGGTCATGCATTCAATATTGCAACCTTTATATGATGCATGTGTCAAAGGTCAAGTACTGGGGTCAAAGGTCATTTGAGGTCAAGTTGTAAACTGGAAGTCCAATTAGAATCAAACTTGGGTTACCTGCCTCCATGGGTCATTCATGCACTTTAACCTTTATATGAATCGTGTGCCCGGCAGAAGGTCATATAAGGACGAAACATGGGTCAAAAGGTCAAATTCAGGTTTGGGGGGTAATAGAAAGAGTATTGGAATATCTTCATTTTGATATACATTTCGTCTCAAGGGGCTTCGTCATTCTGACGTAATTAACAAAATGAAAAGGACATAAGGGGATTTTGCATTTTTTGTTCCCGGCAAAAGGGCATAAGCGTGTAATACCAATGTAACAATACATGATAAAAGTGCGTTCACCTCTCCACTTCAGTGGGGCGTAAGCGCGCTTAGAGCAAATTAAGCGCACGTTTAAGCCAGAATGACTTCCCGGCAAAAGGGCATTAGCATAAAGATGTAAATAACTTTAAAATTAAGCAATATTTTTATTTAAAAATGCACAGCATTATTGGAAATATCAATAATTTTTATATGACAAAAAAATCAACCTTTTGCGAGTTTTAATTTAGAAATGCCAACACATAAACTTTAAAGTCAATTTTCCCGGAAAGTGTAATTACGCGTCAAAGCGTTCTTATGCCCTTCTGCCGGGCACACCACGTGATGGTCGTGTCAGTAATCTCCATGCTTTCATCCTCTCTCGTCTTCACACGCCACTCAAACTTCCATAACTTTGGACCACATTTTCCTTCCACATTGCTTTTGTCACCTACCATTGTTTTAGGCATGCTCATCGGTTCTTGCTTTTGATAACTTGCCATTTCATTCTCTTTTTACACTAACCCTTGTGTACGCACTACGCAGTGGCTGCCTTTTTGCGACGTCAGTTACCATAATAAATAAATAAAAACCGCCCTTGTTCGAGAACCACCTTTTTAAAAACGGGTGTTGCTACTTCTAAAATCTAAATCTCTGCTAGCAGGAAATGGAAAACGGGGTTGTACACTTTTGCAGCATCATGATTTTTGTCAGTAAGAATCTGAGATTTTTAGTTTTCCAGCTTTTGAGGCGCCGAGATAGTCGTCAAAGTAAAATCAAAATTTCTGCTAGCAGAAAGTTGAGTTTTTTAAAAACCGGCGTTGCCATTTCTAATTTCTAAAAACATAAAATTCTACTAGCAGAAAATGGGAAGATACGGTTGTCCACTTTTGACGCTCCATAATCCTACTTGGATTTCTTTGTGCTTTGTTTTATTATGCTATGGCTGTAATTTCGATAGATAATTTTCCCCAGCCACGATCCAAAGACTTTGGATTTGATAAAGCAGTCCCGCCAACCCGTCGTTGGTTCATGGGATCCGAACCTACGCGCGCGCGCGGCGAACGTATAGCGCCCTCAACGTTGCAAAGTGCAGTTGCAAAGTGCAGTTGCAAAGTGCAGTTGCAAAGTGCAGTTGCAAAGTGCAGTTGCAAAGTGCAGTTGCAAAGTGCAGTTGCAAAGTGCAGTTGCAAAGTGCAGTTGCAAAGTGCAGTTGCAAAGTGCAGTTGCAAAGTGCAGTTGCAAAGTGCAGTTGCAAAGTGCAGTTGCAAAGTGCAGTACGCGTAGCGTGACGTGCCGTCGTGCCGGTGTCATATGAATATCAGACTCCCGTGGAATTTTGGTTATTGGTTAAACCCTCTCACGTGACCGGCAACTCTCCCAAATATCCATATTATGGATCACTTGGCATGTGTAAAACTACCATTATTGGTGACCAGATTTCACGCTACGGGACGCGGCCAGGCCGCGACAATACGTCCCTGAGGCAGATAAACTTGGGCTCAATAATGATGGCACTCGGTGAGTTAGGAATAGTTTAAACGAAATGGAAACGAATAGAAAATGTTGTCAATTGGTTTTGGCGGTAGGCCTGGGGAGTTTGATTCCTTTTGAAGGAGGAGAAAACCAGTATAAGGTTATATTTACATTCATGCATAATCAAAATGCAACATGTCCCCTTTTGTGTTGTGTTTTGTATTTGTTCGTTTTTTTGTTCTTTTGTTGTTGTTTAGAATGGGCCTCATTGGGCTAGGCAGCGTTGACATTGTTCGTAGGATATATTTTAGACCTACCTGGATAAGCCACTGATGTGTGTGAGTTTGTTTTGCATTCAATAGGGGACCTTTAACAAAAGAGGACAATAGGGTCCCCGATTGAGAAAGGTCCCCGTTTGAAAATCGTGTATACAAAACCAATGGGAGGCCTTCCGAAAAAGTTAAAGTACAAACAAAAGAGGGACAATAGGTGGTTCCCGATTGCACCCGTTTACACACACATGCATTTGTGTGGATCCGACTGAGTGGGTTAGGCTATACGAGAGAGGACTTGGGACAATGGGGGATTAGGGATAACAATGACACCGAGGACTTGGGCCGAGTCCTTGGGAGAATTTCGTGTACAAACCTTATGGGAGCTGTTAAAGTACAAACAAAGGGAACAAAAGAAGGGTTCCATTCATGGTCCTCAGTAGTATAGGAAAACGCACATGCGTGTGTGTGTGTGTCACCAAACTCCACAACGAAAATAATTCCGAAAAGTCATTAAATGCACTGTTTCAGTCACTGGCTTAATCGTGACGTGTAACTGAGTCTGTGTGGCTCAGAAATAAGTACATACATTTTCTACCGTCAAACAACCCACAAGGGAAACTGTTGGCCGACAATCGTTGGAAATAGTCTATAGTTCCCCGACCTGATAATTCCCTGTCTCTATAAATTCCTCCATTTTATCTAAAGTAGGGTCAGGGAACCAGACTACTAGAACAAAATGTTTTTCTTTCTGTTTTCCCAAGCTTCTATTTACACAAAACTTTAAACAGGTCAGTGTTACTGTTACAGTTGTACAGCATTTGCAAGCACGCTATGAAATACTAACCTCCAAATCCATCTATTTCTGAAAATTCAAATGATGTATATTTGGTTATTTTTAACCAATCTGATTTTAGTGTAGCGCCAGGGGTTCAAAAGTCATTTTCGTTTTTTTCTTTAATTGCTATTTTCTAGAATTATACCCTACCACATTTATTCATTTTTGAATGAGACATGAAAGGAAAAAAACCTCAGCGTTTAGTTGTCAAATAATTAGTTTACTATGTCGAATAATTTGCGGCCTGCTGACGCGTGGCAGATCTTTTTTTCTGCGCGTTTGAGGCCTGAAAGCAACCAAGAATACCCCCCCCCCCGCCACGCCTCCCCGCCCCGCCCGCCCCGCCCCCCCTAACCCCCGCCCCGCCCACCCCGCCCACCCCGCCCCCCCCCCCCCCCCCCCCCCATTTGTTCTTTTCTCTCCTTTTTTTGGAGGGTTTCAGAAGCCCAAAATGAAAACAAAATCTTTGAATATACAAATTACAATTGGAAAATTATATATAGAGGAAAATTCATTTGCCGAAGACGGAAGAGCACAGGACAGTGAATCGTTGAAATATTGTACTTTGTGACTGAAGAACTAAAGAGGCATTTACTCAATTATATTGGAGATTTAATCCGTTTATCCGTGAAGCTGGGAAATGTATTTGTTTTTGTTTTTACGAAATTACGATTACAAAATTCATTTTTAATAAATTCATTTAAATAAATTCATTAGAATAACATAAAATCTCTTATGTCCATATACTTTGGGCTCAGTTGACGAATAAAACAAGAAAACACCGCGGAGAGGGCTGTTGACTTATAAATCCACGTATAGTACGGTAGTAGCCTACTACTATATAATTATAAGATTTAGCATGAAAATTCTTCCTTGATAAAACTGAGATTACCAACTAAATTTCCATGTGTTGTATACTGCTTGTGACTGGCATTTTGCTGTGTTTGCTCAGCATGAAAATCATATGAAGTTGTCACTGGTAACCTATTTTTAGTAAGCAAGACATTTTTGTACTAGGCACATTTTTGTGCTTATTTTTAGCAGCTCCGTGAAATTGCCCCATCAAGGGTGAATAAACACCATGCAGTTGATGAATGATGATGTGCCGAACATATGCAATAGAATATAACTCGATATAAATAAATGATAGCCTTTATTGTCCATTCGGAGATTAATTCCCAAAAATAATCTTGGAGTTTAATGAGCTGGAGTTCACCGTGAAGCTTAATTCGCTCCACTAAAATACATAAACAGTAATGGTTTACCAGGGTTTCCAAGGATATGATTTGCATATGAATTAATAACCTAATTCTGACCGACCAATTCAGCTGGAGTAGGCTACGTGTCAAGGAAGAAAGTAGTTCCAACACTTTACAAACAGCAGTAAGCTGAAGAAAGTCGGATATCGCGTCAAGAAACTACTATTGTTAATATTGTTTTTTTGTGAACTTTCTTTAAAAGAAACTAAACAACTTTGAAAAGTACTACCTTGTCAATTGCTACGGCCTCTTCGCGGATTGATAATGCTATCAATTATGCAAATTTAATAAGTGTCATGGCTGCCGTCATAGTCCTGCATGCATGCATTAAAGAAGAAGAAGTTACGAAAACAGGCGAGTACTACTTATACTGTATCTGTTGTTTGTTTGTTTGTTTCTGTTTCTGAAACCGTACAAACACCTAGAAAAGGTTGTCGACGTACGTTGGTCAGAGTCAGGTGTGCAGCAACTAAATTCTTGATTGGGTTTTGAGAATGAGAGTCAGATCTTGGATGTAAAGTTATGTCTATGAACACGATGAACTTCTAATTTCTATAACACGTTAACTGAACGATGCTTTCCGTTCTTTCTGTTGTGGAACTGGGTTAAGCAAGAAGATCATGTGTCTTGGTTCAGATCAGATTCATTCCTGATAATATTTAAGTGATCACTTGCATGTATTGCATGCTGTGGAATGAAGTAAAATGTGTCGTACCAAGTTCATGAATTGTGCCGTGCGTACACGGTTAAACCATGGAGGTAGTACACGCACGTCTACTTCCAAAAATGTAAGGCTCTCCGTTAGCCTTACAAGGATATGTGATTTTGGTCCCCGTAACTCAATGGGATTTGCAATACGCTCTTGCGATATCAGTTACAATGTTCCAGAATTCCACTTTCCCAAACCTTAATCTCCCCAGAAGGTTATCCAATCCCTCCTACATATCTTTTAGACTTTTGCGGCCCATTTGCGGAACATTGAAACGGACAATTTATTGAGTAATGGAGTTTTTACTCACCGACCGACGTATGCAGCCAAAATGAACATGGCGTCGCACAGCTGACTGATACAGTCCACCAGAATGCGCATGCGCGTGGATTTTTCGAAGAAATTTGGGGCTCGACCATTTTTTGAAGGAGGGGGGTGCATCTTGTCTACATCGCGCAACGGTGATGTGTGCATGACGCGCTTTACACATCGTTGTGTGTGTTTGAACATTCCTTTGGTTTTAAAATGAACATTTACGGAATCTTTTTGGTGCTGATTAATAGTCGGTATTGCAACATTATAACGTTCAAAATTCGCTGACATTCAGTTTTGCGTTTGTTTTTGTATGCGGTATCTAATCTGGATAAAAACATACATTCCACACATCACCAAAGCGCGATGTAGACAAGATGCCCCCCTCCTTCAAAAAATGGTCGAGCCCCAAATTTCTTCGAAAAATCCACGCGCATGCGCATTCTGGTGGACTGTATCAGTCAGCTGTGCGACGCCATGTTCATTTTGGCTGCATACGTCGGTCGGTGAGTAAAAACTCCATTACTCAATAAATTGTCCGTTTCAATGTTCCGCAAATGGGCCGCAAAAGTCTAAAAGATATGTAGGAGGGATTGGATAACCTTCTGGGGAGATTAAGGTTTGGAAAAGTGGAATTCTGGAACATTGTAACTGATATCGCAAGAGCGTATTGCAAATCCCATTGAGTTACGGGGACCAAAATCACATATCCTTGTAAGGCTAACGGAGAGCCTTACATTTTTGGAAGTAACGCACGTCAGTCCGGGAAACCTACAAATTTGACAACGTTGTCAAATAGGACAACCGTTGTCAACTTTGACAACTTCCGGAATGCTATATGCAGCGCTCATAATAAACTGTATATACCGGTTTAAAACAGTTTGTACACAGTTGGAACAGATTATTTGCAAACATTTTTTTGTAATTGCAATCATTTTTATTGAAAAATCATCCATCTTGCTCATTTGTCAAGAAGTCCACATGTTAATTCTTGCATAAATTAACAACAGCAATTATAAATAGGCCTACTTAATATAATCTCTCCACATCATATCAAACTATCTTTGTAAATTTTGCTTTTACTTTTTGTTAAATACCTTTTACAAAAAAATTGGCAGGATATAATTGTACTACTAGAAACTACTAGAAATGTGTTATGTATCGATCTTCTCTGGTTGCTTATTAATACAATTATGTATAAATTATTTCAATTACAGACTATATTTAAAAAGCAATATGTTGCGGATTACCATACTGCCGGCCACTATGTTGTAATTTCTAAGATTTCTTGTCTGGCAATTCAGCAACATTCAACTGTATACATGTAGAAATAAAACCTGGCATTATATGCAAATTTATTACTTCAAGCTGTATACAGTCGACTCTCGGTAATAAGAGCTCGGTTAACACGAGAACCCGGTTAAGACGAGAATTTTTGTTGGTCCCGACCGAATTGTGCACATTCTTATGAAAGAAAATTTCATTAATACGAGCTCTGTTTACGCAAGAACTCGGCTAAGACGAGCATTTTTTGTGGCCCGATTGAGTGCAAATGCATGTATTGTTATCTATTTTCCACGAACATTTTGGAAAACAACCTGTCAATCAGCGAATCCATTCAATTTGAAAAGTAATTGTAATGTTCGTTATTTCTGCAGTGCGGTTTTCACTCCGCGTACACATCACCTGTTTGTGTCTCATGCCGCAATGATAATGGCGCAATCATAATGCTCGCTAATCCTGCTCTGCGGTTTTCACTCCATGTAGACATCAGCTGCTTGTGTCTCGAACGTGCCGCTAGAGGGGGCTATTAAAAGGTGGACAATGGGCGATTGCGGTTCCCGTGCTGCTATAGAGGGGTTTGTTTATGGCGGCTTTCATGCCGCCGGAACGCGTAAACTGTGAAAACAGTAGCCTGCACTTGCTTTCGTTCCCCTTCCAGCCAGCAGGGAAAAAATAACCCAACCATGCCAAGGCAATCATGAAAAGCAGAATGTTTGGCGCCCTCTTTTGTTCAGTTATATCAATCCCGTTTGTAACTCAAAATATTTAATTTACCCCCAGGATTATCAATTAATTTTAGAGCTTATTAATCCCCAATAGTCGCACCCCAACATTTCAAATGTTACCGTAAAAAATAGTCATTAATGAAGACCCCCACGATCGAGAAACGCCCTCTGTTGTCTAAAAAAAATGCACTGGTTTCCTCCCTTTTGTGCCTTATGCTAGTTTCCGTGATGGTTACCAACTAACAAGAGCCCGGCCCCATCAAGATTTTTGTGTATGATGGAAATACTTACGTGCGTGTAGCTAATAATGCAGTGGTTTGCAGTGATCTTGGCAGCTCAAATCGCCCGGTCAGCGAACTCCAGAGGTTTTGTTCTTGTGCTCCGGTGTTGTTTTATTAAATATTACTGCTTGTTTTATTAAAAATCTGCTTGCAACATTTTCATACATGTAACCAATATAAAGCAATACAATTTTATCGACACGATGTGCGTGGCGTTTACATCGTGTTTGGGGCCTATCCACGTATCACATTTATACACAATAAAGGGGAAAACCTGCAGCCCGGATAGGACGAGAGCCCGGATAATACGAGATATTTGCGTAAGTCCGGAGGACCTCGTATTAACGAGAGTCGACTGTATATTGACAATCTTGATGATGAGTGGTGTTCTTTTTGTGTAGCCTATACATTGTAGCTTTGAAAAGTAGAGTTTTGCTCATGGTCTAGAGATTAATAAATAAAATGAGAACAGAACACCAGTCCCCCTTTGCTGTTTCAATTAAAGTTGTTCCTAGTTACCCTACCTACTATAGATTAATAAATAAAATGAGAAAAGAAAACAAGTTCCCCCTTTGCTATTTCAATAAAAGTTGTTCCGAGTTACCCTCCCTACTCCATCTTTCAAAGCTAAGAATCACTTTACAAGAATCACTAAAAAAAAATCAGAAATTGAATCGTTTGTGAAATCATACATTTTCAGTAAACATGAAACAAACTTTCAAAACTACTGACACTACTGAACTTGTGTACGTGCACTGTATATATCTCCGAAGACAAGAGGAGAAAGAAAAAAATCCAAAACACCTTTCAGTCCTCGCACGTCAAGTCTTTTGTTGAAATCGGTCCTCGCACGTAGAAGTACGTGCTTAGTCTATTGTCCTCACACGTATTGGGGAAGTACGACTGGGTGTACGTGCACTGTATATATCTCCGAGGACAAGAGAAGAAAGGAAACACAAAGAAACCTTTCAGTCCTCGAACGTAGAGTCTTTTGTTGAAATCGGTCCTCGAACGTAAGGATACGTGCTTAGTCTATGGGGGTTGGTTATATTAAAGGAACAATAGGAAACACAAAGCATTGTCCTTGGACGTATTGGGGAAGTACGACTACGTGCGCACTTTTGTGTATTATGTGTGCGCCAGGCCTAGGAAGGGGGTTTGTCTTTATCGATCAATAGTTCATCCAAATCATGCCCTGGTCCTCCACAAACATGCTGACGCACCAATTCAAGATGATATACATGTAGCACATAGCTTGGGGCAGGTGACACTATATACGTACCGGAAAACACCGGAAAACACACTAAACATCGGAAAACGCCAAAAAAACACACTATAAACAGGCCTACCAGAAAACACCCCAAAAAACACACTTGACACCGAAAAACTCACGCACTGTGGACATTCCTTTGTCAATTGTCTTCGTGTAGTTAATAAAAGTTACGTTGAGTAAATACTCATTTTTCTCGCTTCCAAAAATGTCTTTGAACCCCAAATTTTGATTCTGGGCCTGTTGTTTATTTCCTTTTTATATATATATATTTTTGGGGTGGGTGTTGGCAGGATTTTTCAGTGTTTAATTGTTTAACTTTTTTTCGGTGAAAACTGTTTTTACTTGATGCTTGTGTGTATTCAAAGTGTGTGTTGTTTTTCAATGTGAATACATGGGGTGTGTTTATTTCCGAGTTTGTCGGTGTAAAGTATATTTTTGGGGGGTGTTAAGACCGGTTTATACTTCATGCGAATGCGAAGCGAATTTATTACGTCAGCGCCAAATATTAAAGTTCGCGCTGCGAATTCGCAAAGTTCACTTCGCATTCGCGTGAAGTATGTGTGTATTTCCGAGTTTTTCATTATGAAGTGTATTTTTTGGGGTGTTTTCCGGTACAAATGCGTGTATTTGCGAGTTTTTCGGTGTGAGGTGTGTGTTTTGGGGGTGTTTTACGGTATGTGTGTACTTCCGATTTTTTGGGTGTGAAGTGGTTTTTTTAATTAATTTTTTTAGTGTTTTCCGGTATTTAGTTTTTTTCTTCTTTTTTTCCCCGGTGTTTAGTGTGTTTTCCGGTAGGCCTATGTAGTGTGTTTTCCGGTAATTTTCCCGGTGTTTTCCGGTATTTTCCCGGTGTTTTCCGGTATTTTCCCGGTGTTTTCCGGTATTTTCCCGGTGTTTTCCGGTATATAGTATCACCGCTTGGGGCCCCTCCTGTCTTTCACGGAACCACCATACGACTCGGGCGATTGAGCTCCACTGACAGCCCCGACACTAGGACAACACGATGCAAATTTTACGTGGCACGTGACCGATTTATTGTTAATAAAGTGAAATTATTTCAACAACAATAAATTACACTTTTTTCTGCCGATGTAATGGGCATCTTCTAAATTATTTTCATGCCGCGGTAAATTAACTTATTAGACCAGGATGCAAAGTCACATGACACGAAATCTAAAATGGCGTCGTTACAGTCACGAACGGTTCGACCGAGTGGTCGGTGAAAAGTAAAGGAGAATCACAACAAAATGCACAGGCGACTTTTGAATTTACGCAGATAGAAAGTTAGTTAAGGTAATGTTTAACAATATTATGGACTAAATAGAGTGCGTAACTGTGCCAATTTTGCATCTTTTGCGCTTAAATTTGAAGTTGTCAAATTTGACAACTTTCAGTTGTCAAATTTGACAACTGTTGTTGTCTTTAACAACGTTGTCAAATTTGTAGGTTTCCCGGACTGACGTGTACATTATGGGTGCGTTCGTACATGTAGGTGTTTACTCGTGTTTACTCGTGTTTACACGATACGAGTAGGTATACTCTTGAGCACACGAACGGCAGGAGTAGTCCGAATAACTTGGACCCTATCGCCTTTTTTAACATTGGACATGATCTGGCGATAGTAAGGTCCAAGTAAGTCAGCAGTGGTCGTGCGGTGATTCCGAAAATATGTCTGAAAATCATCCGATTTCACCCTAAAGTTAAAACGACCACCAAAATACTACACTAGATACGCCACCTGCAGAACAAGTGGAGTTCCATGATTAGATTGAGCATAGAGCAAGGAACAGTTCCTTGCTCTATGGATTGAGGTACTAATGTTCACTTACCATCCGGATAAAAAGTGAAATTTACCGTTCAATTCACAGAGACACCCGTAAGACATGTTTTTTCGCTATGGAGTTCAAATCGTGCCGTATGCCGGCGACTGTTTTACGTTCATTGTACTATTCATAAAACAGTCGTCGGAATACGGATTGTCGCGCATGCGTGCGTGCGCCCGCCATGGATTTCATTCAAAGGGAAATTAGCTCAGGAGGGAGTACAATAAACTTGCGCAAAACTCCAGATTGTGCTCAACACATGTATCGAATGTAACTTGTAATTGACTTACATTCAAACCATTTAAAAACAAACATTTTTGCACCCCTGCCCGCTTACTTTTTTACTTGCCACGTTCCGTTTGTTTGTTTGTTTGTTTGTTTTTTTGTAAGGGGGGCGAAAATGCAAGAAGAGAGAAATCCTACCCAATTGTTTTATTGTGTCTTTTGCCTCAATTTGGTGGACTCCACTATTGGGTCATTCCCTGTCAGATCACCCAATGGGTTTACCCCCCCCCCCCCTTCAAATTGGTTTATTTTTGGTTTAAAGGGTAATTTTTGCTAAAAAAGCTGAAATTTCAAGTTATAGCCCTGTCGGACCAACAGGTTTCGTGCTATGGCTAACCATTTTGGTGCGATTTTGGCCAAAATGGGTGTGATCGTCATTTTTCAAATGACCCTACCTTCCCAAACCAGTGAGCCAAATTTGTTGATATTGGTACCTTTAGAAACGTAATTGTGTAAGGAATCCAAATTTGCTATTATTTTTTATGCAGGAGCAATTTGAAGTTTGATGACCTTTTGACCTTTACTTTGACCTTGAGGATCGTGTGACCTTGAGTTGAACAAGTAAAGGAGAATCACAACAAAATGCACAGGCGACTTTTGAATTTACGCAGATAGAAAGTTAGTTAAGGTAATGTTTAACAATATTATGGACTAAATAGAGTGCGTAACTGTGCCAATTTTGCATCTTTTGCGCTTAAATTTGAAGTTGTCAAATTTGACAACTTTCAGTTGTCAAATTTGACAACTGTTGTTGTCTTTAACAACGTTGTCAAATTTGTAGGTTTCCCGGACTGACGTGTACATTATGGGTGCGTTCGTACATGTAGGTGTTTACTCGTGTTTACTCGTGTTTACACGATACGAGTAGGTATACTCTTGAGCACACGAACGGCAGGAGTAGTCCGAATAACTTGGACCCTATCGCCTTTTTTAACATTGGACATGATCTGGCGATAGTAAGGTCCAAGTAAGTCAGCAGTGGTCGTGCGGTGATTCCGAAAATATGTCTGAAAATCATCCGATTTCACCCTAAAGTTAAAACGACCACCAAAATACTACACTAGATACGCCACCTGCAGAACAAGTGGAGTTCCATGATTAGATTGAGCATAGAGCAAGGAACAGTTCCTTGCTCTATGGATTGAGGTACTAATGTTCACTTACCATCCGGATAAAAAGTGAAATTTACCGTTCAATTCACAGAGACACCCGTAAGACATGTTTTTTCGCTATGGAGTTCAAATCGTGCCGTATGCCGGCGACTGTTTTACGTTCATTGTACTATTCATAAAACAGTCGTCGGAATACGGATTGTCGCGCATGCGTGCGTGCGCCCGCCATGGATTTCATTCAAAGGGAAATTAGCTCAGGAGGGAGTACAATAAACTTGCGCAAAACTCCAGATTGTGCTCAACACATGTATCGAATGTAACTTGTAATTGACTTACATTCAAACCATTTAAAAACAAACATTTTTGCACCCCTGCCCGCTTACTTTTTTACTTGCCACGTTCCGTTTGTTTGTTTGTTTGTTTGTTTTTTTGTAAGGGGGGCGAAAATGCAAGAAGAGAGAAATCCTACCCAATTGTTTTATTGTGTCTTTTGCCTCAATTTGGTGGACTCCACTATTGGGTCATTCCCTGTCAGATCACCCAATGGGTTTACCCCCCCCCCCCCTTCAAATTGGTTTATTTTTGGTTTAAAGGGTAATTTTTGCTAAAAAAGCTGAAATTTCAAGTTATAGCCCTGTCGGACCAACAGGTTTCGTGCTATGGCTAACCATTTTGGTGCGATTTTGGCCAAAATGGGTGTGATCGTCATTTTTCAAATGACCCTACCTTCCCAAACCAGTGAGCCAAATTTGTTGATATTGGTACCTTTAGAAACGTAATTGTGTAAGGAATCCAAATTTGCTATTATTTTTTATGCAGGAGCAATTTGAAGTTTGATGACCTTTTGACCTTTACTTTGACCTTGAGGATCGTGTGACCTTGAGTTGAACTTGGGTGAAAATTATATCCCAACATGTTCTTTACAAAACGGAGGTATTTGATAGCCTTTCGTCAAGGCGCGCGTGGCTATCTGGCGCGTGACGCGCCCAGGATATGCCATTACGCCATCATGTCCGGGGCGCGCCACTTGTCCGGGTAGCCACGCGCGCCTTGACTAACGGCTACAGGGCAGTTTTCCAATGATTTCCAGCTGGAAATCGTTGAAAAACGATATATATTTCCACTTTTCTTGACAACGACAGCACACCTAGTGCCATCATTTCACAGGATGATTGAGACTACTATTAACTTAGTCTATTCAAAATTTACCTAGTCAGTTTTTCTTGTGGATTGTTTGACGAACTTAGTCTAGTAAGGTATTTCGTAATAATTCAGTAAAAAAACAAAATTGGAGGATTACCAATCATGTACACTACCTTTAAAGGCAGTGTACATGTACATGTACATGATTGGTCATTTTTGCAATTTTCAGAAATGGGTGGATTTGGGGATTAGTATTTAGTAGTTGCCCCTACATGTACATCAAAAATAATTGCAAATTTGGATTCCTTACACAATGACCTTTTCAAAAGGTACATGTACCAATATCAACAAATTTGGCTCACTGGTTAGGGAGATCGGGTCATTTGAAAAATGGCGGTCATGCCCATTTGGCCAAAATCTCACCAAAATGGTTGGCCATAGCACGAAACCTGTTGGTCCGACTGGGCTAAAACTTGAAATTTCAGCTTTTTCAGCCAAAATTACCCCATAAACCAAAAAAGAACCAATTTGAAAGGGTTCGGGTAAAAAATTCAATTTTTGGGGGGTTATTTGACATGGAATGACCCTATCAGCAGAATCGATCTTGAAAAATAAAGATGCAGCCGTCTTGGACAGTATTAACTGGCAGGATCTAAAAATATCCCTGCCAAATGGCCCCTCCTTTGTTAATGTTTTGGAAAAAGGCAGGTTGCTAAACATTAAAACCCTCCTGTTCTCAGGGCCAAAATCGACCCAGCTGCTGTACAGATCAAAACCTATCAAATTTCAGATTGAAACACACACAAACTGTCAGAGTTGGTGTTTAGAGATTTTGATAGGCTGTGATAGTCAAAAGTATAGGAGGGTTTTAAAGGTACATGTAGTGTACACAATTGGTAATCCTCCAATTTTTTATTTACTGAATTATTACGAAATACTTTACTAGACTGTAAGTTAATAAGCAGTCTCAATCAACCTGTGAAATGATGGCACCTGTTGTGCTGTTTTTAAGAAAAGTTAAAATTTATATCATTTTCCAATGATTGCCAGCTGGCAGTCATTGGAAATAGCCTACATTTGTACATGTACATGTAGTTCCATGACCTGATAATTCCCAGACGTCTGTAAATTAGGCCGTTTTGTCTAAAGTATGGTCAGGGAACCAGACTACTGGAATATAATTTTTCTCTCTATGCAGACTACGGTTTTTCCCCCAGCATCTACATTTGCACACAAAACTTTAAACAGGTCAGTGATATAGTATTTGCTAGCACGCTAACTGCCAAATTCATTTATTTCTTAAAATTACAGCAAAAGCTAATCGCGTATACATGTACGTACATGTAGGCCTACTACCTTTAAATTTGTCTTGCATTCGGAGAAAACTGCCCAAGACAAACATGTACTGTATAACTGTACATGTACATGTATGTACTTGTACTTGTGCCTGTACATGTACATGTACATGTACCTGTTTCACGTAAACTCACGTATTGACGTTGATGATGTTTACGTTTCCCCAGCAGATTTTTGAGTGGGCGGTGTGCTTTATGTGGGCTGCAAGCTGCCAGAACACTTAGTCATGTCACGTTAACGAGGGCAGCAGGACTGATAATGCGATCTTCACCTGTACCTAGATAGAGTACAGCACAGGGAGTTCAGAGCTGCTTGTGGGAACAGAGTGCATGTGACCATGCCAGGAGTACTGTGTTACTCTGCAATGTCTGTGACCCTAGCGCAAAAGAAATCTGCCAAGTGTTGCTGTCCCAGTCAAGACACCATGAGGTACACCAGAACTTGTTCAAGGGAGTGACAGATATTCACGTGGACGGTTGTAGAGAGCGGTTTTGGAAGTTCGTGACTGCCTCTGTCGAAACTCCAAGCTTCTGTTCATTGTCAAACAGCTCAGATAAGATGTCCTAAAGCGCCACAGCCAACGGTAGAAAAAAACTTACAAGCGTACATGTATGTACCTGGAGCCTGGGTTATCTGATAAAGGAGACTCGAAAACATGGATAAATATGAGAAACTTAATAAGATCGGCGAGGGGTCTTACGGGGTGGTGTTTAAGTGCCGGAATCGGGACACAGAGGAGATCGTTGCGATCAAGCGCTTTGTGGAGTCGGAGGATGACCCCTCGATAAAGAAGATTGCCCTGCGTGAAATCAGGATGTTAAAGGTTGGTATCACTTCCAAGGATTTTTTGTTTGAAAAGATTTTAGTTCTGGTTTTGCATTTGAAAAGACTTTGTTGATTCAAACCAGCCAGCAGACCCCGGCAAGCTCATTGTAAGACGTCTACTAGTAAGCCGGAGGTTGTGGGTTCGAGTCCTGCCCAAGTAAGCCTAAATTGTTTTTCCCACAGACTCTCAGAAAGCACTGAGCATGCTTCATACAGTACACTGTCAGGAAAGGGCAAAAATGTGTAATTTATTTCATCCCAGGCGCAAATTCCATCTTCTGTAAAACATATTTTTTAATATGTTTGAAAATTGTATTGCTGAATGTTTAAATTGAAAAAGTGTTTAACTTCAAGTTATTTTTTTCCCCAACAAAATACCTGTGAATGTTTAACCATAGAAAGTTTCAATTTTTAAGCGCTTCTGAAATTCTTGCAGTTTTTTCCAATGAGTTTTATGGCTGAAAAATCACCCCCATAACAGTCCCATCTTCTTTTCCTCGGACTGAAACAGCATATTGACGCAAAGAAATTCATTTACACATGGGTTGGCTCATTTGTGACCCGCTCCAGAAAAAGGTGATATAAGTCGCGCTATACGCGTAATGGCCCTTTCAACGTTGAGAGGGTGACATTTTTCTTTAAAATTCCTTTTTTAGTTTTTGTCTTTAATGACATCTTAAAGGTACAAATGTAGTGTACACGATTGGTAAACCTCCAATTTTGTTTTTACTGAATTATTACAAAATACCTTACTAGACTGTAAGTTTATAGTAGTCTCAATCATCCTGTGAAATGATGGCACCAGGTGTGCTGTCGTTGTCAAGAAAAGTGGAAATTTATATCGTTTTTCCACTGATTTACAGTTGGAAATCGTTGGAAAACTGCCCTGTAGCCTTTAGTCAAGGTACGCGTGGCTACCCGGATGAGTGGCGCGCCCCGGACATGCTGGCATTCGGGGCTTGTCACATGTCCAGGTAGCTACGTGCGCCTTGACTAAAGGCTATCATCCACCCGACAGTTAAAAACGAGCGCCGTTTTTTTTTTTTTTTTTTTTTTTTCCCGCCGTTCAACAACGGAAAACTGTGAACAGGTCAGTGGAACGATATTTCCTATAAAATACTAACCCCCAAATCCGCCCATTTATGAAAATTGCAACAAATACCAATCACTGCCTTAAATGTATCTAACGTTTCAGGTTTGGTGCACAACAATGTTGATTTCAGTGAATAAAGTGAAAAAATAACCCTTTTAGAGTGCATTGTTCTATTGCATTGTATTAGAACTACAATATAGCTGCATGTATTCTGTTGTGCAATTTGAACTCCATAGAACTAATTAATATGCAAAAACGTGGTATCTCCAGAACGGAAAGGGCTTTGGAGCTCTACATGTATCATGTACAAAATGAAAGCTTACATTGCGGGCTTTCCAAACATACATAAAACTAATTTTTCATATTTTGCGACATAATATACATTGTACCTTTTTCCAGATCGGGTCACATTGATTAAATGCTGTGCAAAATAAAATTTATCAATTATCTTAAAAGAATTTAATATTTTAAGTCACACAGATGTAAACGTAACAAGAACAGCCCTTTAACATTAACCCCCTAGGCATTTTTACTAGGAGGCTTCCTCAACCTGTGAAAATCCAACACTTTGCAGTAAATGGCAAATTCTTTGTACAAGTTCGACAAATTGGGGCATCACTTTCTCATGACCAATGATGACTGGGATGATGGATTGAGCTCAATCTTACACAGGTTTGTTATTTCATGTATAAATTTATGTGCGGTTTATACGCCGATGTGGTTTATACGCCGGTGTGGCTAATACGGCAACTTTCAATCTTAATTTGCAGATTTTTGCGTGCTGCGGCTTATACTCCGCGCGGCCTATATTCCGAAAATTACGGTACTCAGTTCTTTATACCAAAGTAATGCCTAGGACGTTAGGGTTAAAAATCCATCTTGAACTTTTTTTTGTTCTGACTGTCTCTAGTATATGGCTAAATGCATGGTAAAGTGCCATTTAAGTCATTAAATTCTCCACAAGTTTATTTAAATGTGTATTTTGGGATAAGTGTTAGATGTACTTTGAATTTCTAAAAAGCCCAAGTAAATGGCGAACCTAGTATTGTCGTTTAATCATGCATTTCAATTCCATGCAGACATAGTAACGGGTGTAACGGAGACACACACTTGGGACTGGAGACGCCACAGCAAAAAGAGATTTATTGAAGATTTGTGTGGGGTGTAATTCCCATTTGTTGCTAAATCAAAGCCAAATGCAAGTCTTATGTCTGTGGGTCTTCCGTGCAATAACAGAGAACAAGACAAGTACTGAACATCAAATTTAATAAAACCGTGACAATTAAAAATTTTGCTTTAACTCTGACATCATATGCACTGTCAAAATGCCTCATTTTTATTCAATTAGACAGGAACAACAACCCTAGTATTTGTTTTGGGTAAGAAGTGGTTGTTTGGCCATTTAAATTATCAATATAATGACACTGTCACAAAGCATTAGAGTGGTAACGGGTGTAACGGAGACACACAATACTGGCAGTGTACAAGAATTGTTGGATTATGCAGGCTGGTGACCAGATTGACTTGGCTTGTTACAGGTAAAAGGTAGTTAGGATTACAGCAGGACACATCCACCAGAGACTGACCATTCCCCCCCCCCCCCCCCCTAGACTGACCACCCCCCCCCCACCAGTAACAGCCCTCTACTAAAAATGCTACACCTTTATAGGCCTTTTCCAAACTCTCCACTCACTTTACGGTGTCCCTTCTTGGTTGCTTTACCCTGTGTTAGTGCCACATTTGACCCTGCTTCCACCACCCCCCCCCCCCCCCCCCCCCCCCCCAACCTGGCTCCCACTGCCCCCCCCCACCTTTTAGTATTCATGGACAATATATTAACTTGTTTTTGTTTTCAGTATTAAAACAGCAACAAATAACTTCAATAAAAATGTCAGTTTGAGTCCGTTTTATTTCAATGTGAACAATGTTTCATTCTACATTGTGTATAGTAGGCAGGTGAATGAACTGTTTTAAATTCATTTCAAATAAAATATAACACTCAAGGAGAAACAATGTTCATAATTATTTGGTAATTTGGGCCTGCAATAAATGCATACAAATACATGTTAGAGCCCGCCCCTAGAGACGAGTGCTGCTTGTAGCATGCAAAGTCGGAGGGGGGTAGTAGCAGATGTATGATGTCTTCGATAGGCAGCGCCCATACGTCATCCTGCTCCGGCCACATGATTTGGCCCAGGCTTACTTGTTTCATATATTTGACCTCAGCGAAGCTCCGTTAATGGCAAGTATCTGAAGAAGAAAAAAGGATTGGGCAAGGTTTTATGCATCTGAAAATATGTAAATTTCACACAATTTGCAACCCTCAATGCCATGTCTCTTTAATACATCAGAAGAATAAGAGATTGTGCACATAATTAGGAAAAAAAATAGGACATCTATTGTGAAAAGTTATGGATAGGCCCAAACTGGCCTGGGTGGAGTTACTCCCCTCCCCCTGGATACGCAAATGAATGATTTTGTATATTTCGTAAAATATCACTTTTTATCAAAGTGGCTCCAATTTGTTTTCGCCTTTGAAAATATTTTGAAAAGCGATTGGGTGTATTACAACAAACTACGTTAGGCCTAAATACAAAATTTAAAATGTCAGGCATGTGGGGGGGGGGGGGGGGGGGGTACCTCTAGAACTATGGGGCTCCGACAGGAACCCCAAAGAAAGACGCTGATTTTTCCCATAGGCTAGTACAGCAAGAATAAGAGAATCGCAAACGTGAGGTTTCTAGTTCGATCCCCAAAGAGTAGAGGAAAAGAAAATTCTTGTCTATTTTCCAATCAGTTTTTCAAAGGGAAAAATAGGCTCAAAAACTCCCGTGGATATTAACCAATCACTAAATCAGAGAAAACTGCCGGCAAAACATCGTTTTTATAAAGTTTTGCGAGTTTGAGGGAAATATTTTTGGACGTGGTACTAGGCCTACGCCTACGGCGAGGGCAAACGAAAAAGTGTGGGAAAGTATTCAGCGTCAACAAGTCCGTTCAAAACTTCCAAACCAGTCCAAAAATTCAGGGGTATTCTGGGTGAAAACAGTGGGTCAAAATAATAGAATTACAACGAGCAAAAAGACTCAGGCTCAGGGCTATTTCAATTCATTTTTCTTTTCCCCCATAACAAAACTCGCCATACAGTTTCAATCGCGAACCAACGAAACATTCATTCATAAAAAACATCCACGGAACGTCCAATTTAGACTGGTTGCCGGTCCATACGCATTCTACATTCCACAAAGAGCGATGATAATGTGTAGGGACCGGGAGCCAGTCTACGCCCAAAGCCGGGTACCCGATTAGTTGTATGCGCAATTGCTCGAGTACGCGTCTGGGCACCGATTGCAGCTGGTATTCGCACGCGTTGTCGGTTTTCAGCCATGCGTGTGTCGCGGTTACAAGCCGTTTCGTTCCGTGTGTGTTTCGCCCATGGGTCGATAGTCAATGTACGTTTGTTGTATGAAACCGACGATCTTTTTGCACGTTTTCTTTTGTCATTTACAGCTTAGTAAAATTATCCATATCCCTGCTGTTTATCCCCAAGATATGTTTGTATCTGTCCAAGCAAGAGAGGGATAATTGGAATGGTCCTAACTTACCGATACGGTCGTAACTTTGTTGGGCTTTCGGAAGGTTTGGCGACACACATCATCGCAGCTCCCCCATGTCTAGAGAAACTCAGCTCAGCTGTTTCGTGGTGGCTCATTCTGATTGGTCAGTCATGCAGTTTATATGACGTAATGGAAAAGACTTTCACGCGTTTTGTTGTACAAAATTGGGGATGGGGTGACGGTCGTAACAAAACGACACACTTTGTTTTTAACATTTTCAAAACTTTGCCGCAACTTGATCGAATATGGCATGGACATAGAACAGTTTGTCATGGTTTAAGATCAATTTAGACTACTAGATAGGAGAAATTCTTTCACATCAGCCTTACACATGTTATAAAACAGTCCGGTACAATTCCAAAACAGGAATCCAAATTCCTCTTCTGGTAACATATGTCCTGATCAGGAAATATTCACAATTCAGCAGAGTTGTTTCCAAATCAGGAAACCTACTTTTGGTTGCCTGATCAGGAAACATTGTCACATGATCCAATGCTTCCAAATCAGGAAACCTACTTTTGGTTGCCTGGTCAGGAAACATTGTCACATGATCCAATGCTTCCAAATCAGGAAACCTACTTTAGGTTGCCTGATCAGGAAACATTGTCACATGATTCAATGTTTCCGAATCAGGACACCTACTTTGGATTACCTGATCAGGAAACATTGTCACATGATTCAGTGTTTCCGAATCAGGAAATAATTCTGCTTTATTTGTTTCTTGAACATGGAACAGTTTGTTCCCTGTTCTGGAATCACTTGTACGTATGTACAAGTACATAATCTGATTTATAATGAAATTACAGATCTGTTTTATGTACATGTACACACATGTGTACATCTTTGCAGATCACAAACATAATAATTGTCCTCTTCTAACTTTTTTGGACCCAAACTTGTAAAATGGGTCTGGTAAAGACTGAAGTTAAAAGTGTGTTACATTGTGTAATTTGCATCTGATAATAAAACATTATTTATGCTAATTTTGAAAAAAAAACATGCCCAGTTGCTTCAACAGTGTCCACATGGAAGAGTATAAAATATGCAGGCCTACACTAAGCCTGTTCGATTTGACAATATTTCCTGATATTTCGATATTTTTTTCATATCGAAAATCATATCGGCCCCCTAAAAAAACCCGGAATATCGGGGAATTCGATATACCGAAGAATACCGCGATATGTTCCTTTTGGCCACATTAAGTGTGGATTTGTCCAGTTTACCTTAATCAAAATTTCCAATTATTGGACGGTAGAATAGTATATTATGATGTATCAATGTGGGGCATTGTGCAATGTCGTCTTCACAAAACAAAACATACGATACGATCCTTTTTTGACAGCTCGCATGTGATCGTCCACGGTATTATTATCATCTGTTTACTAATCAACAATACCGAAATAGAAACAAACGCTAGTCTTTCTGGAGTGCCATAAAGAAGCCAACTGAAGGTAAATGTCGTAATACTCCAAGTACTCAATGAGCAGAGGGAACCCCATTCCTGCCGGTCCTGGCCCCCGATCTTGCCGGTCCCGGTCCCGAACTTGCCAGCCCCGGCCCGATTTGCGATCTCGGTGGCCGGCCCTGATATTAATTTTTAGCGGATCTGAGCTCAATCCCGGAGGGTCTGATCCAGGTGGCCCTGATCTCACGATGCTGTGCACTCAGCTGAACCCGTACCGTGACCCCCCGGTGGTAACTTCCATCATGTATTTTTGTTTATTCCTCCGTTCTTCCGGTAAGGAAAAAGTGACGTCATCGCGATAATATCGAATATCGCGATATTATTTTGCCGATATTTCGGTATCAAAATAAATGGATATCGAACAGCCTTAGCCTACAAACTATCCCCCAATACCCTGTGTCCAAATTCCGAGGAATTTAAGTCCGTTTCACACGAGCGCTGGAAACACATACATATGTATATCTGCGATGATTGGCGCTGGGTGTCTGATGCCCAAGGATGCCTGCGATTTCATGGCACACTTTGTAATGATACAACACAGTCCAGTAGCGAATGTCCCTCATTTTGATGTGTGGGTCCACGTGTATTGCTGGTACTGTGATATTCTTTGAATGGTGAAATTTATAGGGTACCAGTGATTTTCCCGCACAGTAAACAATTCTGTAAAATAATGGTTTTTCCTATTAAGAAACTCACCGTATTTTGGTTATATTGGATTTTGGGAGTAAAATTATGGTACTGTGACTTAGAAAATATCACACGTCTGAGTTTTGAGGCAAAATTTACAAGATACATGTATTTGCTGTAAATATACAGCAACAGCAATGAAGTGTTATTTATTTTTGGTAGAATGATGTCTAAACAAAATAATAAAAAAAGAAACACTCGTAGACAGGAGAAAAGGAAATATTATTTTTGACCGATTTGTGCCATCATTTTCATTTCGCCTACTCGTGTGAGAATGTAGAAAGTGCGAAATGCACAACTTTTTTATTTACCTGCATTACATGGATTCTAAACCTATCAGACTTTTTGGCCCATTTGTGCATTTTGCGATTTTTTTTGCCTTTGGATGTTGTCACAAATCTGGCTCAAACATTTTAATAAGTGTAAGTTTAATGCGTGGGTCAGAGGTTACACTTGTATCGCTGGTACTATGATATCCTATGAATGATGAAATTTACAGGGTACCTGTGTAGGCTTGGGGGGTATTTCGATATTACCGTATAGTGACGTTTTTTTTTAATACCGGACAATACCGACTGATGATCCATAAATACCGAAATACCGGCGAACTCGGTTTGGAATTTCAATACCGCGGTATTCCCCCTAATGTTCAGAATGTTTGCAAAAACCCTTTCAAAGATAAAAAAAAATAACCGCATTCACAGTTGACTCCATTCTCTAATCATCCAGTGTTATGTCTGCCTTGAAGTGGAAAGATAAGACCTAATTGTGGAGCTTGACTTGGTAACCCGATACTCCAGTGGCTGCCGTTCTACCAAAAAGGCCTCTGAAGTTTTGCTTACACCGGAACGTTTTTTGGGTGTGTCATTTTAAAACCGTCTGATTGGCCATCTAAAAAGACGTTCGGAACACATCTCATTCATGTTTTGGGGCTTGTGTGATGTGGGCGCAGCAAGCCGGCATGCGATGCATATGCAGCGAGCCGTACGTCATTTTAAAACCATCTGATTGGCCATCTAAAAGACATTCGGGTCACATCTCATTCATGGTTTGGGGCCACCTCGATTCTTGCCAGCGTCTGGTCTGATTGTAAGTTGCCACTTCGTGATTGTCTCTACCAGCCAAGCCGTTACTCTGTAAACTGTGTTGTGAACTTTTAGTGCTGGCACGAGAACAAAATTAATTCTGAAATAATTCACTCCCTGGGGGATTGCCCACTGATGTATACAAATCTGAACTTGCATTAGCTGCTCAAGTTGACGACACCGTCCACCATCTTTCCACTCCACGCGATACGCGAACGTACGTAAAACTGCTACAAGCATGATGTACATGTAAGCAGGCGCAACCGCAGTAGTAGTAGTCTATGCCACGGAGGCCGTAGGACGTGTGGATATGTGCCATCAGAGAGGTAATGTGGCAGCTGCTGGCGACAGTTGTTCGTACAGCGCGCAGCGGCAGTGGGCTTGCGGACCACGGCGCCGGGTGCTGTTGGAGTCGCTGGTGACCGGGGGCTGGCACATGACGTGATTACGTGAATCACTGTTGCTGCAGGGTACCAACTGCAAAGCACATGTTCGCTGTGCATACGTACGTGAATGCTCGAGGCATGATATGCACGATTGGCAGGGTCGTTGACGATCGGTATTTTTTTAACAAATGATGTTACAAACAACAATAAGTACATGTACTACAAAAAAGTCAGCTTTTGTTTTAATCAATCACGTTGATATATTTTTGCAAACAAATAGATTAATATTGTCACTAAAGCATAGGAGTTTTTGCAAGTTGCAAGGATAATACTGTTGCAGATGTGCGTGCTCTGTGGCGTTTTTTTTTGTTATGACGTAAGTAATACCCCAATTTAAATAATACCCGGTTTTAGTGAATACCGCGTTATTTTTAAAATGTAAACCGCGGACCCCTGGAATTCGATACCGCCCAAGCCTATACCTGTGATTTTCCCGCACTGTAAACATTTTCCCCTTTTTAAAACAAACCAATGTACATGATTTCCGGAAATTTTAGAGGTCAAGACTTAAGACTGAAAACAAGACTTCAGGGGCTGATTTCACTAAAGTCTCCATTTGTGATCATCGCTAGTCATCCAGCAAACTCATCGCTAGCCGCAAATCCATCGCTGTTGCGATAGCGTCGTTTTTTTCGTTTCACTAAATCCATCGCTGTTGCGATAACGATAATGTATTGTACGAGGCTGATTCACGTAGAATACCCGTGGGAATGTGGTTCAAGCATGCGCAGTTCGCCAAAACCGGATTCCCGCAACATGTGACCCATTGATCTCCATTATAATGGAGATCAATGATGGATGTAACCCGAAACCACACGCGAGCTTGCGATTCGCCCGCGCCTGTACGTCACTAGTATGCAACACGTATGCAAAACACTCATTCATAATGTTTCCCGCGAAAGAAACAAACTAAAAAGAAACTTAGTTTTGATTGCATTTTCGAGTTTTTATGTAAATGTTTTCCCAGCACTTCACAGCCCCTATTGTTCCGGTAATTTTCCCAATAGGCCTCTATGTCATTACAAAGCTAATTTTTTGCTGAGCAAATGTTTTCAGGCTCTCAAATGTTTTCACCGGTAAAAATAAGTCATTGAGTAAATTAAAACAAGAAGCCACATGTTGTTACGCTCAAACATGTCCTAGCGTGGCCAAGACCAGAGACGAAATTTTGAAACTCCCGCTGTCTGGGAAAGACATAAATAATTGGCCCCCGGACGTTTGGTGTATTGACAGTGCCACAAAACTAACCCGCTGACTGACACTCTGCAGAAACAGTGGCCATAAACCGACGCCCAATTGAAGCGTGCTCCACAGATAAGAAATGATTAATAACCACGCTCTGGGTGAGTCGATTGTACAGCCACACGGCTGGCATACCAACCAGCGGAATTACATAGATACACAAAAACAGTTTCTGCAGACCAGTCACCAATATAAAATTATTAAATAGGAGAGCACCACCAACAGGGTCGTTCATCCTCCAACTTCACCAATGTTTTATGGTGGTTGTTTTAGAAAAAACAAGGAAGAATGAGGATCGGCTTTGTTGATGATGACTTTACAAACCCTTCCCTTCCCTTCCCTCCCTTCCCCCTCCCCCCCCCCCCCCCAGATAAGTTCGGACTCGCTGCGGCTACTTCTTAGAATGATCCATCAAAGAATAAACTTATTGTTCTTCTAACGTAGCCAGCACATACCGGGACTGTCATCTTGCAGAAATAGTGGCTAAAACTGACTCCCTCGAAGCGTATTTCACTTTTTAAAAAAGAAAGAAATTACGCTTTGGGTGGGTCAGTCACACACCCACACGGCTGGCATACCCACCAACCTATTTATAAATATATACAAAAACAATTTCTGCAAGACCAGTCACTTACGTAAAAACCGATAATGAAACCTTGCTCAACAGAATCTTTCTTCCTCCAACCTTTCCCACAAATAAAAAAAGAATGGAAAGAGAGATTTTGTTGATGCCTTTAACAACCCCCACCCTCCCTACCCCCTAAACGAACTTTGACTCACTGCGGCTATTTCCTGAGATGATCAAAAAAATAAGATAAATTGATCATTCCTTGAATTTTGCCTGCACACACCGGTTCTTTCTTTCTTGCTATTTTCAAAATTTAAAAAGCACTTCATCTTGTAAAGAACAAGAAGTTCAAAAAAATGAACAATCGGTTAACCAAGGCCCTGAAACAAAAAGTTCCATCACATGACTCAAAATCGTAACACACAGTCTGCATGTATGATTACGCCCCCTCCCAATAACCACTATGTCATTACAGAGCTAATTTTTTGCTGAGCAAATGTTTTCAGGCTCATGCCAACAAGGACTTGTACCCCCCTGGGAATGATCCGACAGGTACTTGCCTCAGAAATATCGTGATGTCCCGAGGTAGTCCCGAAAAAAACGCAGAGCTACAAACAGTCAAACACTTGGTTGTTGCGTCAATCGCTTAACTTCTCAAAAGTAAGTGGCCTAAGATAGGGCTCTAACATATCCAACCTGCCACAACGCCATTTCTTGTGAAGCGATAATACTTGTGCATTTTCTTGTCGCTGTATCAAATGGGTTAGTTTTATCTCGGAACACCCTCTCTCTAGAGCTCGCCATATTTACAAAACGTCGTCCAACTTACAATGTATGTGAATAAAAATGGCGAAAATGTTTTTTTGAGATGAAAAATAGACTTTGCGGACACTAATAACGCATCGCAAAATATCAATCGCTAACTTGATTATTTGCGATGAACAAATTCATCGCAAGTATTAGTGAAATCGTTCTTCAAAATTCATCGCTAAGTTGCGATGGGTTTTGAGTTTAGCGAGCGATTTCGGCATTTGCGATGATCGCAAAGCGTTAGTGAAATCGGCCCCTGATTTCCCTTATGAAGTCTTGTGCCCTGCTTTATACAAAAATGCGTGATGCGAACCAACCCTACCCTGAAAAAGGGAAAATTTTATTTTCTGGCAGACAATCATTTAAATTGTTAAGTATGAACATGTACATGCTGGGCCAGTTGTTTCTGTTTATGCCTCATTCAAAAGTAAATGACTTTGTATTGCTAGAAAAATGGCAATTTAAAATGAATTTAATTTAGGGGATAAAACTTGAAATTAGCAAGGAAAATGGATCTTTAATAAGTGGATTTTCTTATCCCTAACGTCACCGAATACTACAAAATACTAGAGAAAACTGTAGTACTTTATGCAGTACTTTTACTACACTGGCCTATGAGAATTGAGTAGTATTTTGCAGTACAGTGTACTGTTCCCCACGTGAATGCCCAGGACGTTGGGGTTATTTACCTGTATTTTTATACTAGTATCCTGGGAAAAATGAAACAGTAGAATCATTTTAATCAGTTCAAGAATTAAAGGAAGTCTTTTATTTAACTACTGAAGATGATACATGTAAACCACAAGCAGTACATGTAGTATTTGTAAACACTTAAAATTCAATTGCAACCCTAACCCCCCCCCCCCCCCCCCCTGTGTGGAAATGTATATTGATACATGTATGTGTGTACATGTACTGTACTACATTAGAGGACAAGCAGAGAAGGGAAACACAAAAGAATCTTTCTTGTCCTCCAGAGACGGTCTTTTGTTAAAATATTAAAGGTTGGTCTAAGACAGATTTTGAACTTTTTTGTTTTAAAATCGGAATTTTTTGTCTGTAATTTAAATTAGATTGACTGTGTTTTTGCATGGATTCAGTAGAGCTGCATTTAGGTTCGAGGTCAAGATTTGTTTTCATACTGCAGGGGAAACATTGCGAAACATTTACAAAAAGTACAAAATTGTTGGGAAAAGTCCATTGCAAGTAGTTGTGCACACGTATTCTGGCCATTATGAACAGTGCCATGTTCGCGCCGTATATGCACCACTAACTGAGCGTAAGCCTGAAAAGTTTGTTTGTTATACTATTTTATATAATAAATTTGTTGCTTTTCTAAAAAATTTATTGGATACCATCGGCATAAAGTTTCAGTATTTCGTCACTAAGCTATTTGAAAGAGAGATGTACATGTACATGATACATTTGTGTAGATGACTGATTTTGAAGATTTACATTTATATTTTCTAATTACGTTGTCTGTCGGCCAACGTATCGGCAATATACATGTAGGTGAAAACAGACTGCCGTGAAAATTTGGCAAGCCTAAATTAACGCCAAAATGTAGGGCCACACGGATCAGCTACATTGTAGGTATAAAACAAAAAACACTTTCAGTACAATATCGAGACATTTAAAAACGATATCGGCGATATCTCGATTTTTGGATTTAAAAAAACATGGAGCCGATTTCGATTTTTGGGCGGCGAATATCGCATCATCGCGATTTTATCGTCATATTGTCCAGCGCTATGTATAGACCACCCATCCGCGTTCATGTCCTTTGACCCAGGCATGCAAACTTTGCAAAAAAGAGGGACGTTTGCTACCGGACTGTGTTATATCGTGAGATAGCCTGCGATAAAATCGTAGGCATTCTTGGGTGTTAGACACTCATCGCCAATCATCGCAGACGTGTGTTTCCAGCATTCATGTGAAACTGGCTTATGAGTGAATAAATGAACACCGTTTAATAAAAGTACCCAAACAAATTGGTTTAACCATTTGTGTCCTTTAACTCTTGCATATGTACGTAAAAATATCACTAACATAATATAATAATGGCTGTCCCTTGGTCTTGCCATGGTCTTGCAAAGAACAGAATTACAATGTACAAGTTTGTGGGACTTTGTTTATACTATGGTGGTACATGATACCCATTCTTGTGCACAAAAGAATTATGATAAGCACCTGTGGTTAAGACCAGAACCTTGGTTGCCATAGTACCCACCCAACTGGGAGCTATTTGGACTGGCTTCTGGCTACTCAAGTAGCTGGTAGCAAAGCAAGGACAAGCCTGGAATGGTTAATTGGCTTTTCATCAGGTCAAGCAGGCTATTGGAAAACTTAACTTTTTACTGAAAATGGTTTACATGAAAACTTAAAAAAAAAAAAAAAACACAAAGGGAAACTGCATTATTATAGTTGACATAAGTTTATATTTTTGTCTTAAATCACTCAACTTCCGGGTACGAAATGTGCACACATGTACGTATCCATGGAACAGACACTTGCAAATTAGACCAATTACATTATTGAAGTGGGGAGCTTGAAAATATATTCCAGGAAATTCTCTGTAACCTGGTCCAATTAAGTTAAGCATCACAAACATTGAAGACAAAAATAATAATTTTTCCCCAAAAGTGGTTGTTGGAATGTGCTGAAAAGTTTACCGATTAAAAAATAATCTGGCTTTTCTTGCAAGTTAAAAATTCTAAGCAACATAATTTTTGGGGCCTTTGTTTTAAAATCATTGGTACTCATCAGAATATAGTGCTTCTATTTGTAACTGTCACTCAGTTGCATAAATACATGTGTACTAAATTACATTTTAAAAACATAAATCATCATGTTTTATGACTTGTTTGTGTAAACTTGTGGTGTTTGAGACGTCCAACATATTCCTTGAACAGTTGAAGAACCAAATGATAGTTTTGACTGCAAAAGAGTCCTTTAATAAGAAGAGAATACTTTAAGAAAGAGGTCCCTACATATGTACATGTATGTACATACATTACTCAATACAGTACTGTTTATAAATATTGAATTAAAATACAAAACGGTATTGTGTGATACATATTTCATAAAAGCAACCCAGAGATGACTCCACATATGGAAACATGTTGCCCAAACAGGAGTCAGTCACTGAGGATGTTTCCTTAATTGGAGACTCTACATGTACATGTACATATCATGTAGGTCTCAAATTGTATGAGAAAGGTATTCCCTGTTCAGGTATCATTTCCAAGTAACACTGTTAATGTTACCTTCTGAAAATACTTCTTTATAAGGAAACTTGTTTAAGCAATTGTATTATATCTACACATTGTATAAACATGTAAATATTGTTTCCAAAATAAGAAGTTTGTTTCCTGAACAGAATCATACTGAGCTGTCCCCAAAACAGGGAACAACCAAAGAACCTCAGAAATGTTTCCATATCAGGAAACATTTAAAATGTCTCCAAAACTGGAGACGCTGCATGATGTTTCCTAAATAGGTGATATTGTAAACGCCTGAAAAATGTGTCTCCTATTCAGGACGCACATGTTTCCAGCGTTCGCATGCGACATTTGGTGACCGATAACTTTAGGTAACGATAGGTAACGATATCGCCACTATGTGCAAAATATTCATAATAGATGAGTTAATTATTTCCTTGAACCGGATTGGCGGTGAAGTCTGGCAGTCTCAAGATATAGCCATTTGAAATTTTCTTTGCTGAAAAAAAAGTATGTAAAATGGTGGAAATCTTATCAAAATAGTTTTTATATTTGAGATTTCTTCCTTTTTATTAATTTTATACATAAACATTTTCATACATATTTTAGTTTCCATAAAAATCAATTTTATATGGTTTTAGTAATTTGTTACCTATTATGGAAAAATGCCGCCAGATCTGGGAACAAAATTGAATGTTTCCTGATTTGGAATTGTACCGGACTGTAAAATGAGCTATTTCAAATGAGTTAGGATGCGACACACAGGTTACGGCCGTTACTGGTTTTTTAGATAGATTTTTTTTCCCACGAATTTTTTTTTTTCTGTCTGCAAGCGACCGTATTGTTAAATTTATCATGTATATTCAATGAAATTGTAAATTTTCATACAAAGATTTCTTCAAAGTGGAAGCAAACCTAATGAAAAATAGAGCACCAAATATTGGCCCTAAATATTGTCAGAGTTTTGCCATCCTGGGTTTTTTCTTTCGGCCATAAAAAAAACGAGACAAGTTGAACACATTTGATTTTTTTCTGTATTTATTACTAACACATATACAAAGTAAAATAAATCATTTATATATTTAAACTGCTTTTTAATCATACTAAATAAAGCAGAGAACTGTCTATACCCAAATGTGGCACTTTACCGTGCATTTAGCCATATGGCAAGTATAGTATTCTGAAAATGTCGTTGAGTCAGTCACATAAACCTAATAAATTATGAAGCTGAAAAACAGTAAAATAAATGCAGTATTAAAAAATGCAGCATGAGTAACTGTGGCCTTGCCAGAATGATATATGTGCAGGGATATGATACACGACACATTTTTGTTACAAAACAGACCCAAAAATGAACAACAGATGTTACCATCATTTACCCTGTAAAGATATTTAATATAGTCCATAGAAACATAAAAATGAACTGGTGGAGCAAGACAACTCAAAACAAGAGATACACCAGCCCTTAAAGTGAGCCAAGGGAGATATCTTCTGTACATAACTTGGTGTCCTTTAGGAGCACATTTCTCATACTGGGCAGAGAATTTCACAGGACTTTGAAGTTGTTCTTTAAAGTATGTCTAATACTATGCAACATGACATACACAAAACACTTAAAATACATTTTCAAAAAATAAAAATGAGTTGTGTTTAGGTGGACACCGTTATGTACAGAAGATGTGGTATTAATCTTTATGAAATAACTATTGAGATTTGAGTGGACAACTAAATAGTGTGTCTTAAAATGTTGCACTGACCCATAACCATAGAAAGACATGATAGAAAAGTACTGGAATCCAAAGCTCTTATACATGTAGTGGGCAAGGTTAACCATGACAAATAATTGTACATAACATCAAAACATGGACACCAAATTGGTAATATATGGAGATTTGTCATTGCTCTTCACCAGTTTATGGCACCATGCTTTGAAAAAAGTTGTATCTAGTTGAATGTTTGTTTTAATAGTAATTGTATGCAAGTACAATTTAACTAATTTATGAGCTTTAATTTGATTTTCATGTTGCATTACAATGTATGTACATTTTGCATGACCTCCAGATCTCGGTGTCCGAATTATGTACGCCAGAAATCAAGGCTAAACCCCGTCAAAACATTTTTTTCCTTCCAAAATGTCTTGTTTCTAATTGAGTTAAGTTAGATGACTACCATTACGAAAACTGAAAAAGAAAAATTTATCCTCAAGCATGTGTCAAGAAAAAAACAAAACTAGTAAAATCGCCATTTGAACATAACGCGGACGAAAAATTCATGCTGCCATGTTTACAAAAATCAGCGGAAAATTGGCTGGACTTCCCCAAAACCGAAACACTTTAGCCTCTCGTTGTTGTTTTGAAGCACTACATGTAAATTTTCCCATCGTAGTAAGAAAAATTACATTTACCATTTGTGGCATAACGTTTGAACATTCTGGCAATCCGGAATTTCAAGAAATGTGGGCACTGATGACACGAAAAACTCACCCATGCCTGTCCCAATTCTGTACATAACTTGTGTCCAGATACCGGACACGAAGACACAACGCACCACTTGAGAAAACCCAACCAATCACGGCCAACCTTGGTCAGGCCACATGACAGTACAACTCCTTAGCTTACTAGAAATTTGCAACATTGGGTGTTCTGACTTCGGCAAGCCCGCATTGCGTGACGGAATGCGTACATAACACATGGACACGAAAAATCAAAGTGATAGGAAACTGATTCGAGGCCCTCTATGACGTTGATATTTTGTAAAGTGATCGCATGTGCATAGTTTAGATGTGCAGGCGAGAAAAAGATGTTTGCATGCGATATTAGGTGAGAGCGAGACTACATTACAACGAGGCGGACACCAAGAGTTATGTACAGAATCGATAAGTTTAATAAGAAAAATAAGCAATATAATGTTTACAGTTTTTGTTGCTATAAATACCTTTAATTGAGTAGTTTAAACGGTTTCAGGCTGAATTATTTTTTTAAAATCCTTACTGTCTGTGGTTGAACACCATTTTTATAGACAGCAGTGCAGCATGTAACACTGACATTCTCATTCAGGGGGCAATTTTTTATCTGCTAAATTCAGAAGAAAACAAATGCTCACGAAAATGCTTCAACATGAGGTACATGTCTAGGTTCCTTAGGCTGTAAGCTTTAACTTTAAGCCATTTTCAGTGAAATTGTACCCCCAGGAATTGATATATAATGTATCAATTCAGAGCCCCTTTTCCAATACTGAAATGTGTCGTGTATCATATCTCTGCACACATATACAAAAAACCAGGCACATCAGCTCACTCAGAACCTATTTCAATCCTTTTTAAAAAGCTGACACAATGCAAGGACAATGGCCAACACTGGCTGTTGTTTGTTTTCACATCAAACATCAAATTAACTCATATCCCACTCACTCTGGGCTGAGCCAGATTATTCAATAAATAAGGCACAGCTTGATGAAGCAATTGTACCTGAGGTTGGATCTACACATGTATATTGACATGGCAGCAGGCATCTGCCCAGTCATGTGGAAAGTGACTCTGTTGTGTCCGAGATGTTTGGATATTGTCATAGCAACCGAAAACAATATCCTGGGACTGCCTCCTGCTCTCTCCACGTGAATGAAGTGGTCATTGGCCTTGCGGGGAAAGCCAGTGGGTGGAATATAAGAAATGATTCAATCTTGCATTCTGTAGTGCACCAGGCTGGGCTTTAAATAAATCAAAGTGTAATATTTTGTAAACGAGACCTTGTAATTCTGAAAATTAATAAGGGAATGCATGTATGTGCTTGGCTGTTTTAAACGTACGTTTAAAACCGGCTATCACATATTTATTCCCATTCATAAAATACCTTTTTGTATAATTCAGCAAAACCTCAGAAAATTAAACATTTCCAATGATTTTGTTCAATTTGGTTTTACCTTGGTTTGTAAAACACCCCTTTAGGTATTTAATGGTTCGTGCCACGTGCAAGTAGTGATAAACATTTCCTTATATGGAAATTGACGCGCGCGTGACGCACTCGCCAGGTGGTGCAGAACGCAGCGATGCTGCTGTAGTGTGAAATTATGGACTCTAAATACGGACGCATCGGTAGTATTGCTACAGTGTTCAACCAATAAAATGGACATGATTTCGTAGGACTCTAAATTTCGTGTGACACTGGAAAAAGTGTTTTAAAACCGGTTGGTGTTTTATCGGTCGTTTAAAACCACCCACGTGATGGGTTCTCAACCAATAGGAACAGGTAAACTGTCTTAGGTATTTATGAATAAGGGAATACATTTAAATACACATGTACATGTGTATGTGCTAGGCTGGTTTTAAACAAGTACATGTACATATGTACATGTACAATGTACGTTTCGCCTTGGGGCCTGAATGCTCATAATGACCCGAGCCAAAATTTATTTGCGGCGGTACAAATTTTTTTAATGGTGAAAAATTTACTCAGAAGGTGAAAAAACAAACTTAAATGTACCTTTCCCAATTGAGTACTATTGGGCCACTGATGCTGCAGGCAATATGGTGGATGGCTGTTGCTAAGGGACACCTCTAGAGGGCAGCATTTCATTAATTAATTCTAGAGCAAGTTCGGGCGCGAACTATGGTTAAACCATAGTTCAACTAACGTCACTCGAACGCAGGATGGTTGGACTACTCTAGTCGACTATTTGGAACCAGACCCCGGGGCATGGTTGCATCGCTGCACTTTGCATAAGAAAACACGGAGAAGAAGAACCAGTGACGTGATACGGTCGCCATCTTTCTAACAATAGTTCGACTAGAGCCGTTCGAGCAGACTGCATTTGCGCATGCGCGTTGGTAAGGAGAGATTGACTAATGGTCGAATGTGTACATGTGTAGTTCGCGCCCGAACTTCCTCCTACATTTGTAGCTGTGGAAGAAAATCTCAATGTTTCAACTTAACCCCCATCTCCCCTACAATGGAACCAATACCTAAAAACGGTCAGAGAGCTGCTCAATCCACAAGGCAAAAATAGACTTAACAGATGGCGTTATCTACAACCGAAGCTCCGGGGGATTCTAATTCGCCCATCTTAATGTGAGAAGTTTAATAAACAAATTTGACCAATTTAAAATTTTAATGTCTACAAATCCATTCGATATCATCTGTCTAAATGAAACTTTCTGCAATGCCTCAATCTCCGACGATGAAATCACATTACCAAATGTTTCCATTGTCAGAAAAGACAGGAACCGGCATGGTGGTGGGGTTGCCATGTACATGTACATGTACATCCGAAACAATTTAACTTTCCTTGGTCGTGAGGATCTTGAAACAGATGATGTCGAGTGCATATGGGTTGAAATTAAGTGTAAACGAAGACAGCCTGTGTTTATTACATGTAGTTCTATTTATATGCCACCTTCAAGCTCTGTTGAATTCATTGATAAACTAAGTGATATTAATAATAAGGCCTCCTGTGAATGTAAAGAAATTATTGCAACTGGGGACTTCAATTATGATGTTTCAGTTGACGATGATAGTATGAACTCAAACCCAATTATTTCTTGTTTTGGTTTATTCCAATTGGCGCAACTCATACATGACCCTAGACTCAACACGTGTCACTGAGTCCACTCAAACAATAATCGATCTCATTTTCAGCTCCCATCCAGAGCCAATAAAGGAATGTGGTGTATTACCAGTCCTAATCAGTGACCATTATCTTGTTTATGGTCAACATACATGTAGTTGGAAAACACCAAAAATTGAAGGTCGCTCAATAAATTTTTGATGTCTTACAAATATAGGCAATGATGCATTTAAAGACGACCTCCTTAATGCACCATGGCAAGATGTACTGGACTCTTATGATGTTGATGAAGCGTGGTGCAAATGGCACTCCATATTTATGAGTATTATTAACTTTCATGCGCCAATCAAAACTAAACGTATTCGGGGTGCCTCTTTACCTTGGCTCGATTGCGAAATTCTTAAACTTATGAGACAGCGGGATCGTGCACACAAAAGCGCAAAACGCTCAGGCTCACAGATCGATTGGGACTCTTACAAAAAGCTGCGTAACAATGTAACTAATAAAATCCGCACTAAGAAGAGCGAATACTATACATCAGCCATAGAAGAAAATAAAAGCAATTCATCTACATATGCTATGGAAAAAACTAAAGGAGGTACTTCCTAAAAAACAGAAAATTGCTCCAAATTCTATCACTTCCCCAAATGGAGAAAATATTGACGATCCCACTGACATTGCTGATACATTAAATGAACACTTTTCTACAATAGGAAAACGTACAGCTAGAAATTGCCCATCGGGCGAACTTGAAAACAATGATACATGTGCCTACGCCTCTATCGTTGATTCTCTGGATGAACTTGAAGAATGCACTGTACCTAATATTACAGAAGAGTTCGTTCAAAAGCAAATATCATCCATGTCGGTTGGGAAAGCAACAGGTCCGGATGGCATCAGTGTTCAAATGATTAAAATTGCTTCTCCTTATATTACTGAATCTTTAACTTATATTTTTAACCTCTCCATAACATGCGAGCAATACCCTAAAGATTGGAAACACGCCTTGGTAACACCAATTCACAAGGGAGGAGATAAATGTAGTACAGGTAATTATCGGCCTATTTCTATACTGCCAATTATCTCTAAGATTCTAGAAAGATGGGTGCACTCGGCAGTATATACATGTAGCTACCTCGATGATAACAATTTGATACCTACATTTGTAGTTCCCAATCAGGATTTAGACCCTTGCACTCAACTGAAAGCACTCTACACGATTTAACAAAGAAGTGTTTTGAGGCTATGGAGCAAGGTGAAGTTACAGGTAGCGTGTTCATAGATCTCAGTAAAGCTTTTGATTGTGTGGATCATGTAATCCTACTAGGCAAATTGAAGAAGCTGAATTTGTCATCTTCTGGAATTAATTGGTTTAAGTCGTACCTAGGCGGTCGTAGTCAGTCTGTAAATATTAAGGGCACAATATCGAAGGTCTTGCCCATAGACATACATTTGTAGGCGTTCCACAAGGGTCGATCTTAGGGCCACTTTTATTCATTGAAATAGTAGTGATTTTCCATCCTGTATACCCCAAAATTGCAACTTATTTATGTATGCAGATGACTCCACGTTAACTTGTAGCTCCTCTAGTATTAACGAAATAAAAAGGAACTTGAATGTAGCTCTTGCTAGTATTCACAACTGGTGCCAAAGAAACAAACTAGCATTAAATGCCAACAAAACCAAATGTATGCTTATTGGTTCAAGGCAGAAAATATCCAACGTCGACCTGAACGTGTGCATTGCTGATAAGGTTATCGAAAAAGTGAAATCTTGTAAATGCTTGGGTGTAGTTGTTGATGAAACATTAAGTTGGGGTACACATGTTGAATACGTAAGGAAGACTGTTTCGTCTAAATTGGGTGTGTTAAACAGAATTCGTGATTACGTTCCCCAAAGCAGCCTGCACACACTCTTTGTAAGTTTAGTTATGCCATCTTTAGAGTATTGCTGTACTGTGTGGGCAGGAAGGTACATATCTCACGACAATACCCTCAACAAATGTCTAAAAAGAGTCGCACGGATAATCCTTAAATGTACCTCCCTAACCCCCTCAGCTGATATGTTTGCCAGACTAAATTGGATTCCTTTTAAAGAAAGAGTTCAGTCCAAAAAGGCTATCTTTGTTTTCAAAAGCCTTAACAAAATGACTCCTTTGTACATGACAAATCTGTTCACACCACTTACAGTGATTCGTGAAACACGACAATCGACCCAAATGGCACTGAAAGTTCCTTTCGCCAAAAAGGAATGCTACGTGACAAGTTTCGCTGTGAGTGGTGCCAGTATACATGGTATATGGAATAATCTGCCTGAACAAATGAGAACCATAAACTCCTTAAGTACATTTAAATCGGAGCTACGTAAAGCCATCTATCAGTGATATTTCTGTCATTTACGCTGATCTGCGGAGTTATAAACTTGGTTGCCAAAATACTTTGGAGCCGGATGGGAATTTCCCCTTGTTTTTCACCCTAAAAGGTTTTTTTTCGCGGGTTTTTCGCTCATCCCGTAAATCAGCAATAGGCTTCTGGAGAGTTGAAAAGTTAACCGAAAATATATTTATTTGTGTAAACATTATTGTATAATTTGTTTAAATATTTTGTATGAATGTGTAAATATTCAGTTTTAACTAATAATATGCAGGGCCCCAATGGAAACCAGTTTTAAACTGTTTGGGCACACCCTGGGTAAAGAAATGTAATAAATCATGTAAATAAATGTATTTATCCCATGTATTTACATGTACATGTATTCCCATTGTAACATGTATCCTTTGGTATAATTCAGCAAAAATCTTTGAAACAACTCAAATTATAAATTGCCAATGATTTTGTTAAAAAAATGTACCTTGTTTTGTAACATACATGTACATGTACATACCCCTTGTACGTACACTGTACATGTATAATACGTTCCTCACGCAAGTACATGTAGTGCTAAAAATGTCGTTACATAGAAATCAACGTACACGTACTACGCAATGTGGCGTGATGTGACGCAGAATGCAGCAGTACCAGTGTCGTGTGAATTTATGGACTCTTTACCCCTTGCGTACGGATGACGCCAAATGGCGCAAAACAAACAAAACAAGTGCCACCAGGCTGGATGACGTCTATAGCCGCTATTTGTGCAGTTTAAATTCATGTATGTTACGCTTGACTGCACAAGCACATTGTGTCCATTTCGCTTGGACGCCCTGGTGCCTCCTGTAAATATTCGTACTCAAGGGGTTAATGCGGACTCATCGGTAGTACATTCGTACATTGCACTTGCGTAATTAGGAGAGTGACTGGTCGTGCGAGTGTATTATAACCAATAAAAGGGACCGGATTTCATAGGAGTCTAAATTTCATGTGACACCGGAAAAATTGTTTAAAACCAGTTGCCTTTTATCACCCGTTTAAAAACACCCATGGAACAGGCTCTCGACCAATAGGAAAAGGGAAACTGTCTAAATGAATGAACTTCTTTGATAGGGCCAAATAAAATAGTTCTGCTTCCGATTACCGTACATGTCTTTAGGTCAGATTTCTTTTCTTTTTTTTGGCCAATGTTTTTTTTTTTGGCCAATTTTTTTGTTTTTTGTTTGCCAATTGAATTTGCTGATTGAATGGGGTATTCAATTATATGAAAATTTCAGTCTGAACTATTTCCATTTACGCTACGAAAGCTATAAACAAAATGGCCACAAAAAGTGATAAAAACTTGCTTTAACCCTAACCCCCATTGGCATGATTGGATGTGATTTTCCCTTCAAAATGGACGGGGAGATTAGGAAGATGTGATTTTAACAATGGGCGTCCAAAATCACATCATACTCATTCAAAATCACATCTGAAATACAGTACAGGCCGAAATTAAGTGAAGTCCACGCAGGGGATCCGCGCGTGGCTAGGCTTTCCCATGCGTGGCCACGCATGTAAAATGAATATTCCTGCATAATAATGAATATTCAAGTGCCAAATGAATGCATTAAAAAATCGCGCGGATCACGCGCGCGGATCACGCGCGCGGATCACGCGCGCGGATCACGCGCGCGGATCACGCGCGCGGATCACGCGCGCGGATCACGCGCGCGGATCACGCGCGCGGATCACGCGCGCGGATCACGCGCGCGGATCACGCGCGCGGATCACGCGCGCGGATCACGCGCGCGGATCACGCGCGGTGAGCGGGAGCCTTTTCACTGGAAGTGTTTAATTATATCAGATCGCCAACTGTGTGTGACAGGCGTGTTTGACGCATTTTGTTAGAGTTCTTTATCAGCCCAAGCTCTTCTGATGTTGACTTCCTAATGTTGCATTTCTTAACAAAACGATCACCCTTGGCCTTTCTTTGGCCTTTCAAAGTTCGTTTGATGTCTTGTGCTTACCGAAAACAAGTTCCCCAGTATGTTTATGTTTGTTTCTGGCTCAGAGCCAACTGACTACATTTTATTGTGCGGTCAAAATCAGATACGGACCATTACAGGGCCGATATTCCCAGGCGACCAGTTGTTGTAAAATTGGTTGCAAACCACGCATACATGTATAACAAATATATATTAGAGAGTTAAGCTCTACACTGGAACTATTCATTCAGGTTTTTGTTTTTGATGGCTCATCTAAACATTTGTAACTTTGTTAAATGTTTTTTTTTTTTTTTTTTTTTTTTTTTTTTTTTTTTACATATATGATGCATGATATAAGGACCCCCTCTTTTGTGTTGGTCATTGTGTTCCGGGAATCTCAAAAATTCTTTTCAGATGTCTAGGAGATGTGTTAACAAAAGTCTGGAGAGTGTAAAGGGTATAGGGACAAAAGGGAGGGGGGGGGGGGTACCCCTCTGCCCCATATCGTGCTGGGTATATTTTTTAACAAGAGAATTAGAAACACGGGGTGTGGATACAAAATGTACATGTATGCTTTTACAATGTGTGTACATTATGGTGGAGTTACATACATCGGGCCGCGTGTGGGACGGCATATCAGCGACAGGCTCGCGGCTTGGGCGAATTTTTGAAATAAAATACCCCACCCCACCCCCACCCCACCCCACCCCCACCCCACCCCACCCCACCCACAAATAACAAATTAATCGCTAATAACGATGTTATTATCGGGTGCAATCTCTTATATAGATGGTTATTTGTCACCTACATGCAAGTCATGTTTTGGGCAGGGAACACAAAATATAATGTTGGACAACTTAATTAATTTTTTCTCCCGTGGAAAAGACGCAAGATCAAAATCAGACCTCACCTAAGTTCGGCACTATCTACAGTTGAAAATGGTGAGGAAAGTACACTGAAAAACTGACATTTTCCATCGAAAAGGTCGCTAAACATAATGTTTTCTCTTTGTTCCATTTGTTTTTAATGTACGTCAACAATTTATTTTGCAGCGTAATGGTATCGGAATACATCATACTTTTGTACTTGCTTTCATATGCCATGGAGCTGTTAAAGGTTTCCGTTTGAGGTCGGCTTCATCAGAGAGTTGTGCTATCAGTTCGTCTTTGACGAGCTGCATACTTTTAGAACTGAAAAGGGCCCGTTTTGTTAAAGAATCGGGTGTTCTTTGAAGAAGTGTACGTTAGGCCATCAGCCTTGGTCGGTATTAAATGAGGGGAATAATGCTCATTGTGATTTAATGGTTTAATGCAATCTGCAACGTCTATTAAAATTAGTTTCTCACTGGCAATCGTTAAAGGTTTCATTATGATTTACATGTATGTCTTTCAGCATCCAGACCTTTTCCTTAATATTGCTGAAATTTGTGTAATACTGCTCCTATAGGAATTACATTTTCGCCCAACCTTTTCCCCTTAAAATCAGAGAAGCTTTTAAACATTTTCTTCAACAGGTTTGTTGTCTTCCAACGTAACCTGCATGCATGACAACGGGTAATCCGAAGACAAAATAATATGAAAATAATGTTCTAGGATTTCTACCCTTTTTACCTTATTAATTTTGAGCAGAATTTTATTGTCATCAATATCATTATTTTTATAGCAACATAGAAATAATTTTTGATATGATCTCCATGATAATAATGATCAACAACAATTTTCCACGCGAATTCCACGCGAAGGGTTATCAGGATACGTTCGATCCACGCGAGTTCCACGCGAAGAATTACTATATCAAGCCACGTACTCTGAAGTGCGTGCCTTGCAGTATAGACCCTCAGTATTAGTACTATAGTTTAACCCTAACCATCCCTAACCTGCCAAAATCAAACACCCCATTTGTGTTGAATTTTGTGTGATTGGGTACTGTAGAGCCTTGGCACCATCACTTTGCATGGGACTTGATGCCCTGATTTTGTCCAAGTACAAAGAATGTGCCATTGGTTTACTACACAGTGTTGGAGTTTGTGTGGTTAGGGAAGGATTCTAGTAAAAAGCCTTGGGCTGTTAGGATTAATACAGCCATGGGTCGCTTCGGTCTGTTTACTCGACAAAAAATATTTATCTTTACGAGCAGAGGGGATCACACCTAAAGAGATCAAGACCCGCCTCGAAGATGATGACGGCATCAAGTTCAACGTTCCCCTAAGCGGGATCTACTCTTTTTTGAGAAAATTACGCAGGGATAACAGCCTTGTCGATCGCCCAAGATCGGGTCGCAAATCTAGGTGCCAGCCTAAGGTTCTAAATTTTATCAATCAGAGCTTAACCGACAACGAGTTGAACGCCCAAGATCTTCAAACCCAGATTCAAGCCTAATTTTTCTGGTGATAATTACGGCAAGGTTTAATAGTGAAGTGCTGGTCGTGTTAAGTTTAAGGTTTAATTATCGGTTTTCACTGCGGGCAGAAAACAAATGTGGCACCCATACACCATTGGAGAGTTTTGAAAAAGTTATGATAATTTTTGTTTTGTAAGATGATCCAGCATTATTGTAGAAATCAAGTGATAAAGTCTGTTTTCATTTCCGCACCGCTAAACACCTCAAGATTAGGGGGTAGCCTTGGTATCTTCTTAAAGTGTCTCTCATTTGTTTACTTGTGTAAATATTGGTCAGATCGGCCAATCGTTTAGATCACAAGTTTTAAATTGATAACAAGTTTATGATTGTATTCAAAATGTACACGAATCGAAAAATAGCCAATCTTATGACGAAAACTAAACACAAATTCCGGTGATTATCAGTGAGTTACCCTTTTTAAACATTGTACTAAAATAAAAAAAAACGAAAGCACAGTATTGTTTTATTTTACATAAACTAGCATTTTAAGCAATAAAACGAAAATTGAAAATGTCGACCCTGGATGTTTGCCTCAAAACAGAGGAATGCGACTTCAGACTGGTCCCTTGTAAGACTGTCTCCCAATAGTTGCAAATGTACCGCTGCTGTTGGTGATCATGTCACCAGGCGTTTGAGAAAAAAATTGTAAAATGTGGACGGAGTTAAATTTTCAGCCCGCCCATTAGACTAGCGACGGGTACCAGCGAATTGTGTAGATACCAACAGTCAATCCGCGAGATGAGAATCGGCTGATTTATTTAGAGCTAATTATATTATCAGGCAGGAGGCACGAACCACGTGTGAGCAGCCCCGGCCCCAAGTGCGGAGAAGCATTTCTCAATGAATGGTTGAAATGGTACGCCCACTAATTTGCATAGATTTAAATATTGCTTAGTGTACAAAAAACACATTCTGAGAAGTTTTCAGGGTCAAATTATGACAATTACACCGGGGGGTAACCAAAAGGGTAACAACAGTGGTTTAAGTTTTGAAAACAACTTCTTTGCAATACAATCGGAATAATTTGGTCCAATTTTAGTGAAAATTATCATTTTTTTCTGCTACCATGGATATAAATTACACCATTTTTGTAGACTATAAATAGATCGCCTGTCTAATGTTACTTGGTGATTTCACTGCAAAGTTAAGGGCAGAGTGCCGGCGCTGTCCGCCATGTTTGGGGTTCATGGCTTAATACGTCCCCCGCAGTACATACCATTTAATACCTCCATGTACATACCAAGCTGTCAATTTTCTTTTTTTTTCTAATAAAAAGAAACATGTGAATGCATGCATTGCCGTCTGTGATGATTTCCTACTGTGTTTTTTTTACATCGCAATGAACGCAGCACCATCAACGTTCAGTTATCTCTTCTTTTAATTGACGTGGCCAGTTTAGAAGTACAAATGTATACGGTGACTTTTAATTAATCTACTAACTGGGCTCAATTTTTTAGGACATCTACATGTAAAAATACGTTGTGGACCAAATAGACAAGAAGACATGTATTTTACGCTATCCATTCGCTCGTTTTTTTGGGGGGAGGGGTAGCAATTCTTTTCAATAATATACAATAGTATACAAAAGCAGCAAGTTTCGTTGGTCCAATAAGTTTCCTGTAAGTTTCAAGAATGTTTTTTCTTTTTCTAAACCTGGTCACAATCTGCAGCATGTCTCAAATTATAAAGCTTCATTTATAATCAACACAGGTCTCCACCGATCTCCTAAAGATGAACACAGACCACATGTTGGCCCGATAATATTTTTACCTACAAATATTTAATAGTACTTGATACCAACACTGATTGGCCCCAATCATCTTTTGTGCTGAAGAATAATTAGTTTTCCCTACATGTACCTTGTTTTAAAAATAATCCACCGGGGCACGATCAACTTTAATCCTTTAATCAACTATCACGTGCCCGCCAGCCGTGTCCCTCCGTATTTATTGACCTCGTTTTATTTTAGAATATAAAGCCCAATCTTTCTTTCTGACGAATTCTAACAGGCAGTGTGGCAATCTAAATCAATGTGGGCATGCAAAATCACTAGACGTCAGATACCGTGCTCCAGTGAGTCTCAACAAAAGGAAATTGGAGCTCGCGGACTCTGCAGATATTTTAAGAGACGTCCGAAGTTATGCATTATTCAGTAGTAATGTTTACTTAACAAAACCGCACGGTCGGTGACTGCCTCATTAACTTGGTCAGGCATGAGCGCACACTGGCGGGAAAATCCGCTGACTGGCCAAACGTTAGCAACGGCAGAACTACGAAGATATTTTATGTAAATCTGCAAAAATCTGCTGATTTAATGTGTTTGTGCAGTCAAGCGTAATATACACATTAATCTAACAATAGATTGAAACTGCACAAACAGCGGCCAATGGCGTCATCCAGCCTCAGGCACTGTTTAATCCAATAATGGTTAAAACTGCACAAACAGAGGTCAATGGCGTCATCCGGCCTGGTGGCACTGTTGTTTTTTTGCGCCATGTGGCGTCATCCGTACGCGCACGCAAGGGATTTTAACCACAGAAGATTTCACAACACGCGTGTGCCATGCGTGTTGCGAATCAATAATTCAAATCAGTTCTGTACATGTACAAAATGTATACTCCAGGCCTTTTTTTGCTTCGTGTTACATGCATGTCAGCGCAGCACGACATTCACGCGCATTAATTAAATACAAAAATGCATTTGCACATCAACAACACGTGTGTGATACATGTACATATGTATGAAACCCAGGCGCCCCCGCAGTGTTTTCCCCACGCAAAATGTCATTTGTGTATGTGTCCCTTGCATATGGGGCAGAGCAACCCCCCCCCCCCCCCCTCTTTTGTGTTGGTCATTGTGTTCCTGGAATCTCAGGAATTCTTTTCAGAAGTCTAGGGGGGATATGTTAGGTAACAATAGTCTGGAGAGTGTATAGGGTATAGGGACAAAAAGGGGGGTACCCCTCTGCCCCATATCGTGCTGGGTATAGTCCCTTGCGTGGATGTATTTCATAGTGCAAAATAATTCACTTCAACATTTTTTTTTTATCCCTCACGTGCAATTTGCGTTGGATCTTCCTTGCAAGTGCATGTTTTTATTCAGCTTTTCTAAATTTTAAACCTTTTTGTTATTTATACCCGTACATGTACAGCTCTCAATTTAGTTGTTGGTACAATAGTGAAATTGTATAAAAACAGCACCGACGGTGATATTATACAGTTCCTTGCTCTATGTTATACCCAAGGCCTCATTCCCAACTGTGAGATAAATACTACCAAAACCAAGGCAGAACGATTGGCAACTTGCTCTTTTGTTGCTCCGGAATGTAATTTAAATCCCTGGATTTCGATCACATTGTTGCTTTGTAATGCCGCTAAGCAGTTCACCAGAACAGCAGCTGCATAATAGTTTGGCAACTTATAAAGGAAACTAAAAGCCAGGTCATGATCACTATCGAATACCGAACTACTTTACTGAGTGAATGTACACGAAAGTGCTCAGGTCCCTCGCGTGGCCCAGCGGTAATCCCTCGCGTGGCCCTGCTGTAATCCCTTGCGTGTTTTGATGAAACCATTTATAATGCCCTCAATAATGAGCCTCATTCCACGACAAGGACAGTCCTTTTCCACGCGTGGGATAGCTATTTTCATGCGTGATGCCAGGCAAGGAGTTCACTTAATTTTGGCCTGTACTGTATGTAAACTATTGTTTCACCTTATTGTGACTTGTTGGTTTAACCTAATCCCCCCTGTCCATTTTGAATGAAAAATCACATCCTACTCTTTTCAAAGTCACATCTGAAACCTGTTAACTGCTGTTCCACCTTATTGTGATTTTTACCTTAGAATCCCCCTTGTCCATTTTGAATGGAAAATCACATCTGAGGGTTTCACAGTTGCATGTGATGATGAAGTTTCGACTCAACTTTCAACCCAACTGATTTATTTTTGCCACTTTAAGGCTGGTTCATACTTCAAGCGAATTTGACATGTTTGAGGGCGAAGCGAATTCACCTGGGTAAAACGGCGAACGTCACAATGAAATAAACTATTGTTGACGTCACAAAATTCGCTTTCGCATTCGTGTGAAGTATGAACCGGCCTTTAGACATCAGAAAATTAGACCGTTATAATAACAATAATAATGATGTACATATTGTATTTGTACATGTGTACCTGTAAATGACAAAACAAGGCATTTCCGCCATAAAGATGAAAATATAAAGATTTATTCATCCAAATTGCCACCAAAACCAGATTATAATGTATCGTACATTTGTACAAACCGAGAACAGAAACAAGGACATTTGTGCAGGAGAAGAATACATGTAAAACCTATTATTTAATCTTTGGATGCTAATTTTGCTAATTTGACATGTACGTATACATTGTACATGTACATGGCATTCTTCCACATGTACATGTACAAATGTACACGTACAATCTGATCATAGTCAGTATCAAGCAGTTTTTGTGGAATTTAACTGCACATGTACATTTACATGTACACACGCTACATGTACATGTATGTACAATGTACATGTACATGTACATGTACAGTTCCTGCCTGTACAAGTGTGTCATTGCACTCTATGATCATGATAACTGCCCTTACAAACACACATCTACAATGTACATTGTACATTGTACATTGTACACCTGGAACATGTCCATGTTATTTGCTTCATGGAGCAAGGTACGTGCACTGTACTTGAGAATGTCTCATTCCCACCATTTATCAAGTGTCACCAGCAGGCAAGGCTGCCACAAAGTCAATAGAACCACCAATGTACATGTACATGTACTGTACCTTGTATTTGGGAATGAATGTGGCCAGGTGTGTCCCTCACTTGTTATGGTAACAGACTAGCCCCTCACTATTATTCTTTAGGCTGATATCAATTTGAATTGACATTGAGTGCATTGATCATGAACACACAGAAAATGCATCGGCGGGCAGTTTGTTTAAAATCATGTGCTCTCACATAATTGTAAACAGGACTGACAACTTTTTTTGTACACGAAAAGCTGTGCTACATGTAATAGCCTTTTTCACTCATTCTGTATCTCTATAGAATTCTTTGCCTGGTGCATGTTTCCTTTCATCTTACGATCTTTTTTGCTTTGAGAGTAATCTTAATTCCTACAGGTCTCTTGCATCTGTGATTCGTTTTCGTTTTCTTTCTTCCATTAAAGTAGAAAACAAATTCTAGTCACTTTGGCTGATTTGTGTTCACGAAAATGAACGGATCTCTTAAAAGCTACAATTTTGTAAGTGCTTAACCCTAACACTGCTGAATCCATCAATATCAATACGAATTTCCACACACCCTGGGGGGTTAGGGTTTTAATGTACATCAGCCCATCAGAAATTTGACAACCACAACTTATAAACCTGATGGACAAACATGTACATGTACATGTACATTGTACATTGTATACGTGTATGTACACGTACATGTAACTGTCCTCTAGTTAGTTGTCATTTATAACATAACAGTAACAACAATTTATGTCTGCAATCAAAAGGCCTTTTCACACTACGAAAAATCTCGGTGTTGGACCCGGGTCCGACCCGTGTTAACTAGACTGACCGTTTCACACTGCAACATTTCAACATTGCACTGACCCATGTAGAGCGCTCAACCCGGGTTGAAACTCAACCCTGCGTTTGAACAAAAGTGTGGACACACAAGACCCCTGAAAACACTTTGCTGTCCAAACGTTTTGGGAAAAATGTTACTTCAGAACAGGACGTTCTCTTTAAATTTGCTGGTAATCGCTATGCTTTTGCACGCATGCGATGAAATGTTTAGCCCGAAAGAAAAGCCGCCAAGATGCGATGCGCACACGTGCAATTGGAATACCAAACTGGCTTATTGTGCATGCTACTTTCACAAGATTATATTTACTCCGATATATGTCCCGAGAAAATGGGCCCCAAATCAGACAAAAAACCGACATGGAGTGAGGAGGAGGTGAATGCTATGTTGGCTATTTGGGCTGACAGCTCCATCCAAAGCCAGCTCGACGGAACGACCAGAATGCAGTATGTTTTGGGGTATTTTCCGATTCGACCCGTGTTGAACGGCCGGCCGGGTGTGTAGTGTGAAACGATCGCACAATACACGGGTCGAAACATTACACGTGTACATGTAGCAAAAATGCTGGCGCTGCGTTGAGTAGTGTGAAAAGGCAGCGTAATTGACCCGTGTTGAAATTTTAAGAAGTCTACACGGGTCGAACGTACATACATTGTAGTGCGAAAAGGCATTATGTATTTTGGTTATTCCAGAAATTTGGGGTCCAAAAGTGACATTTTTGGTGTCCCTGTTACATGTACAAAAATGTAGTGACATATGTACAAAAATGTATAAGATTTTGCAATTCAGGACCCATTCTTTAATGCCTTAGAGTGATTGTGTAAAGCAAAGTACAGGTCTGCCATACAAGCAAAAAATAATGTGAAGTCAATTTTAATACTTGATGGGAAATTACACAGGTCGGGTGTAACAGGGACACCAAAAATGTCACACTTTTTGACCCCAAATTTATGGAACGAACCACGTTTTTCATGGTTGTCTATTTAAAGTAACTTATCCCCAGATGTAATTTGTTGAAAATTGTGCTCCTTAGAGCTGAATAAAACAGTTACATATAAAACAGATCTACATTGTAGGACTTGGCATAATTAATAATTTCTTTTTTTATTTTGTTTTTATTTCCAGCAACTGAAGCACAAAAACTTAGTCAACTTATTGGAGGTGTTTCGGCGGAAACGGAAACTACATCTGGTCTTTGAGTACTGCGAGAAAACGCTTTTAAATTCCCTTGATGAATACGCAAAAGGGTAAGATAAGATATGTGCATATTCTGTGATTTAAGATTGATTCGCAGTCAAACATTGTACAATTCTTGTCTAAACCCTCAGTAATCCTAAAGCCCGGTTCATTACTTAATGCGAATGCAAAGCGAATTTGATCTTGATTTGGTCTTGATCTTTCCCGGAGACAGACGCCTTGCTTTAACCTACCTATACTAATTAAGGGAATATAGCCTACATGTAACTGGCTTGGTTCTCATCAAAAGTGCAATCATAAAGAAAAGAAAAATTAATTTACAAAAGCTTCATTAAAAAGATATGTTTTAATCTTACGTTTAAAAGAATCGGGTATCTGTTACCCCGTCTCTGTAAAGGCACAGGTTTGAAAAAACAACCGAATCGGAACACGGGAGTGGAATCAGCAAGTCAAGAGCTTTTCTCTTCTTTTTTCCTTTTTTTTTTTTTTATTGAAAAGTCAATTTCGATTTTCAATACTTTTCCTTGACCCACCCATCCACATTTTCGGGAAAAAATTCTGAATTAAAAAAGATTGAAAATTATGAATGGCCTCCAACATTTTAGAGAATCAAGGCTTTGGCCATATTCTTTACTTCGGTAAGGTTCAGGAACTGTATGGGTCATTTGCCCCAGGTGTACACAGTCAGGTATATATACAGCTTTTGTGCTTAGTGGTCATACATTTTTGGCCATGTTGACCTCTCCTACTGGCATGTGCAAAGATGCATGGAAATTAATTGGTATCTCCTGTGAAAATGGGGTCACAGATGTCCGGTAATGACATCTCACGCACAATCAATCACCTTGTGAACAAGGACTGACAACTGGTGAGTACAGTGTATCTTCTCTGGGCAGTGCTGTGTCTGCAGTGGTCAAGGTCCAAAAAGACACTTGATTAGTGTGATATGTAAGTTACACTACATGTGCAAGGCCTTTGCCTCCATGAGATCTGGACCATTTGTGCACGTATATTCCTGTTCTTGTGATGCCAAGCATTTAGAATGAATTTGTACACAACAGGCTCCTTGATTGATTATTCAGTTCTACAGTGTTCCAAATTGGATCCACATGCTTTTTCTTTTGGCACCAGCTGTGCATGTAATACAATACATGTATGTGCATGGACATTAAATGTACATGTACAATGTAATCACTGTTTAATTGTCTATGATCTTCAGGGGGGGGGGGGGGATGAGGGGATGAGGGAGGGAGGAAGGAAGGAAGAGGGGAGAGATAAAAGTGGATGACATAATTTTTTGCAAGAGATAATGACTTGAAACTGTACAGTGTACATGTACATGTACTAAGCCTGTGACTTTACGTTAAATTTACTATCCGTTTAAACGAAACTTTTCTAAACGGATAAACGTTTAAACGTTTGTCGGCGGCAGGTAAATTCTTTTTTTTTTTAATACAGTACTACCAAAGACATGTTTATTTAAGGCTTAATGTATCAGGGAGTCCCAACATGTTTTGACTACATTGAATTACTTACTACAATGAATTAATATTGTCAGTTTTCTCCACGGCCTGAAATTTTAGCAGGGCGGCAGACACAATGCGAGCGCGTAGCGGGACGCCCTTACGGCCCGCTTATTTTGGATTCTAGATGCTCTGTGGTGCAATTTGAGGCATTTCCTGGCCACTTTCCAAAGTGGCCACCCAAAAGTCTGAACGTACGGCAAATACTTCTACAAATCTTCTACTTCTACAAATCATAGAACGTCACGTCTACAAATCATAGAACGTCACACAACTTTGCACCCGACAAGAACATTGAGATCACTTATTACAATTTTACACGAACGTCGTATATATACCACATTGAAATCACTTGCTTACAAATCACGGTGTTGCCCACTAACCCGGCTTTGAAACTATAACTACGCATGCGCGTCTTTTTGACTAGCCTTTTCTCAAGACGCAGGTTTGCACAGTGATCCTTATACACGTGCGCTTATTGCTGCAATACATTCTTTCAGGCTTTAACAGAGGCTACGTACATGTGCTAAAACCAGGCCAGTTTTATGATGTAAATGCATATTTTTATGTTGCGTACATTGCGTCCAGATATCTGTTCGATTACTATAAACGCTACTGCAATACTGCTGAATGTTAATGCTGGCAAACTCTTCATGTTCCACAGAGTGCGGTAAACTTCTTTGCACTTAGATAAACTGTGAAGACGGTGGAGAATGGGGGAAAATCCAATGGAAAAAAAATAGCAGGGCGGTAAAACTTTAGCGGGGCGGCATACAATTTTGGCAGGGCGGCCCGCCCTGCTAAAACCCCCCGTGGAGAACACTGATTGTGACTGCACTGCATCGGTAATTTCATGTTGCATTGTTGTTTCTGAAGTCCAAACCAAAATCACTCCAAAATTATCGGCATGACACAGTGTGCAGTAGCGAACAGGATTATTCCATTGTCAAATAGGTAATATTTCATAAGCTCTTATTTTGTTCTTCACTTTTATCAACGATTCAAAATTAAAAAAACAAGAAGTACAATCTTAAACTAAATCAAATGACTTCAAATGTAATAGAGGTGCAAGGTTTCACCTCTACAGTGTTTTTATTACATTTGTGAAAGTAAACTGACTGGGCAAACACGATCGTTGAAATATCTACCTACGGCAGATTTGAATGTCCCGTCCCATCCACATGCAATGTTTATTTCCTGTACCGCGCTCCAGCTACGTGTACATGTACATACACGAGTTGGTTGTTGGCCCATTGCCAGACCCTAGCTGTTACTAGCACGTGAACACGTGCTGCAGAAAAAAATATTTCAGCCCACGTGCTGTGTACATGAACGATCCCGGATGACCAATCACAAGACATACATAATGCAACAAAATGAATATGTATAAGCCGACCGATCCCTTGCCCTGCGTATTGAAATGACTTTAGAGTTGTGGTCAGCCACTTACGCCCTTATGGCCCATACAAAATCGGCAGCTTTGAGAATTACCCTTTGCGTGTGTCAGTAACAGCCGGCCGCAACCATGTGAAGCCTTAAGCTTCATTGGTGGTTGCGTGATGAGAAGATGTCATAAAGCGAGGTGTACATTGAACCGGACGCCGATTGGTCAGCCCACGTAACAGAGTGCAGACAAAAAAAGTAGCTAGAGAGCTAGAGAAAAGCATTTCTCAATGAATGTTTGAAATGATACGCCCACTAATTTGCATAAATTTAAATATACAATGTAGCTTAGTGTAAAAAAAAACACCTTTTTAAGAAGTTTTCAGGGTCAACTTTATGACAATTACACCGGGGGTAACCAAAAGGGTAACAACAGTGGTTTAAGTTTTGAAAACAACTTCTTTGCAATACAATCGGAATAGTTTGGTCTAATTTTGGTGAAAATGATCATTTTCAAGCTGAGTACCATGGATAGGAAATACACAATTTTTGTAGACTATAAATAGATCGCCTGTCCAATGTCATTTAGTGATTTTCGCTGCAAAGTTAAGGGCAGAGTGCCGGCGCTGCCCGCCATGTTTGGGGTTCATGGCTTAATACGTCCCCCGCAGTACGAAGCACCCAGCTTGTCAGTCTTTTGAACATTGAACCGGACGCCGATTGGTCGGACGCCGATTGGTCGGACGCCGATTGGTCGGACGCCGATTGGTCGGACGCCGATTGGTCGGACGCCGATTGGTCGGACGCCGATTGGTCGGACGCCGATTGGTCGGACGCCGATTGGTCAGCCCACGTAACAGGTTTTTAAGCACTATCTCCAACCATACAAAAACAAGTCATGCGTATTCATTATTCAAAACAACGGAAGTGTTTAGATTAGAGGAACAAGTCGTCACGAAAGTAGCAAAGGGAAAGGAACTTCAGCCCATAATAAAGAGAAAACGGAACACAGACGGAATAAAAGATCGAGGCTCATGCGACCGCTGAACACAGAAGTGTGACTGAGCCAAGTGTTTCAGAGACAAACAACACCCCTCCTTATCCAATGAAAAAAGCTTTGAGTCTTGTAAGATTCTTTATTGTGACCTAAGGAAGAGATTTTAAAAAGCAGGCCGATCATCTTTGGCATCTCTAAAGGAGCGGTATTGTTTGTGATCCTATCTCACGTCCATTGTCAGGGTTCGCTGAGCGCGTGTGCCAATCACGCGCGCCCACAATAAAGCTCTGGAAGCATACAGCTGGAAACTTGTCAGCAAATTGAAAACCACAGACAAGTAATTGTTGTAGTCTTTGGGGTTTTTTTTCGCAGGAAATAAAAAAGTATTGGCGACTTGGTAATAGTTGTCGAGCTACATGTAGTCAACAATACTTTATTGTATTACACAGACAAATAAAGTAACAAATGCAACAAAAACGCAAGGCACATTTTGTATTTATTTTTTTCGTTTAAACGGTTACTAAAGTACTAAACGGATAGTGCTTTTGTAAACTTTTAAACGTTTAACCGTCACAGGCTTAACATGTACATGTACATTGTATTCGTTAAACTAGTGTTCTGTGACTTGCAGGCAAACAGGAAATTGTTATGCGAAATTACAATTGAAAACTTCATCACCATTTAATCACATACGTACATGTACAATGCACTCCTGCAAACCCAGTTCATCCCAATGCTGTGAGCCAAATCCAGATGCATGCATGAGGAAGGACTGCAGAAACATACTGAGGATTGAGAAAAATTACAGCTCCAGGCACAATCAAAGGAACAAAATCCAAGTACATGTACATGTACATTGTACAATGTACATGTACATTTGTAATCTTTCGACCGCAATTGTTCATGTACATATGTGACCTGCTCCAGAAAAAGATGATATGTACAAGTCGCGCTATGCATTTACATGTAATGGCCCTTTCAACGTTGATAGGGTGAAATTTTTCATCAAAATTCATTATTTTGTTTTTTGTCTTCAATGACATTTTAAATATCTAAAGGTTAAGGTTTGGTGCACAACAATGTTGATTTCAGTCAATAAGTAAAAAAATAACCTTTTTAGAGTGCATTGTTCCAATGCATTGTATTAGAACTAGCTATTTCAAAGCCTGTTTTCTCTGTTGTGCAATTTGAACTCCACAGAACTAATTAATATGCAAAAATGTGTTATCTCCAGAATGGAAAGGGCTTTGGAGCTCTATCATGTACCAAATGAAAGCTTACATATGGTACCAGGCTTTCCAAACATACATAGAACTAATTTTTCATATTTTGCGACATAATATACCTTTTTCCAGAGCGGGTCACATAATCGTAAGCACAATTGTTGTACATTGTACATACAATGTACATGTATGTTACAAATTGTACATGCCAGTACTATCCCATACAATATGCACAGGTTTGATTTATGCTGCAAAGGCGTCATCCTTTAGACTTGAAGACAAGTCGTTTAGACAGTCGTGTTTTGTCTTTATGGTCAGTAATTGGACAGTCGACACACACGCATCTTGGGGCCAAGGTTGCACGAACATTCCCACATTTTATTATACTGCACGCTACACGTAACCCCTGCAAAGTGCGGTGTAAGTATAATACGCGGCGCGCGGTGGTGCAGTCGGACTAATGCCGACCAATTACCGACTTGATTTTAAGTCTAGTCATCCTTCAACTGTGTGGTCTAGATTGGTGCCTTGCATTAATTGTAAAATGTACTTATTAAGACGAGGCATCATCCATGGAAGACTGGTGCCTTTCATTAAGTATACGTAAAAATAAACTTATTAAGGCGAAGTACCAGCCACGGCGGCCGTACTAATAAATTACGTCACCTTCGCAAAGCTGGCCGATAAAACACGACGAAGCGCACCCACCTACCTACCCGGGTAGAAGAAAACCCGGCGAGCATTCACACTACTGATATTAACCCGGAGAATCGTCTCAAGGTCGTCGTTAACCCTGAGATTGGTTGGTTAACCCACCTCACGAGCAGGGTTAGAAATTACCCGGGTAAGTGGGGTTTTGGGGCAGTTAACCCGGAGAATTTCTAATCTGGAGATTTGTAGTGGGAACGCTCCACATTACCCGGATGATTGCCGGGTTAAATTTTTCGTTAACCCGGCAATTACCCGGGTAAGAGCATAGTGTGAAACAGGCTTTAATGGATCTGGGGTTTGGGGAGCTTGTAAAGTACATGTAGTTGTGGGGCAACATGCTGCTGGGTCCCCAAATTGATAGGCTAACGAGTCCAAAATGATTTCTCAATTTATGTTTTTCCCCTGTTTTCTTATCCTTCAGGAGGTTGATTGAACATCAGGGAACCTTGGGCGGGTAAGTACACTGTAATGTACTAAAGTACAATGTACGTTGTACCTACATGTATTGTTCATGTGTAATTGGACATGCACAAATTGATGTGAATTAGAGTTGAGTGGGATTAGAGTGGATTATGATTACAGACATTTTCCCTCCAACCATGCCAACCTTGGCAAAAAGTACATTGTACTTTATTTGGGCTGAAGTACCAAATACACTTGTTTACTAAAAATTACTACAAGCATTGTAAACTAAAGCCGTGTTTGCATTGGACTTATTTTCGTCAATCTACCGCGACTTGTGTAGAATGACAAAAATTAAGTCAAATGGGGACCACTTGGTAAACTAACGGTCCCTGTCAACTTACCGAGATCTTGATATGAAACAACCTGGCCGAAAATGGTCGCGGATCGCGCGGCCGCGAAAAGTCATCAGGGACGATAAAAAGTCCAATGGAAACATCCCTCACTCTAGAACTACATGTACCGCGACCACATGGTAAATCATTGTGTAAACAATGCAACTTCCTGTATTACATGTACATGTACGTCAACTACACAGCGATTATCGCTAGTGTGTGCGCAAAAATGGTGGTATGGTTTTCTGTCTCTTTGTGTATAGTACACCCACAATGCAGTCGCGCTGGCGCTTTGCAGCGGAGCAAACTGACAGACGACCCTGTAGGCCCCTAAGTGAATACAACAAGAACGTTTTTCGTTTATTCGCTGCTTGAAACATGTCAGATTTAAGCGATTTTAGCGCGCGAAAAATTATGCTAGATCACCACGTCTATCCCGTTAAGGTCAAAGGTGATTGTGCACAGTGCCCGCAATGTGTGACATTCTGCCAGCCTCGCAAGGCGAATAAGTGGGAATGCACGGTAGATCAAGGTAAGTTTTCGCGATGTCGCAGAAGAAAAATGTCCAATGGAAACACGGCTTGTCAGGCAAGAGTACTGTATACTACTACATGTAGTAGTACATGTATACAAATAATGAATGTTTATGAGTGTGATGGTAAGAATAATTTCATGAGGTGACAGATGGCATGTTCTATTCACCGAATGAAATGATTCTTTCCATCGCACGAATGTGAAACATTCATTATTTGTTTTATACAATGCCTGAATAAATTCTCGTCATCTGATTGGTAACTTGTAAACTGGTGCTTACATAAATGTAAGAAACATGTAGTAACACTGATAGCTGGGGGAACACTTTCAATGCATTTTATTCAAGTTAAAAACTGTTCAGAATTGTAAAAAACTGTTTCACGGTGAAGTCCATAGCGGATTGCATGCATGGATTTCTTTGTGTACAACGTGCCGTTTTCCTTTCTCAGTCCCGCATAAAACCGGGACAAAAAATTGTCGAGTTCCGAATTAGTTAAAGCTCCAATTGTTGTTCCTGCATGTCTAGCAAGTTCATCTAATCGTTTCACTGCATATTTGATTTGTCTCTTTGTATTTGGAGCGTCAGCATTGCTTAAAAGTTCCAATATTTTGTCGTCTGTTAGGAGAACAAACCGCGGCAGTGCGGGTAACTCGGCCGCCATGTTGTGTGAATGACAGCGCTGTTGTTGTAGCGCCACCTAGTGACCGTGAAATTAGAAAAGTTTTTTGGTTCTATCAATGCGCGCGCACCATGTGATAGACCCATGTGATAGAACGTATTGGGCGGGGCGGGTTCGCGTCGTGTGATGGGTCGAATAATTCAATGCACGTGATCGACTCTCCACCAATCGGATGGCGGGGATTTATTCAGGTGTTGTATAATATTTTGTATCTTTACGTGTGAGTGTACATGTACAGTGTATGTGAGTTTACTCAAATTTAAAAATTGTGCGACTCCTAAACAAATCTGTGAAAATGCCAAATCTTTGGCCCAGGGCCCAATTTCATGACACTGCTATGCACAGAGATTTTTGCTATCAGGATCTCAGGTCCATTTTGGCATAGGAAAGAGCTTGCTACATCTTCAGAAGCAAAATTTTCCTAAAATTGTCTGCTGTTCACACAAATTTGTCTGCTAACCTCTAAAGGCACACATTGCCCTAAAATCCCAATTTCATCTCTTTGGTTACTTACCCTACATGTATTTCTAAGGTCTGAATGTAAAATTATACCATAATAGTGTATGTCATATTTACGCAGACTTCTCATTTCAGTTTTGTTAGAAATCGTTGTATTTAGCAGGGCCGTATGAAAAAAACACTGACGGGGGGGTTAGGGTTAATTCAAAAGTATGAAATCGGATCCAGATTACAGCATTGAGGGAAGATGGCACAACTTGTATTTTATTTAACCGTGTTTCTTTCCATATTTATATACAGCATGCCAGAAGAGAGGGTCAAGAAATGGATCAAGCAATTGCTAGAAGCTGTCAAATTCTGCCACGACCACAATGTAAGATAACAGAGCAAACAAGACAAGCAAACATGACACTGATATGTCATTGTATGAGAGAGAGACTAGCTTGTGATTGGGTGTAAAGTCTGTATGCAGTACCCCTCTTGAAATGAAATGCCTTTGAATTCTGTTTGTAATGTCATGTCTACGTTGCTGCAAACTGGGAAATAGGCATACACTAGCAGGGATCGAAACATCCACTGGACCGAGTCCAGTAATTTTAGCGTTGGTCTGGTTTTAGTTTTTAGGCAGGGAGTTTTAATCAAAACAGCATTTCTTACAAGGGCGGATCCAGAACACAATTTTTTTGGGGCCAAACGTTTTTTGTTGCAATTTTTTTAGGAGGGGCTAAAACAAATTATGGCTGAGTTTTGTGGTTGGGTGTGCGCGCGCAGTGGCTGCCTTTTGCGACGTCAGTAAAAAAAAATTTTGTAATAAAAAAAAATTAAAAAAAATATTAATAAATAAAAATTGTTTTTTTTGGGAGGGGCCATGGCCCCCTTTTCCCCCCTGGCACCCTTTGCCCCCCCGGATCCGCCCTTGTAATCTTACTCCCTCCCTGAACAAGGTCGACAAAAGGGGAAACAATTTAAAGAGCACGCTGTTCTTATTTTTACCATTGGTCTTGTGAAATACCTTCCGGTCTAGTAACATTTTTGTGCTACTATCCCAGCTGTCTAGTAGATTTTTACCTGAAATTCGACCCCTGACTAGGACTCTTAGTAGGAGTTTACATTTTGCATGTCATGCTTGATGTGCCAACCAGTTCCAACGACATAGATGGAAACATTTTTGTGTAATATTTGTATAAAAATCTGAATGCACAATTGTAAAGTGCAAATAATGTTGAAGTGCATTTGGATTAAGTTCAGATATGGGAAATGTTGACGTAATAGGAATTTGACCTTTTTGCACTGATCACTATTTCATTCTATAGACCATGTGCCCTCTGTCCGTTTGTTTACACCTAAATCCGCCCTATATTTAAATGTGCCCAGCGGTATGCCCAAGCATTGTGTTTTGCACAAATTGAGTTGAGAGACGTCAAAGGTCACATAATTCAAAAGCGAACTGACCTGCGACGTTACTCCTAAACCAAATTTTATGAAAAACACGATGCGTTGCGCATACCGCCGGACACATGTCAATATAGATGTAAACACGTGACGTCAGAGGGCTAACCGTCTATAGATTGGCATTTTGCAAGCATACAAAGTAGTACCAAAATGTTACACCCTTTATCTGCATCCTGTCTGACAAAGTGAATAACTACCGTACTGTGGATACATTTCCATGCGTAGAATCTCAGTAGATGGCAATATGTACAGTATGCTATTTTGACAACATCCATCAACCAATTTTGAGCCACACTATGAATGAAATTTCATACTTGCACATGCCAGGTGCCTTAATTAGAGGCCATTCAAAATGTTCAATGTTTTAAAATTTCGAATTTTTTTCAAAATTTGTTTTAACCCACCCACCCACCCACCCACCCAAGTTTTCGATCTTAAAATATTGTTTTTCTATTCAATTAAACAAATAATAAAATGCTCAGTTTCATGACAGCATGGTGCAGCTGTGGATCTCACTCACTTAAACATGTCCCCTGGTGACTTCAAGTGTTTCATAATCAGCTTCTGACCTAGCGCTGGCGATACTGATTTGTTTTCGTAGTCGATATTTTTTCCCGCTGTATTGCCGATATGGCGATAAAATCGTCTACAAAATACGGCATGATAAAAATGTTGTGAAAGGTTAGCGATCTTTTTTACCAAGTCATTTTTTTTTTCAATTCAAGTCACAATTAAATTTGTTCAACAACTTCAGAAATTCTTGAAGTTGAAGCCACACAATACCCCTTTTGAAGTTGACATTCGTGTAAAAAGCGTACATGTATCGTTTTCCCAGGGCTTCGCATCTCGCAAACAACGTGTATGCTTATTAGCACGGTTCCCGTCTCTGCTGCGGTATTTAATTAATAGCAGTAGAGACGGGAACCAGTCCACAGTGCGTACTCGATTGGGTATATTTTGATGCATAACTTAGGGAGAATTTAAATAGGTCTATAAAATATCCACTATCTGTTGAACAACGGATGACACAACGTCTAAGACTACGCATAGGCCGTATGGGTATAGGGTTGAAAAAACAAACGAATCGAAATGCGGGAGTGGAATTGGCAAGTCAAAAGAGCATTTCTTTTAATTTTCCTTAGTTTCTTTTATTAAAAAGTAAATTTCGATTTTCAATCAATTTCCTTGACCCACCGACCCACCCACCAGTCCTGACCCAATCTTGAACCAGACTTTGAATGAAATTTGTTGGGGTTTTTCCATCTCATGATGCTGTACATGTAGCTCTCCTTACATGTACAATGTACATGTATATCAAATTTTGCAAACTCATCTCTCCTTTGCTTTTCAATGAGCAAAGAAGTGAATCAATATGCGATAGTTCAGCTCTCAGTTGGACGTTCTTAAGTACGTACATGTACATGTATGATGAAATGCCTCTGGCAGATTGGCATGTGCGCGTATGGATTTCTGTTCAGTTCAAGTAGTGCAGAAAGGTCATTGCATATAGCCGCTGGTCCAAGTCGGCCTTCTTTTAATACACATAAGGCTTTCTTGACCTTTTGTCTATAAAGCTTCTCCGTTACCATGGGAGAGAACACAAGGGAAGGAGTCGTGCTGTCTCCCACAATAGTGAAACTAACAGGGACGAGCATCTTCAAGAAATGTTGTGGTGATACGAAATACCCAATACAAGTCCTGTGAATATCCGTTTAATTTTGTGAATGTTTAATGTACCCTTATTTTGACAGCGTTTAAACTAAACGTGTAATACAATGTATGCACATCACAAATATACGTACACAGAACAAACAAGATTAAAGATGATTGATCATCTTAATCTTACTCCATTTACTCACAGGTGCCCGTACAAACAATATGAATTCGTTGGTTTTTTCAATTTTTTTTCACTCTTTTAAACACTTGAGTTTCTCCACTCAATCAAACAATACAGGCTTGGCTACAGAAAAACATAGTATTCAATCATTTTTTTACAGCTAAAAATCAACCTTTTAATTAACATTCTTCCCCTCCATGAAGAACTACATGTACATGTACTATCCCTTCATTATCACAGGAATTTACAAGTTCATAAAATAACTTTGAAAAGGATGGTCCTATTTTATGCGTATATTTTGTTTAATTGCTTAGAAGATTAATTACTAAACTTTGTTTCCTTTCAAAATCATTTAAACTTACAGGAATCATCGGCCTACCCAATACAATGTCTAAATTTATCCTTTGAGTCAAAGCAAACTATATTATGACAGCCAATCTAAATTGGTAGATATTTATAGGAGTTATCAGATACACAACACAGCAATGGGAAAAAAACAAAATTGCCCTTAATGTGTACTAAAAGATCGTCAGAACAGTCAAATGAATTCTGGGAAACGCTCGAAAGTCCAGAAATTGACGGGGGGGAGGTGGGGTTTCAATTTCAGGACAAGGACTTTTGAACAATGTTTTTTACTCCTTTTTGGGGCACTACTGCATGATTAAATATTTTATATTTCGTTTCCCTAATTTTGTTTAAATATAAAATATTAACTATGCATTTGTAAAGTACAAAAGATAATGTAATACATGTATATTATAATATTTGATGTTTTGAAATTACAGTTTGAACATGCCTGAAGAGTTGATGTTAGCGTTGTAAATTTGTAATTTTCTGAAGCATACTTTTCTTGGTAATGTACGTTGCAAAAAAAACATTCTGAAAAAAAGCAGGGAAAGTGCATGTCCGTGCTCTTCAACAAATTGTTTCTTGTTTGTCTAGCAGATTTTCAATCTGACATTTTTTTTTTTACAAACAAATAATTTGTTTCTGTTTTGAGAATCTGCAACCCTCCGATAAAAGGCTGTTATTCTTGATTGTTTTCATGCCCCTAACACACAAAAAGATCCATCCTGCAAACAAATTATTGTCGGGCCACAAATAATTCAACATACAAATGATTCAGTATGGGGGGATAGTTTTGTTTCAGTCTCATTTAAGGCTAAAAAAAAATATAAAATTTGTGTTACTCTTAAACGGGAAAAATCGGGAGGGAGGTTTGGTCGGTCGATATATTTATTTATTTATTTATTTACCATCCATGAAAACATCAAAACAGTACTACATGTCGTGTAACTCGGAAGTCGAGAGGCAAAAAGTAAGATGGCGAAATGCACGATTGTGCTATCGTAGCTGTAATTAAAGATGGTGATTTTAATAAAAACTGACAATTTGGGAGACCGCCAACATAGGGCAAGATAGCTCAGTTGGTAGAGCGCCGGTACGGTAACCCGGAGGTTGCAGGTTCAAATCCCGCTCCTCTCAGTTTCTTTGTTCACTTTAAAAATGTTAATCAAACTTGTTCATTTTGTGCAGGAAAAGGTTAGATTTAGAAAATTCCTTAAAAAAAAAAAATTAATAAATTAATAACACAAAAAAACGTGACCCAACTTTTTGTGACTTTTAGGGTTGGTCACAGAGGGCAACACAATTTTGTTTGGCCTAATTAAGTGGATAGCATTTATATTGCTAGAAAAATTACAATGTTTTTCTGGGTGAAAAAAAAAAAGCAGCACGGACAGTATTTCTTTAGCAATAAGAAAGCATTAAATACCATCAACAGCACAAATAAGTACAATTATTCTCCGTCTATGCTTGATTCATGTTTTCTCCCCATTTTCTCGGCAGTGTATTCATAGAGATGTAAAGCCGGAAAACATCCTGATCACAAAGGACGACATGCTGAAGTTGTGCGATTTCGGTTTCGCCAGAATATTAAGTAAGTTCAAGCAATATTGGACTGAATTGCAGTAAAGTACATGTACATGTACATGTACCATTAGGACAAGTAAACTTTAACATTTCTATATGGTCTATTTATGGTCTTTCCATAAATTTGGGGTCCAATTTTGGTGTCCCCGTTACATCTGACATGTATGTGTATAAGCTCTTGCAATTCCGGACACATTCTTTAATGCCTTCTATCTGCAAGAGTGATTGTGTAAAGCAAAGTACCTGCCAAACAAGTAAAAAATATATAAAAGTCAATTTTAATGATACATGTACTTGATTGGAAATTACACAGGTCAGGTGTAACGGGGACACCAAAAATTTCACTTTTGGACCCCAAATTTATAGAAAGACCCATATGCTATAGGGATGGTGTCCAAACAAAAGTTTCCAAAGAAGCTGCAATAGTTTGGATCTCAGAGAACAAACCACTGATCTCCATGTATAAAAATCTGGATAGCTCATTGGCTGTTGTGCACAGTACTAACAACTAACGCCAGCAGCCACCATATTTCAACTCGTGAAACATCCATAAATCATTGCTGCCTAGTATAGCGCCTGCTTATGTCTGCTTGTGCTAGTTTTACGTGCGTTCACACATCGCGTGGAGTGGAAAGATGGCGGACGGTGTCATCAACTCAAACAGCAAATGATCTATCCAGAGTTGTTATACAATGTACATGGAGATCGGTGGAACAAACCATCCTGCCCCTTCATGCAATACCGTGGTTATTTTTGGAAAAATTTGATCAGCCAGTTATAATTTTGTTAAAGTACATTATTGCTGGCATTCCTAGCTGTGGCATCTGGGACACATGCATTACACTTTTCAAATAGGAGAACGCGGCTAAATGTTTTGCTTACTCGGCCTACAAAAACTAGTAGAAACTAAATGGGCTAATAGATTTTACATGTACATCTACTGTACGTCAAAATTGTCAGGCTGCAACTACATGTACATGTACAATGTAGGCCTCGACCTTAGCACTAGCCCGGTGTACAATGTCTAGTAAAAACTGCTCCGGGCTAGTGAAAAGCACTCTTTAACTTGCCCGGCGGGCTAGTTAAAAAAACATACCTACATTGTACATGTAGGTCTGCTTAAAATTGTCACTGTTGCTTGATATGAATCAAACAAACGTTCTTGGTAAGTTTGAGTGAATCTTCGTGTTTCATTTAATGACCGAGTGCAGCGCTACGGCATCCCGCGCCGCACAGTCAATACTATGCCGAGCCGCCGCTCTAGCGCCCTTGCTATGCATGCCGCTCGCTGTCTCACAGCAGCTAGCTTGTGTCCTGATGGCAACATGTGTACGTGCGTACACGTATGCCATTCATTGCGCGTGTGACAAACGCACATGACTTGTACAAGGTTGGTAGTCTCATATCAAGTCCAGAATGTGTTGTGCACTATTTTGCCAAATGCTGTACGCATGGGACTGGTTGGGTGTGGGAAGAAAAGTACAGTGAAAGTGCACACAAAAAGGACTATGGATCTTTTCTCAATGCTCGGCTTCGATACGGCTGACACTGAAACATTGTTATTTTGTACATCATCAGTGTATTAAAAAAATGATTCAGGACTGTCACATTTTTGGCCCATGTCAATTTGAAGGAAAACGTGAACCAAATTTTTGCGGAATAATGTCATGAATATAAGACGCAGCAAACCGTACGCGTACGCCGTACGCAGCGCTATACAATCTTTGGTACGTACTGAAGCCAGCTTTTATTAATGGGCCCAACCGGGGATTTCCACATGCATACTGAGCATGCGCATCGGTACTTGACCTCGGCGATTCATGAGCCAGCCATCATGCAGTGCATGAAAGAAGGCATGGAAGGTACGGGGCCTGTTTGTTTCACTCGGATCGAGAGGTGATCCAGAGCCGAACGAAAACAAACAGAATCGCGAATCCCTCTCGCTATATGTTGCATGCTGGGAGAATTTGTATTACATGACATGTCGTCTGCTTCAGATTTTGTAAGGTTATTTTTATGATAAACTGTCAAGTTTATCGTTAATGAGATATTTTACAATGTGTCCATTAAATGTGGGCTAGTAAACATTTCTGCGGGCTAGTAAAAAACCCAGTTAACTTGCCCGGTGGACAAGTTAAAAAAAATTAAGATCGAGGCCTGATGTAATGTAATATTTGTTGTGTAATGATTCCATAAACTAAACAGTGGTGGGTGTTCTGTGCGATGTCTCATTAAAAATAACAATTAAAAAAAAAATCAATTATTTTCGGCTGCGTAGCTCAAAAAGAGCATGGATAATGTAATTGAAGCCTGCACACAATACAATGCAGGATGTTTATGCCTTTTAACAATAAGTCCAGATGGGAAGTACATGTATACATGTATGTTTACTCAAATGAAAATTTGAAAAGGACGAGGCTCCTTTTTCTTAAGATTACTGCGAAATTTGATGTTTAATGAGTGCGATTCCCAGTACTGTACACAAAGTGAGCAGTGCAGCCTGCATAATGGATGGTTTTGAATGTGATCCACCAGGGCTCGACCTTAGCACTAGCCCGGCGTACAATGTCTAGTAAAAACTGCTCCGGGCTAGTGAAAAGCACTCTTTAACTTGCCCGGCGGGCTAGTTAAAAAAGCATACCTACCTGCTTAAAATTGTCACTTTTGCTTGATATGAATCAAACAAACGTTCTTTGTAAGTTTGAGTGAATCTTCTTGTTTCATTTAATGACCGAGTACAGCGCTACGGCGTCCCGCACAGTCAATACTATGCCGAGCCGCCGCGCTAGCGCTAGCGCTATGCATGCCGCGCCGCTCGCTGTCTCACAGCATGCAGCTAGCTTGTGTCCCGATGGCAACATGTGTACGTGCGTACACGTGTATGCCATTCATTGCGCACGTGATGCCACAAGCGCACATGACTTGTACAAGGTTGGTAGTCTCATATCAAGTCCAGAGTGTGTTGTGCACTTTTTTGCCAAATGCTGTACGCATGGGACTGGTTGGTTGTGGAAAGAAAAGTACAGTGAAAGTGCACACAAAAAAGACTATGGATCTTTTCTCAATGCTCGGCTTCGATACGGCTGACACTGAAACATTTTTATTTTGTACATCATCAGTGTTTGAAAAAAATGATTCAGGACCGTCACATTTTTGGCCCATGTCAATTTGAAGGAAAACGCCAACTAATATTGGCGGAATAATGTCATGAATGTCTATAAGACGCAGCGAACCGTACGCCGTACGCGGCGCTATACAATCTTTGGTACGTACTGAAGCCAGCTTTGATTATGGGCCCAACCGGGGAATTCCACGTGCATGCTGAGCATGCGCATCGGCACTTGACCTCAGCGACCATGAGCCATGCACATGCAGTGAATGAAAGAAGGCATGGCCGCGTGTACTTTGTGTGCGAAGATTTGTGCGTGTGGTCTGTACCGGGCCGGTGTACGTGGATGGTGAGAAGTTTTATTCACTTGGGTCTTTACATTTTCCGTCATGTGGCGATATCTAAATGTATCCAATCCGTCCAAAAAAGGGAGCAAAAGAGAATACGATGCAAACTAGAGCAAAAGTAGAAGACAACGTGTCTACAGACAAGACTGGGAGCGGGACTTTGGCTGGCTTAGCTACGATGGAAATACGATGTTTTGCCGTGTTTGCCGCGAAATGAAACTGACTGTCGTTAATGGGATATTTACAATGTCCATTAAATGTGGGCTAGTAAAAATGTCTGCGGGCTAGTAAAAAACCCAGTTAACTTGCCCGTTGGACTAGTTAAAAAAAAGCTTAAGATCGAGGCCTGGATCCACCAATCATTAAATGCCTCACCCAAGCTCTCTCGTTACTATCTAGGATATAAATGATCGACATGAGTTAATTATTGCACTATGCAGGGTACCTAGCCGACATATCTGCCTCTTGGCTTTTGGAAGCTCAGGGAAATTAATCACTCTACACATACATGTAATTGGACGGTTTCAGTTCATGCAGAGGGAAGTTGTATATCACTGTCAAATGTTTGTAGCCGATGATATTCTGTTAAATATGTCAAAGCTGCCATGTCTGTACTTTCGGGGTGAATCATCCTGAAAAATATATTGTCAAATTAAATTGCCAATTTATAATTCATCAAACAATCCGCAAAGTAAACTGACTAGGTAAATTTGAATACATTTTCAAAGTGAACAAAAAATAGTTTAAACCACAGTTGACGCATGGTCAAGTTGGCAACAGCGGGATATTGCTAGTGAAAATTTAGTGCGAACACGAACAAGTCCTTCTGCCATACATGCCATAAGGCAAAGATTTCACCTTGTAACCACAGGGATGTGTCATTTATGGTTATTTTTAACTGTCTAAAAACATAATTCATCAAACAATCCACAAGGGAAACTGACTAAGTAAATTTTGAATACATTTTCAAAGTGAACAAGGAAACTGGCAGGAGCGGGATTCGAACCTGCGACCTCCGGAATGCCGTACCGGTGCTCTATTAACTGAGCTATCTTGCCCTATGTTGGCGGTCTCCCAAATTGTCAGTGTCTTTGTTCGGGTGTGTGCTAGTCAGAAGTCATAAATTTCCTAATAGTGAGTCCGGGGCCCGCTTAAGGTCCCCGGGAAATTTTGGATTCTAGATGCTCTGTGTGGTGCAATCTGAGGCATTTCTAAAAGTCTGAAATTCTAGCGTACGGAAAATACTTTGCACAACTTTGCACCCGACAATAACATTGATATCACTTATTTCAATTGTTCACGAACGTCGTATATATACCACATTGAAATCACTTGCTTACAAATCACGGTGTCGCCCACTAACCCGGCTTTGAAACTATAACTACGCATGCGCGTCTTTTTGACTAGCCTTTTCTCAAGACGCAGGTTTGCACAGTGATCCTTATACACGCTTATTGCTGCAATACATCCTTTCAGGCTTTAACAGAGGCTACGTACATGTGCTAAAACAGTTGAATGCCGCTGTATGCATATGTTGTATCGTTACGTTAAATCATTCAATCGAATTTAACGATGTTAATTTTCCCAAAAATATATGATAAATAAATTAGCAGTTACTTGTATTTACATGCTTTTTCCCCTTTAAATTGTAAATGTTTTCACACAAATTTATTGAGTACTACCCAGTCCCAAATGTTACGGAACATTGTAATTTTACCTTCCGTACGTAACGTTGTCAAGTGCCAACAACGTCTTATTCCCAGTGTACAATGTGCGTACGGACGTACCTACACGCTTGCGAACTCATCTTGAGATCGAGGGGTATGGCAATTGTTTGCAATAAGGTCAACCCCTGTAGCGCATCTGCGCGTGCGCGTTGCTTTGTTGCTAGCCTTGGTCAAGTGCAAGCAACCGCACTGAATGCCACCGTCTTTCCCCAGTGTACAAGGCACACGTACATGTAGTTAGGTGTAGTTACGTGTAGCGAACGGCGTCGCGTCTTGAGAAAAGATTAAAACACGTGGCGCGCATCCATTGTACATTGTGCAATGTCATGTCGTCTTCACAAAATATACGACACGGTCGTTTGTTGACAGCTCGCATGTGATCGTCCATGGTATTATCATCTGTGTTACTAATCAACAATGCTGAAATAGAAACAAACGCTAGTCTTTCTGGAGTGCCATAAAGTAGCAAACTGAAGGTAAATGTCGTAAAACTCCAAATACTCAACGAGCGAAGGGGGAAGCTTTGTCAAACCGGCCCCCCCGTTCCTGCCGCTCAATCCCGGCGGACCCGATCCCGGTGGCCCCAAACTCATAATGCCGTGGTGACTTCCGTCATGTATTTTTTTATTCCTCCGTTCTTCCGGTAATGAAAAAGTGACGTCATCACGATAATATCGAATATCGCGATATTTTTCTGCCGATATTTCGGTATCAAAATAAATGGATATCGAACAGCCTTAGCTGAAGTGAGAGTAAACTCCACGCAATCGGGGATCGCTGTTGACAATCTGGCTCTGAAGACGCGCGCGCTTAGCTTATCTTGGCATTTTTTTCACTAGACCGCCGGACTACTTAGAAAAGGGTTTTGACTAGACCGCCGCTGTTTTGACTAGAATTTGTCTAGCGGACCAGCGTTAAGGTCGAACCCTGATTTAGATAATGCCTGTTCCCACCAATATACATGTACATGTACATGTACTCTAGCTGATGTAGAATAAAGAACTATGGAAATAAAGTTTTCTAGGGAATAAAAAGATGTGGGGTTGGTGGGAGTTGTGGAGCTAGATAAAATGTGTAGGGCCTGTATCACTAGCGCTCTCCTCCAAGGAACAGTGCCTGGTCTGACTCGGTTGTAGGCCACACAGTATGCAAAAGCTCTTCTAATTCCAACAGATTACATGTACATTGCATCTTGAAGTCTGTCTATGTGTCTGCAACATGAAGTACATGTAGGTAAAACCAGTAGTATTACAGAAGCTTCCTTATGTTCAAAAGTACATTATGTGCATGCAGTTGAAGTTTAACAATGACCATTTGGTGTAGTATGGCGCACTCTACAATCTCATTCACCTGAAAAGGGCCCGTGATGGTTGAATGGTGAAACGGGTCAAGTGGTCAATCCCTCAGTTGGGCAATTCTTTCTCCCAAGTGCTCCATAACCTTCTGTCACTCAGCTTAATACAAATATTGCCCTGGCACTTGACTGTTTCCGGCCTCCAAAAGCATGGGGATGGTATCCATTACAGATGCACCACTTTTGATTGGCCCTTGTTTGCACAAGCACTGTGATGATTTTTACCAATATTTTAAAGAGTTGATGCTGTTTTTGTTCATTGTAAGTGGGTTTCAATCGTGGAGAAAATTGTGTATTTTGGCACGTTTTTGCAGCAGTTGAGAACATCGGATATAAAAAAAATGCCCGCGGCAAATCCTTTCGAAGTTTGAAGTTGCTTTCGAACCCGAACCGAACCAACATTCGGAAAAACAAATTTCTGGACTTTGCCGATTTGAACGCAAACCCGATTTGCTTCCGAACCGAAACTGAACCAATATTTGGACAAAAATTCCATCTCTTCGGACTTGATCGTATTATTTATTTATTTATTTTTGGGGGGGGGGGAAGAGATGCATTAAGGATCCATTAGTTGGCTCTGTCCCTGTATTTCTGCTTGTCTGTTGATACAGCAGATGTAATAAAAGGCGGCCATTATGTCACCCTTGGGACTCTTTTATTTTTTGGAAAATGAGGAATACTGTGCCATACGAAATGAAATGCAAATGGTTTGAAAGCAGACGCATGCAGGGGCATGCACGCACATAAATGTGCATATTACACACGCTTGTTGAATTTTAAGAGTGTTTCATTTTCTATGTTTGGTTATTTTCTGGCTTGTTTTTGTCTGATGTCCTGTTGCATTGTACTTTTTTATACTTAAAGAAATGTGAAAATAAAATTATTCCCTTGATACATTCACACGTTCATGTGATAACATGCATTTGTTTTATTTTCCGTGATTTGTTCAGCAAAGGTATTCAGACCTGATCAAGAGAAATGAGTCACATTGTCATTCCCGGGTGTTCGGGGGATTTTTATATCAGCTTACAGAGGTCACATTTTATCGAAGGCCCCATGTTCATAGGACATTCCGTTGCCAAGTTACAATGTAATAATAACCTTTGTGGATAACAATTTCAATTTTGAGAAGAAATGCTTTTAAAGCTTACAATCATTCTCAATAAAAAAAAAATGCTTGTTTCCATAGCAACAGTATACATGTATATGTGTATGTGTACATGTATACCAAGGCTGAATCATTTGTGTTTACTGATTAATGGATAACCAGTGGGAAGATTCTTCAAAGGTCAACTGCACTTAAATTTCATATTTTTGTTTACTAAAATACAATGCGTTGGTACACTGTACATGTATGTACAGTACTATGTGAATGTCACATAAATGGATTTGTAAGCAAAATTTGGAATAAAACCCTCAGAATGAGAGAAATTAATGAAGGTTTGGTTAAGGACAGGTCCAAGAATGCATACGAATGTATTTTTTATAACCGTGCCCATCTGTAAACCTCTTAACCCCTTGAGCACTGTATTTTACGGGAGACGTCGGGGTGTTGCAGCGGTTCTGGCAGCCAAATCGAACCGCTACAATGTGTTTGTGCAGTCAAGCATGACATACACAATAATCCAACAATGGATTGAAACTGCAAAACGGCGGCCAATGGCGTCATCCGGCCTGGTGACACTGTTTTTTTTTGCGCCCTATGGCGTCATCCGTACGGAAGGGGTTTATATGTACATGTACATATGACAGCCATACCCGCAGTTTGAAAAAGACCACCTGGCCGGTTGACGTCTACATGTTCTGCGATAAATACTCAGTCTATTCAGTTAAAAAAAAACCTACACACTTTTTTAGAGGAAAATTTCTACACCATCTGAGTGGTATATAGTGAAAACTCAAATATAAAAAATGGCAATCAGTTTAAAGAAAAATGACAAAAAGACAGATTGTAATAATAGGTGCGTTCGAGTAGCTTACACGGATTGACTCGGGGGAAGGCAGACGGGTCAGACACGAGAGCTGGGCTAATAGAACGATCAAATGCCCTCTCCTGTTGATGTCACCTTGCACTTGAGTCGGCGATTGTGTAGTTACGGACCCCTCTTTATATTATACGTGTACATGTACTACAAACATGTATGTAACACTGAGTAACCCTCTTAAACAAAGATGTCAGTGTTTCTAATTCTGATGTTGGGCAATCTGCAGGGAGAATACCCACAGGATTTATTATTTTGTTAGTCCTTGGGATGATTATGCAGGAACAAAAACATGGTGCATTACATGTGAACTGCAAGGGGACATTTCTTGGATTATGTACATTTTGTACCTCTACCGTTGAGTGAATTTCACTATAATCACTTTTTTCAAAATAAATGGCCCAGCACGCCATTTTAGCCCGTATTTCTAAAGTGCATTTGGAAACATTTGGAAACTCATTTCTCTTGATCAGGCCAACAATTTAGATCATGTATTTCTTCATACTTACATGTACATGTACTGTGTACATGAAGATCTTTGTCTTTTTTTTTGTCCTTTTAACATTTTTTGGCGGGGTGTTGTCGATGTTGTGTTTTTTTTTTTTTAATTGTTTCTTCGTGAAATTGTTTTGTGTGTAAAAAAAAAAGGCAAATTATATCAATTTATTTTGTGCAATCAGGCAGAGTTTGCACTATTTCTTTTCCCCCCAGCAAGTTATCTTGTTTAATTTCTTATCATCACATCCTGTGCGTGCCGGTGCTTTGTTAGTTGCGTTAAAAGTGGGTTGCTTTCGTCCAACGCGAATTCTTTGTTGTGTAAATCAATAGTGACCCTGCATACAATGTACATGTGAATCAAACGGAGAGATGCAGCATGCCCAGCAGGCATGCACAAGGCCTATCGCTCACAAGTTCATTCACTCGATGTACATTGATTAGTTGGGTTCCGTGGCAACAACCAAACACAACAACCGTTGAACTTGGGAGGAATTTTTTCTTTATCTGGAGTGTTTCATCATAATGAGAAATCGTTATTTCTATTTTTTTATTTTTTTTTTACAATTGCATTGTGAGAAATGTGTACAGTGTGTGTATGTCTTCCACACTTTTAGTTGTACGTGTAGGCCAAGAATCTCTATTTATATACCAGATCGATCCCTTTTTTTTCCATTTTTGTGTTATTGTTTATTTTGTAACAAAATGCCACATTTGTGTGTCTGAAAAGAAGAAAATTTGTTAAAAGATTTGAACATTGTAGCATGTCACCAATTCTGATTTGATTTAGGTCCCATACGTAACGCACCATTACAAATACCCAACATTAGAATTAGAAACACTGAAATCTTAATTGTACGACTTATTTATTTATTTATTTTAATTCTTTCTGGTATTGGACTTCTTAAAAAGCGCATATCACACTGTACATGTAGCTCGAAAGCTTTAAGAAACCTGTACATATGTAGATGAAGAAATTTTCAGTTTTAGAGAAAGTAGGTTTAGAAGTAGGGGGGAAAAAACCCAGAATGATATTCTGGAGAAAACCCATCTAATCAGGCAGGGACTGAAAACCCAATCTACATGTTGGCCCTGGTGGGATTTGAACCCGGGTCACAGCGGTGGAAGGCCAGGAAAGTACCACAAGGCCAACCAGACTCTCCTATACAGAACACTAATGTGAATGCTTGTACTACATTGTAGGACTGTCCCGAATATACCGAATATTCAATATTCGATCGTCAAGCGAATATTCGGATACCATTTTGCCAGTTCGAATATTTGAAAAGATATGCACGTACAGATACGACTCTGATGCTATTTTAATAAAAAAGTTACGGCGCTTAGCAGTGTCAGATGCCGCATTTTTGTCAATCGCAATTTTTTGTGGATGGATCAAAGTTTATTGTTCCTATCCGTAAAACCCTTGATACAGCAGGGGCTCGCAAAAAAATGCCGTTTGAGCGGTCCATAATATCAATCGCCATATGTAAAACACTGGCATGCTTTTACGTGCAATGTTTTTCTTTACCGGTGTGGCATGCACTGAAAAACTTGATCGGCGAGTATCGTATATTCGAATATTCGGTCAAACCCAGTTTCGAATATTCGAATAGTAAATTATTCGAAAATGAACAGCCCTACTACATTGGAACAGGAACACTAGAAAACTACCTTGTACACATCTTTTAAAACTTGGGATGTGATACGACTCTTTATGAATACTGTGTACAATGTACATAGCTTAGGGGCATGTTGATGTGTATTTTGTCAGTCAGAAGTCCATCTTGACTGACAATGCCCATCAACAAGAAAAAGACACAGCAAACATTGCAGTGATCTCGTGTGTCACATATTTCTCTATAGTTACACCACGCTGCGTCGTATCGTATCAACCATGGTTTCCACGGCAACAACCAAACACAGCTCACAACACCGGACTTTTTTCGATACAGGCCCATTCACACGTGATAATTGGAGAACAATGACCATATGGTGTTGTATGGCGCACTCTACAATCTCATTCACCTGAAAAGGGCCCGTGATGGTTGAATGGTGAAACGGGTCAAGTGGTCAACCCCTCAGTTGGGCAATTCTTTCTCCCAAGTGCTCCAGAACCTTCTGTCACTGGGCTTACAATGACTGAGGAGTCTCGATGACTATGCGTAGGATTGATCCCATTTGGTACATATGGGAACAATTGTCCATAAAGCCAGCTTGAATCTTTCAGAATGTGATTGTGAAGTTGTAGAATAAAAAGGAGGCATTGGAATATTGGGATGTTTTGCTGCCCATTGAAAACTGAATCTTTCGTATGTTGAAATAGAGGAATTTCACATTAGCCCCTTCTGCGCACTTCTGGGTTGAAAGCGAGAATGTCAGTGGCAAACAAAACCACGCTTTTCAGCACATTCATTCATGCATGAATTAATCAGGCCATAAAAGGAAGCGCAGGCGCACGATCAGCATAAAGTTGTTTCCTGGGACATTGAGATCCTCGTTTTCAAACGCGGAAGTGCGCAGATCGGCGCTAAACTTGTCGTTGTGGGATTCCTCTATTATAAAGGAGCTATAGTTGGTTTCATTGCAAGTTGCAACGAATCATTATAAAAATACCGAAATTATACATACATTGGATGTGTACATTGAAGGAGTAAATGTTTTCTCTTTTATTTTTAAACAAATTATGTACAAAAAAGTGTTCGGGAAATTGTTCACATACAATGTACATGTACATGTGGGTCATTCTATACATTTTGGCTCCAAAAGTGTACGTAGTGACATGTATAAGATTTTGCAATTCCGGACACATTCTTTAATGCCTTCTATCTCCAAGAGTGATTGTGTAAAGCAAAGTACCTGCCAAACAAGTGAACAATAGTGTGAAGTCGATTTTAATGATACTTGATGGGAAATTACACGGGTCAGGGGTGACACACAAAAATGTCACACTTTTGAACCCCAAATTAATGGACTCGCCTATGTACATCCTCCATGGTTTGATAACATGTTTACGTGTGTGGGTAATTTAAAAGTGCAACGTCGCTCAGATAGGACAAGGGATTACACCCCAGGAATCTGGGACAAACAGTAATTTGTAAACCTGAAAAGTGGCATCAACTGGGGAAGGAGGTCAGACAAATAAGGACATACAAATATGATGGAAATTTGTAGTTTATAAGCAGGGAGTGGTCCGGATACAAATAATTGGCCAAGATTCCCCCGATTTGGTATCAAAACACATTTTTAATTGCTTGGACTTTGGTTACAACAATACAATTTCTGTAAATATGATGTCTTTGTTCAAACACTTAGTTTCAGGGGATTGATTCATTAAACTCAGGATAGTGCAGTTGAAATTTAGTTGTTGTTTGTTTTGTTTTTAAGTACACGTACATATGCATTGGTTAGCCTCACGATGAATCATTTGTATATTTAAAGGCAGTGTACACGATTGGTAATCCTGCAATTTGTTTTTTACTGCATTATTACGAAATACCTTACTAGACTGTAAGTTAATAGTAGTCTCAATCATCCTGTGAAATGATGGCACCAGGTGTGCTGTCGTTGTCAAAAAAAGTGGAAATCGTTTGAAAACTGCCCTGTAGCCGTTAGTAAAGGGCGCACGTGGCTACCCGGACAAGTGGCGCGCCCCAGACATGATGGCGCCCCCCAGACATGATGGCGCCATAGCATATCCGGGGCGCGTCATGCACCCAGATAGCCACGCGTGCCTTGACTAAAGGCTATGATCCGCCCGACGGTTGAAAACAAGCGCTGTTTTTCTCTCGTTTTTTTCGCCATCCAACAATGCAAAACTTTGAACAGGTCAGTGGAATGATATTTCCTATAACATACTAATCCCCAAATCCGCCCATTTCTGAAAATTGCAACAATGACCAATCATGTACAATGTACACTACCTTTAAGTTCAGTTTATCATACACTACTACATGTACATTTGGAAAGGCAAAAATCCTTCTTTATGAATATTCATGATTGGAAAAGAAGTCTTATCAAATCCCTCCTTTTTGCTTCTCGTTGACACAGCGGGTCCAGGCGATGACTACACCGACTATGTAGCCACCCGATGGTACCGAGCCCCTGAGCTCCTCGTGGGAGACACGAAGTACGGACCACCGGTGGACGTCTGGGCCATTGGCTGCGTCATGGCTGAAATGTTGACTACGGATCCGCTGTGGCCGGGACGCTCTGACGTAGACCAGCTCTACCTCATTCGTAAAACGCTAGGTAAGGGTGGGATGTGCCAGTGAGTGGTGCAGTTCTCATTTGCTTGAGACTTTAGTTTATTGTAGTTGGGTAATAGCTCCAAGTTGTTATAACCCTGCCCATCTGTAATTGTAAACCTCTTCAGTATGGATGACGGCCATACCCGCAGTTTGAAAAAGACCACCTGGCCGGTTGACGTCTACATGTACTGCGCTTACTCAATCCAGTCTCTTTTGTTTTACTATACAGTGTAGTTTTAAAAAAAAAACTACACTTTTTAGAGGAAAAATTTCTGCACCATCTTAGTGGTATATGGTTAAAACTCAAATAAAAAAAAAAATGGCAATCGGTTTTTAAAAGAAAAATGGCAAAAAGACATTGTCCACACAAAAGTCTATAGGAGTCATGCATGCTACAAAGATCGATACTCATAGGTCCACCCAGGATGAAAGTAATAATGAGTGCGTTCGAGTAGCTTACCCGGATTGACTCGGGTGAAGGCAGACGGGTCAGACACGAGAGCTGGGCTAATAGAACGATCAAATGCCCTCTCGTGTTGATGTCACCTAACACTTGAGTCGGCGATTGTGTAGTTACGGACACCTCTTTATATTTGATCCATTTCCAGTCAAGGTTGTTTTCATCATTCCAAAATGAATTTATCGACCTAAAGTATAATTCTCTCAATTCTAATGACATCATTTTTTATAATTCTGAACAGTTTCCTGCAGGAGAAAATGCAATTTTCTTACGTATTTTGCGGTTGGTGTCTTCCGAATCAGTGCGGTCTTCGCAATCTTTATTTTCGTGTTGCGTTTTATCATCTTCGTTGTCATTTTACCCAAAAAATTCCCACAAAAAGTTTAAAACTCTGCCCTCTATCTACGACATACCTGTTAGCTTTTAATGTCGCAAGCTAGGTTGCTAAGTCCAATAACTTAAAAGTGGATTTTGTTCTCTTATCATGCTTATAGGAACAGTCCTTAGTTACACAATCGCCCTTGAGGTCAGCCATTTCTAATTCCCCGCTCCAGTCATGCCAGTAGAATCTGTGGGTAGTCAGACTTAACTACGCATGCGTGTGACGTAATTCCACCAGTGACTCTGCTCCGCGAGCAGGGTCTGTGGTGGCTGACCCGAGTGAGCCCCGGGTATGACGTCAGACCTAATCGAATGGCACGGGGCTAACCCGAGTCAACCCGGGTGAGCTACTCGAACGCACCCAAGTATTCACTAACCCGGGAAGAAACAAAAGCACAACATAACAAACACTTCAACTGTTCTATTGTGTCAAATGCTATTCACTGTAAACACTTATTTTTTGCATTGACAGAGTGGATGACTGTGATCAATGTAGGCCTAATTACATTTATTGGAGTTTGAGTTTGTGCACGAGGTGCTAAAATACATTTTGTTTACCAAATTCCATTGACTTGCATCTGGACAAACTGGTTTTTGACCATTTTTTGAAATATCGACAACATTTCTTTATTTGAGCTTTATTTTTAACACAATTTGCACCATATGTGTACAACAAAGACGCTGTAGTTGACGAATATGTTAAAACAATTTGACCATGATTCCCCCAGTGATGGAAATAAGAAAAAAAGATTGATTAGCAAATTATGCTAATCATATTTTCATTTGATTAGCAATGTGATAAAATTGACGAGCAAAAAAACAAAACGCAACAAACTCAACAGAATTATATGATTTTTTTTAATCAAACTTTTAATATTGATTGATGGGTGATTGGGTGTGCCAAAGACAAGCAACGTATTGCATTCTTGTTATTTAAAAAATTACACAAATTACACCATGATTCTGGGTCTTGGTTCTTGCACAGTGTAATTGTGAATGTACATGTAAAGTGTTTTTCTGTCAAACAATCCACAATGTTTTTCCAGTTGAAAATGTTTACACAATAAGGCCAAGTAAAAAAAAACACTGCTGATCGTCAGAGTTTTTAAAACGAGGATGAGGGCCCTTTTCAATTCATTTAAAATCTTTTTTGGAGGTAAAATAAATTTTTTAAAGGATGCAGCTTTAATAAAAGATGCAGGCATTGTTTTTTTTACTTGCCCAAAAGACGAGGATAAAAAAATTCAGGTATAAAAAAGAATTAGGCAATCCGCAGAGAGTCCTTTCTGAATTGGATTTTTCACCAGTTACGTACATTTCCATTTCCAATGAGCACAGCATTCCTGAAACGTGAATGCAAGTCATTAAAAATAAAGTAGAAAAGAATTAGCAGGGCTTAATTACCCTTTTGGGAGTGCCATAAAGAAAATGTTTCATTTTCAAGCTACAATAAAAAAATATGTTTTGTAATAGGTGTACTGTTTATGCATGCTTTAGCTTTAAAACCCTGCAAATTACAAGAAAAGTACCCCAAAATTTGGCCAGGGGTTCCCCCATGGGCGGTTAGCCCGTTTTTTTATGCCAAAATCATTTTTTTAAATTCATGTGAACAAAAAAAATTTTGCCAGGGGTTAACAGTTTTTTATGCCAAAATCATTTGTTTTAATTCACGTGAAAAAAAAATTGGCCAGGGGTTCCCCAATGGGCGGTTAGCCCGTTTTTTAGAATGCTGTAAATAAATCATTGTTGTTTTAAAAAATTCACGTGAAAAAAAAATCAATTAAAATATTGAAACTAATGTTAATATTATTAATTTTACAAAATTAGGCCTTTCGTTAAAATAGTTTGCATATAAATCAGTTGCATGGGTTTCCCTCTGCGCGGCGCGGACCGTTGACTGTTAATGGCTTTAAAAACAACCCTATTTTTGATTGCTTTTCCGCCAGCGCCATACGCGAGACAAAAACGTGGTGACTTGGCAACGTCCAACAATCTCGTCCCCATCGTAAATGCCTTGAATACAAAGAACTATGGCCATGAAAAGAAATGTGATGTGTGTGGGGTCGATCTTGTAAGCACTGCAAATGGTGTATTGCAAAATTTTAACCCTCATAAAAGTAGCCCCTGCTAGCGTATTGACACTATGAACATCTAACAAAAGAAAACCCACGCAGTCCTTTGTTTGTAACAAAGGACTGCGTGGGTTTTCTTTTGTTAGATGTTCATAGTGTGAGCACACGACCGGCACCAAGAGAACACACGCGCGCACAGGAAGGTGCATGTACGAAGAATTGTCCTACAACGGAGGTTCAGATTTGGGGCGACACCGACCACGAGGAACTCGTGTTTGGTGCCGATACATGTACTGTGCATGTGTGCTGTGTGGCCGCGTGTTACGTGCATGGTGCGATGTGTACGTATCTGCAGTATTACAAATGGGTGTACGACACGGAAAATGTAGGAAGATTTACTGCTTTTTCGTCTGGATTTCGCCGGACATGTAAAATTGCAAGCTAGGCCTTGCGCCATGCAATGGGGCCTGCATCATGTAAGATAATACTGAGCCGTACTATTGTGCGTATCGGGGATGAAAAAATTTGTATCGGCGGTTTGTTTGCGTATCGGGCAGAAATAATTGCGTATCGGGCAGAAATAATTGCGTATCGGGCCGATACGCAAGTTTGTACGTGAGGAGAACCCTGCCAAACTATTGAAAGAAACTGAAGACCCACTGGGAGTGAGATTGCGCCAGTGTGTTTGCCCATGGTTTGCCAGACAATCAAACGGATCGGATAAAAACGATGTATTTGTTGATAAATCGCCTCCAGTCCGATTTATTATTTTAATCACAAAGTTTCCTTCGTCACTGCGTAGGTATATTAGGAATATGGATGTCGAGCGTCGGCCGTCGTTCTGCATGATCTTATCAGAAATTTAGATTCGCAATAAATTGCTAATCATTTTTAAGTTTCCCTCGCTTTTCGTGCAAAATGTATCAGCTATTTCCATCACTGTCGCCAATTCCGAGATATTTCCATTAAAAAAGTGTGTATTTTTTTTTTTTTAACCACACTGTATTGTTCTTTAATGGGAGTGTAATGAATGGATGGAGCTTTTTCAAACAAAGCTTTCATTCAAACGAAAGGGTAGGCTCCAAATGTGATGAATAGGACCACTCTATTCAGTGTGGTGCCTATTGTTTGCATTTACGCTTGGCTGCACAGCCCTGATCCTGGTGTAGCAGCACCCCATCAGTAATAGCCAGATATAAGGGGTTAAATCTACAAATAGTACAGTGCCCACACTACATGTATATCAGAAATAAATTGGCCCAATGGCACACTTTAACCCTAACCTCACATAAAGCTACAAAATACTACTACATGTAGTAGTATAAAACTGTAGTATGCAGTACTCTCACCTAGTACTTGTGTGCAATGCCTGTAGTAATTTTTAGTATTTGATACTTCACTCCAAATAGTGTACGTAGTAATATGTAGTACTACTGTTTGTTGCTGGGGTTGGAGGCAAAATGTCTGTTTTCATAAAGGCGGAAACAAAGCATGAACTACTGGTTTTCAGAGATGAAACCATTTTTTATCTTAGACATCCAATTCATTGACACAAATATAATTTACCCACTACCTTTAACTGTATTACATAGAAGTAGTACTCTGTAGTTGCAAGTATCTTGACTGCTGTCATGATACACTCAATCATCAAAGACAGAGAGACTCAGTGCTACAGAATACTAAGTAGTATTTCGTAGTACACAGGTCTTTCACCCCAAATGAATGCCTAATGTGTTAGGGTTAAAGTAACCTTTAGCTCAGTTTAACACCATAAAATGAAAGAAGAAACCTCGCTCCATGCTTTTTTGCCATATTATTATTCCATTTTGAAAATAAAATGAGGAAAAGTTAGTCTAAATCGGCAAGCTTTGTTCAACAATTGGTCAAGGCAACTCGGGTTACTACTAGACAGAGGCAGTGGGCCACCAGTATGTTTGTATTGCTGGGCCACTTTTCGCGTTCATATGCCTGTATCCTGAGTGTGGGCATATCGTCGCCGTTTTCATGAAGTGGTGAATTACATATGTGTATGCTAATTCTGGAATGACTTAATAACAAATGCATTCCGGAATTATGTAATGCGATTTGTCTCTTCGTGAAAACGGCGATGATATAAACATTATTATTATTATTATTATTATTATTATTATTTATTTATCTATTTATTTCACTCCACATTCAGAAAAAAAAAAAATACATAAGAATAAACAAGATATTTAATACAAATTGCGTCAGATTAAAATACAATGAGAAGAAATGTAGAGAAGGAAAGTCTGAGGAGGAAAAACAAATTCCTGTAACCAAAAGGTTCAACCTGCCCTGAATCAGCAAGCATTGTTACTGGGAGGGGAAAGGTAGTATACAACATTTGCAAACATCAAAAAACAAAACTACTGAATTATTATGAAATACGTAGACTGTAATTAAAAAGCAGTCTCAAGCATCCAGTGAAATCATGGCACCTGGAAATTTATATCGTTTTCCAACGATTGTCAGCCGACAATCGTTAGAAATAGTCTAGTTACCCGACTCGATAATCCCCTGACGTTTATATATTGCTCCGTTTAGTCCACTGATCTCCATACACTGGATTGGCAGCACAGCAGTGATTGCCTATGCGTGAATTGAAGCCACCACGCGGCCATCTTGCTATATTCAAAACAACGGCTGTTTTCTAAGCTCCAGGCTTGCCAAGCTCCGTCTCCAACTTCAGCCCATTCACAAACTGCATGCATGGTTGCAGTTTGGCAATAGGCAGAATTCGGAGACGGAGCTGAAGCCCAGGGGCTTGGAAAACGGCCATTGTTTTATATAAAGCAAGATGGCCGCGCGGTGGCTTCAATCGCGGAGCTTCGCAGCCAATCCAGTTTATAGAGATCAGTGGTTTAGTCTAAGGTATGGCCAGGGAACCAGACTACTAGAACATAACTTTGTTCTCTGTTTTCCCAGCATCTACATGTATACATGTATACATGTACATGTACAAATGTACACGAAACCTTAAAACAGATCAGTGTTACAGTATTTGCCAGCACGCTATAAAATACTAACCCCCAAATCCATTTTTTTCTTAAAATTGCAACAAAAGCAAATGATGTATACTACCTTTAAACTACTACTGCAATGTTTTTTATGTGTGTCACAGATCAGCCACTGTGTCCGTCATAAATTCTTGTAATACATGTTCCTCTGTGCCAAAAGGGAGATATTGATGATCATTATCGTGTTGGAAAATGAATGTAGATAATGCCCGAGTTTTTGAAATGTCTAAATACAGCAGATGTTTTTTTGATTGTTTGTTTGTTTGTTAAGTCATTTGTCTCTAAAGTAACAAAAAGGTAACTTTGGGGAATGAATATGGATGTACATGTACATGTACACAAATACAGTTCTGAGGATCGTTAAAACATTAATAAGTATAATACACTTGTACATTTTCTGTATGTCATGTATGTGTATTTTTTGGCAGATGATGTTTAATGCTTGCGCATGAGACAGTGTTTTGTTTGAACATATGTTCTGTTTCATAAATGCAAATAAATTGCCGCACAGATGTTGTTGCCACGATAACTGTAGGCTTCATTTTTATCAAAGGGTTTGTTTCTGAAGTTTGTTTTCTTAACGAGACTAATTTGGACAAACGAAGCATGGCTTCACAGATGCTTTTTGCCTTCAGTGTCAGTTTGTTTGTTTGTTTGTTTTAGTTTGAAGGTCCTTTGTTTAGTTTTAATTATTTACAGTAGGCGTGATAATGCCTGTTTTAGTATGAATGCATTTTTGGGAACTTTTACAATAAACAACCGTAGGTTGACAAATGTACGATTTGAATTCAAATACATGTACATGTATGTGGAATGGAATTTGTTGGAAGACATCCGGATTTTCCCCTTTTTTTTGGTTCAACGTGATTTGTTGAATTTGGATACATGTATATTTGTTACAAATACATGTACACCTCTTTATGGTGGTTTGTTTCAAGCTATACAAATATCCAATTAACAATTATCTCCTCCAGTGGGACTTCTAAAATATTTTTTAAATATTCTTCAAATATTTGCAACATTATTTCTGCGACCATATGATTTCATTCGAAGGCAACTTCTTAAAATAGGACTTTTTGAAATATTCTTGAAATATTCACAAGCTTTGGTTTCTTAAATCCAATACTGTTGGTCTTACGCTGTTAAATGAAAATACTTTTATCAGATACAAATGTAATATTTTTCATATATTCTGAAATATTTTTCTGCTATTCTTTCCCATTTTGCAGGTGATTTAATTCAGAGGCATATGAATATCTTCAGCACCAATGCCTTCTTCCAAGGTCTCCCTCTCCCTGAACCTAAAGTATTAGTAAGTACCGGCCCCAGTTCAGCCCAGTTTTCTTGGCAATCTATTCATTTGTGCCTAATTAAACATTTTTAAAACTGGAAGAAACATTCAGGGTGAGTAAACAAAAAAAAAGAACAAAAATGTTTCCCCCATTTTTTAATAAGCCAGTTCGGTATTTCAACTGCACATATGCACTATGACATTTTATCCCGAATGACCCGCGTGACCTAACTCGCGTGACCTAACTCGCGTGTTGAATGCAAAAGGTGGTGGCACAACTCGCACGTGTTATTAAATTCAATCAAAATGGGCGTTCGCGTAACATGGGGTGACATTACGTCAGCAATTTTATCCCGAATAACCTTTGACCTTTGAGATTCCAGTTTGTGACTAATAATTTCAACTTATGGATTCCCCTAATAACAAATCATGGAAGAAAACTGCATTTTGAATGGAAAAAAAATACTACACTGCATGCTCCATAATGTTTTATCATTTGCTACAATGTACATGTGAAAATTGATATCAATTAAAAGTGTAGGATTAAGGTGTGTCCTGCAGCCGATTTCATGAAATTGTGCATAGCTGCGCAATGTTTTAACTATTTTATACATCGCGGATGAGGCTGAATGCCGCTTTTACGACGACTGTTTGAATACAACAATAAAAATACTTGGAACAGTCGTCAAATTGAACTGTGGGGCGCCATTTAGAAACTTTTCATTTTTGAAACTTCGCTCCGAAAAATAATTGATGGCAACTTTCGGAAATATCTCACAGGTAAACCTAGAGTGGATGATAATTTCATTACTCTCTGAAATAATCGAGTGAATTTAATAAATGATTTGAGCAACTAACGGCTCTACTATGCTCACGCTCAGCTAGCTAAGTCATCATTTCGGTGTTTGTGTGGACAACTTAAGCCACCTAAAACGAGTGCGTAAGTTATGCCATAATTTGTAGCACAAGTCAGCAACTTACGCACTGCGTACCTTTCGTGTAATCGATTTTTAAAATGTCAAAGATGTTGCACAACTTACGCAATAAATTGTGGCGTAAGTAAAGTTATGCAATTGTGCAAGGTTTCGTGAAATCGGCTGCTGCTCTTTATTAATCTGTTACTTATTGTCAGTCAATTTGTGTGGAATGTCTCATTGGAAAGATCCCAGTTTGTCTAATGCTAACAAATGAGCAATTCAATTTGAACATTGATTTTTCTGGGTGATACATGTACACCCAGAAAGCATGGACTTGGCAGCTTTAAGGAACCCTACGCATATTGTTTGGTTTAATTTGATGGTTTTTGTACAGAAAGAAAGCCTACATGTATGAGTTAAATTTTGTGCTTAAATTCTTTAAAATGACTAGCCCAAAATATCGTTAAGAATTGTGGGGCAACATGTGGATTCAGTTTGCTTTTTTTTTTTTTACTGGCTTTGTATTGTACATCAATACAGACTAAATTTCCTCCGAATTTCACAGTAATACAAGCTGACAGTCCTGTGCACGGCTTCCAGCCTTCTCTTTTACAAACCCTCAAGTCCATGTGTTATGTCAAGCATAACACAAACCCAACGAGGCAGTTTTCTCTGTATGCTTGTAATGAGTGTTTTTCCATTTTTCATAAAATTCTTATCTGAGACACAAACACATATATGTGCATTGTGACACTTAAAGCAACTACATGTACATTAAAATACCTCAACCCAATTCAATATATACAAGCGTTACAGCGTAGAATGTGTATTGTGTAGATTGTTTTATTGTAGAATAGATTCTACATTTGTACACGTAGCGTTGTTGCTTTAAGGTATACTGTCCATACTCTTTTTCGATTTTCACCTCAATTTAATTGTTTTCTAGAAGTTCAAAAATGATTAAGTTGTGTCCTCATTGAGTGATCCCCGCAATGTCGCTTCCATGGTTGTATCATAATATTGGGCGTGATCCCCGACTGTACGGCATTAGTGGTTTATGACTTCTGACTAGCGCCCACCAAACACAGTCTCTGACAATTTGGGAAACTGCCAACATACATGTACATGTAGGGCAAGATAGCTCTGTTGAGAGAGCACCGGTACGGTATTCCGGAGGTCGCAGGTTCAAATCCCATTCCTGCCAGTTTTCTTTGTTCACTTTGAAATGAGACATTGATGATAAAAAAAAAGACCCATCTTAAGTTCAGGGGTGAGATTTGTCAGGATTTTTCCTGATTTCAGGAATTTTTGTCGGGATTTCAGAATTTTTAAAGAATCTCTTTTGCAATCTGGAATTCCTGAGGTGTTGTCCTAAAGGTGTTTTTACCTGTAAGTGGAAAAGGGGGTGGCCTTTAGGCAAATACAAACTATATGTTGATCTGGGGTCCTCGTGGATTTTTCGTAGATTTTTTGTGGATATTGTGGATTTTTCATTTTTAGCCAATCTCACCCCCTGTAACTTATCAAATAATTACACATGTACTTTACAAATGTGAACTAAGACTTTTATTTTAGCGTTGCAGACACCCCAAAAAGAAAAAAAATGTTTTTTTGTTAAAATCAACATTTTTAGAAAAACACGGTCATATACATGTACTACTCAAAAAAATTAAAGAATCAAACTTAATTATTAATTCTGTTTAACCCCTCCAGTCAATTTGACTTTGAAACACCTGACTGAGCAATTGCATCATCTCACATTCTGTGGTGCTTAACCAAGCATGGACATGAGCTGCAGTGTACAATGAGTAAAATCAACTTCAGTACACACCTGACTGAAATTTTCAAAAGCAAATGTCTGATCCTTTAATTTTGTTGAGTAGTATACATTAAATAAGTCCTTGGGGTGGGCCTTAAAAGTTCCATAAAACCAACTTGATAGAGATTGGTAATTTAATTACCTTTATAACTACATGTGCTGGAACAAATTTTTTTTTTGTGGGAGGGGGGTGGCGGGGTTGACTTAACTTAATACAAACACATTCTGTTCACTACTACTTTGATGGCAATCATTTTATGAAATGCATTCTTTGCTTCCATTTCAGGAACCTCTGGACTTGAAGTTTCATGACCTTCCAGATGCTTTGAAATTTCTGAAGGTTCGTAAGTTGTAATTACATGTAATGAGGCGGGGGGGGGGGGGGGGGAATGCAGAATTAAAGAAGGATAACTTGAGGTTCGACCCCACGGTAAGGCAGGGTTTGGACAGGGTTCCCACTGCATCCTGGAAATCAGGGAAAACCTGGAAAATGAGTTTTGCTTTTTGCAGTCGGGGAAAAATCTGGAAATTTGAGAAAAATTCCTCAAATCGGGGAAAAGTCAGGGAATTTGATTGGCCCAAAAGAGAAAGTGGTCAGTCTGTTATATTTTGTCTCATGGCCAAACAGCGTATCCACTGGATGATTGGCTATGGTGGCTTTTTAGTGTGGAAATCCCTCTTTATCTCTCTTTCAACAACATTGAAGACGTGTCAAACTGGATATAGGTCGAAATAATTATCCTGGAATTTTGAAAATTCATTAGGGAAAACTCAGGGGGGGGAAATCAGGGATTTTTGTTTATATGAAATGTTGGGAACCCTGTTTGAAGTGTACCTCATGGTGCATGGCACTCCAACCCTGTCAAACTAAAGTTAGCATCCTTTAATTCCGTATTGCCCCCTAAGGGAAGTCAGAGGAATCATGTTGGCACCATGGTACTTCCTCACCTTTAAACTGCCGTGGCCCGGGTTCGAATCCCACCCGGATTTGGTTTCCAGTCCCTGCCTGATTCACCAGAATATCATTCTGGGGTTTTCCTCTCACTTCTAAAACTGAACATTTCTTCGTCTTCTCTTCACAGGTTTCTTCAGGCTTGTGAGCCACAGTGTGATACGCACTTTTGAGGAATTCTTTGTTTCATTACCAGAAAGAATAAAGAAATATAAAAAAACATAACTAGATATTCTTCTGGGTCTGAATCTTAGTCTGAAGGTTAGAATCTGCTTGATGTATATGTGAGCAGTGTTTTGTAGCAAGAGTTAACTTTGCAGTTTATACTATGGGGGGGGGGGGGGGCTCCCATGGAAAATCCTGGAATTTCAAGCTGTAATGCAAAGTTATGGAGAAGTCATGGAATTTTATTTGACAAAAAGTCTTGGAAAATTGATATTCCAGGAAAAAAGTCATGGAATCTTGCACAACCTACACATGATGATGCATGGCAGTTTTCCAGTTTGCATTCCAGTTCACTATTCCTCATGCTTGATGTAGTACACCTTATACTTGTTGCATGTTCCATGCAACATTCTGATGTTCTTGTGGTCATCAGTGGTCTCGTGTCCAGCTGGAAATCTGAATAGACCTTTGTTTTCAATATGATGACTGGCCAGTGTATTGTCAATGGACTCCTAAGATGTAAAAAAACAAAACAGAATGTAAGAATTAGCCATGGAAAACACTAAGTTTGTCCTGAAAAGTAGTCGCAGAATTCCATTTTAAAAGTTGTGTTGGAACGCTGTGTACTCTCTAAGTTCAACAAGTAGCTAAGAACAAGGGAAATCACAGTAAGAATTTATGTGCTTTTGACTGGAGAAACCATGAGTAAGAATTCTGCATTGATCCACTGTGTAAACACGAGTGGCTTGTTGCATGCTCCAGACTCCTGGTATTTGAGTTTGAAAGTGGAAAGACTGACAAATGTATTTAATTAGGATTACTTGTTTTATGGTATTTTCGATTATGCCAGGAAACGTCAACATTTTGTAAAGAACAGCGGAAAACAGTATTTCGGATCATTCCATGGTGCGGTATTGTGTTTGTTTGTTTTTCTCAAGGTTCTTTTTCAAAAACTTCACAAGTTTCAAAGTTTCAGATATTAAGTAGCTTGAAACAGAAAATGAGCAACACAAATGAAAGCCAAGATTTTGTCCTACTAGCAGGGATGTAGTCGAGTCCATCACAAGTCCCTGCAAGTCCATCACAAGCCCTCCAGTCCCAATTCCAATCACAAGCTATTGAAATGAGCTTTGACAAAGGCATTCCTTTGTCATTGTTCATCCAGTTACCTGTGACCTGCTTTATGAAAGGACTTCTGACTGGGCTTGCCAAAGGACTTGTGAAAGAACTCGCAGGGACTTGACTTACAACTCTGCCTACAAGACATTCATTAAATTCCCGAACTCGTTTTAACAAGAGACTCAATGTTTTGCTGATTTGGAGTAAAATTCCCCATAGTAATGCACATGCCCTGCCGTTTGTAACAAGTATCGTCTAACCAAAAATAATTTTCTTTAGGCCTGCTTGAAGATGGACCCACAAGCCAGGATGACGTGTGAACAGCTGCTAGTCCAGGACTTTGTGCACGTCGCTGGCGAAGAAAGGGAGAAGGAGAAGGCTGAGCGCGTCGCTAGAGGGCGCTATGGACCGCGGGGTCAGGGCCGATCCAGGGTAAGAATTTGACACAAACAAAACCCGTCAAATATAATTCGTTATTACATGTATTAACTTCAAAATTTCATAACCATGGACTGCTGTGAAACATCAACTAACTTTGCACATGTAGATTAACAAATCCATATATTTACATATTTTGTTTACTTTTTCCCCTGGTTATTCCCCCCTGGTTATTTATCCCTTGGTCAGAAACACACACATTAAAGTCATGTTTCATTGATCCCTGGTAGAAGGATGTAAGAGTGATTAATAGATTAACCCCTTGCCACCGGTTGACACAAATATGTGCGAATCGAAAATTGCCACCTGGCCGGTTGACGTCTGTGCGTGCCAATCTCTGCATTTTCAATCCATTATTGGGGTATTGTGTACATTATGCTCAGCTGCACAAGCCTCTTGTTTCCGTTTTGCTTGGCTGCACAACCCAGCCTGGTGCCCCCATGTAATGCCCGGTGGCTAGGGGTTGAAGAAACACATTGCCTTGGAGGCAGAAAAAGCATTCATCTTAAAATTGCCGTGGTTAGCAGTGTAATTAAAAAGTTTAATAATGCACACGACCATCCCTTGAAAATGTGCCATTTGTTTGAAAACTACTGACAAAAAAACAATCCGATGGTCTGATTTTTCCGAACCAAACTTTTGTTCCCGAAAGTATTTTTGTCAATGGTACATTTTCAAGGGATAGTCATTATTATATACTAACCCTCCTACTATTTCACCATACAAAACCTTACACAATTTTCATGTCCAAATTTTACAATAGCATTAACACACACATGGCAAAACCATACAGTTTAATGCTATATAGCAAGCTTATTGACATGGCAAAACCATACGCATGGTTTTGTATGGTAAACATGCTTCACTGTGGTGCACAAGTGTATGCCAAATGGTTTTGTATGGTAAACATGCTTCACTGTTGTGTACAATGTATGTCACATGGTTTTGTGTGGTGAATATACTTCATTGTGGCTTATCAACAGACTACTTGGGGCTATGGTGAGTTTATAATGTACAAAGAGAAACCACCCTAATTCAAAAATGGTATAAGCCTATTCATCAACATTTCCCAGTACACAATGGAGTTGGTTCACCATACAAAACCTTGCACCTGCCAGCAGACACAGCCTGTACAACCATACAAAACCTTACAGTGCCATACAGAAGTCAAGTTGATTTACCATTCATCACCTTACATAGTTCAGTACAGGCAAGTCTTTTGACCATACAGAATCAGACAGCTGCCAGGTTTTGTATGGTATACCTGCTGTACACTCAGTGACTCACTGTATGGTTTTGTATGGTGAATAAACTTTTCTTTAAATTGCCTCATTCCGGTTTTAGGACGAATGCTTTTTGTAGCCCAGTTGGGCACCTTCAAGGCAGTGTGTCACTTGAATGAGAGATTACTTCCTACCAGGCACACGATGAAATGAAGTAGATTTTCGTTGCACTATTAAAATATTAAAGTGTTAGTCAACTGGATACCGATAAATATTGAAGGTAGCGCTTTAAAGACTAACTAAAATTTAAAATATGGCATAAGCTTCTGTAGCTACATGTACAGCTATTTCATGCTATATTTTATCTATTAAATATTTATCTATTAAATACATCTTTGTTGCTCAGTGTGACACTGTCATCTTGAAGTGTGGTATTGCTTCTGGAATGGGCTGTCATTGTCCATCAAGTGCACATCGGGGCAAAATTCATGGTGCAAAAGTACAAACCCATCAAATTCACAAAAATTGATATGCACAGGATCTTTTACATATATAGGAAATATTTTGGTTCTTTTTGTATTCATCCTGTATAATAATTGTGCATGGGATCAAGAAAGGGATGGACAAAAAGTCTAAACGTGTGATTTTCTGCTCACTGTTAATTTCAAGCTTTGTGCACAATGATTACAAAGGCAAACATTCTCTGACTTCTTACAATAACAACATGGAGAGGTTTTCATTTGTTTCTGTTTAATCCCCACAATTCATGGTGATGGTTGTGCTTTTGGTTATTAGATCATCTTCCTCTGTACATGTACATGCATACTAACAACATTTTGCTCATAAGTCATGACCATCTATTCCTTCATGTATACATATCAGCATCATAGATGGTACAATCGTAACCCACCACCACCTCCACCTCCGCCACCCCAGCCGCAGGTAACATTCACACCTCATATACTACTAACCCATACGTGCCTTATCAGCTCCTTATTTTTGACTGCTGCTTCTCTGCTTGGCACCCTGCTTCAACCAACTGTAATCAAACCAGCTGAAGGCATGGCGCCAGCCTTGAGGTGTACACTGTCTGGCTGTGGCTCTTTACGAACAATGGCTTTGGCTTCCCATCTGCAACTTGTAGGCAGGGCCTGTTTCTTTCACATAGATGCGGATCCTGTAATCCAACAGGTTGGATCTGGTGTGCGGACCAGCGAATGGATCGAGATCCAGATCTGTATGAAACAAACGGCCTAAATTCTCCACTTGAAGTCGGAACCAGAGCGTTTTTCATTTTAAGTAGTCAAGGCTTCAGACTGACGATGAAGCTTGTTAGAAGCTGGAGAGGAAGCCCAAGCCGCATTTTGTAAACACCCACAGGCTTTTGTGTTTGGTACCCAGTTTCAATTGGTAATGTTGAAACCTTGTAGGAGGCCCAGTACCATTCTGTAACTTTGTAGCTTCTGTCTATGTCTATGGCTTCTTCATGTCAATGTCATTCCATGTCTGAAGCTTGGCATTAACCCTAACCTTCCCAAAACACCACAATTTTTTGTATTTTGATGGGTTCAGGACCATACAGCCTTAGCACCATTACTTTACATGGAGCTATGATGCCTCAATTTGATGTCCAAGGAATATGTAGGTATACTGCACAGTGTTGGATTTTGACAGGTTGAGGACACTTCCTAGTAAAGGTGCCACAGGGGTTAGGGTTAATGTACATGTACAAATGTACATGTACATGTAGCATCATTCTCATATACATGTACATGTAGTTGTGTATTGCTTTGTACTACATACAATGCATGGTCGATCAAGCGTCTATCCTTGAGCAACAATTCAATTTGAAAATCGTTCCCTGCTGTTTCTCTTCTTGCTGTACATTTTTGCATGGCCAAACTGCTATCATCGCTCTCACTCGGTGATTCCTACAGACGCTCAACAATCCTATATTTTGAGCAATAGATCAGGAACAAATTTGGGTTTCATGGTTAAGTGTTTGCCTCGAGCAGCAAGCAGGTCGGTAGTGGACAAATTAAAGCACAGTGATTGCATATTTGTAACCTTTCACCCAAGTCACCGATATTCTGACTGTTAAAAGTACAGAATAGCTTTGGTAACGATCACAAATAAAAAAGATTAGTTTCAATCTGAAAGCTCACTGTTTATGGAGATTGTACCAGTAATCCTGAAAAATATTTCCGTCTGAAATGCTGTCATCTTTGTATCTGAAGACCTCCCAAAATGCTGTGGCTTATTTGTATTTCAAGAATCCAAATATTGCACATATGAACTGTTACTATTTTCTTGTGACTTGGTCGAGGGATTGAGTTCAAACTTTCACAGGTTTGTTATTTCATGAACATGTTTATGTGGAATTGTACAAACTTATGGACACTGCCTGCAAATGTGTTAGCTCTGCTGATATGATATATTTACATGTACTGTACATTTAACAGACAGGGCTTGAAATAACATTTATGGAGATGAACTGTTCACTCAGTTTTATGATCATCACTCAAAATAGATGTCAGAGTTGTAATCGAGTCAGTCACAAGTCAGTCACAAGTCAATCACAAGTCATATTAAAAGGCAGATCACAAGTCAGCTCACAAGCTACAATGTACATGGGATGAACAATGACAAAGGAATGCTTTTGTTGATTTGGTGTGTTTGAATAGCTTGTTACATGGCTTGAGGCCAGAATTGTGAAGTGACTTGTGATTGACTTGTGGTGAGACTTGTGGTGAGACTTGTGGTGAGACTTGTGGTGAGACTTGTGGTGAGACATGTGGTGAGACTTGTGGTGAGACTTGTGGTGAGACTTGTGGTGAGACTTGTGGTGAGACTTGTGGTGAGACTTGTGATGAGACTTGTGATGAGACTTGTGATGAGACTTGTGATGAGACTTGTGATGAGACTTGTGATGAGACTTGTGATGAGACTTGTGATGAGACTTGTGATGACTCGATTAACAACCCAGGGGCCGATTTCACGAAACTCTTCTTAACTTATGACTCATCTTAGGACTTAAGACGAGTTTCTGCTCTAAGATCGATCTTAGCTAAGACGCGTCCTGAGATCGATTTCACTAAACCCTTCTTAAGCAAGACGCATCCGAAATACAGATAAACGAACCGCTAATTATTGGACGAGGATGACCTTTCGCATGCAACGGCTGTATCATGTTCAATTTGGCACTTTCACGAAACAGCCGTCGGATGTGTACGCGCATGCAGTAAATTCAAGATGATTGATTGGTGATTGTTTTGGATGAAAAATTTGAATGCCGATTCATAAATGCCTCAGCGAGTTTCACTATCCCTATTGGTCGAGAGTCTGTCACGTGGTTGTGTTTAAACGGTTGTTTAAAAACGGCTGTTAAAAACCCTTTCTAAAAACGGCTGTTAAAAACGGTTGTTTAAACACGGCGCGTCAACCAGCTGTTCTTAGCAGGGAGAGCGTAACAGGGAGAGCGTAGTAGTGCGCGCACAATATGTACTGAACTTCATAATGTAAGACAACGCTAATGCACGCGTATAAAACGCAGCATTCGTGCGTGTGCGTACGTGCACGCGACAGACAGTCGCGGAGCGCCTTCACGCGCTCACAAGGCCGATACGTACGCATGTGTTTTGTACTGAGCAAATGGGAGAAAAAGTGGGGAGATAATGCTTTGCATTTTGTCCTTTTTACGGGAGGTTTTTGCATTTTTCGTATTATATATTGACGTGGTAAAGACCGGGTCATCACATTTGTATCCCCTATTAATATTACACTCACCCGGGTATCGGGCTCATTTCACCTCCAACCCTTTCTAGAACTTGAAATATTCCCTGCCTGATGAACCTATATCTCTTGAGGATTTCCTTGTCATTTAGATTATCTAGTAGATTTCTTCTATATCGGAATATCCTCTCTCTCCTCTCCTAATTGCCCGCCGAACTTTGTAATCAGCGAGAAACACAAGCGCCATTGTTGCTTTTCAGTAAATTGTATGTGTTCGCATATAGATAAGACGACCCCCAGACCGATCTTAAGTTAAGACGAGTTCAGCCGCATTGCTAAGGAAGTTAGGACGTGTTGAACGCGTCCTAACTTTGGTGAAATCGATCCTAGGACGAGTCTCGAGTTAAGACGAGTTACTCTTTCTATGACGCGTCTTAGCGTTTCGTGAAATCGGCCCCTGGGAACAGTCGTATTGTTGGCAATATCATTTTGCGTGAGGTTGTCATTTTAGTTTAAAGGTTGATACAGATTGGTTGAGCTGTCAAAACAGTTGCAGACAGTGTTCATACTTTCTGTGATTTAACATGTTGGCATCATGATATAACAAACCTGTGAAAGTTTGAGCTCAATCCGTCATCCAAGCCACGGGGAAATAGTGAAAAACCATTTCAACAGTGGTTTTGTTCACGTTCATAGGTGCTTATTTGAATTGTTGGCATTTTTGGAGGTCTTCAGACGCAATTTTCTCAGAGATGACGGCATTTCAGACAGAAATATTTCACAGGAGATTACAAACAAGCTTTCAGATTAAAAGTGTAATAAACTCATTTTTTATGAAAATTATGCTTGTACTATTAACACTTGTAACATTGAGGGTCATATCAGTGTGTAGATAACAGATTCGAGTTGTTGATTTTTCCGTTCCTCAACAGAATCACTTCTACAACCTGCCCCAGCTAACCAACAGCAACAGCACCATGAACGCGACCCTGGCAGCCTCTCCAGCCGAAGCCAAGGCCGCCTCTAAGGACAAGACTGACAAGCACAAGCTGGACAAACACAAGTCCGACAAGCACAAGCCAGACAAGTCCGAGTACCGCCACCTACCCAATATCTCCAACTTCTGAAATGTGTGGTCAGGCCAGGGGCCTGCGGCCATGGCTGTGCCGCTACCCCCACCCAACCCCCCACCCAACCTCCCACCCAACCTCCCGCCCTCCCAGCCCAAGAGGGCAAATTGGCCCCCACCCCACCCTGAGCGGGCAGCTCCCGCCAAAGACAGTGTCAGCGAGTCGTACCCCCACTGGGAGAAGAGGCCTCCTAAACTCTGTGCCGAGTCCCCCGTCTGGTCCAAAGAAAAGCAATTTGGAAAAGCGGGCCATTTTAAGAATCCAGAGGGTAGACCTGAAGGACTTGCAGCCCATCAACTAACTTCAGATTCCCCGCAGCACCGCCACTACCCTAGCCCTAATCCCCACCATCATCATCCACACCTCCACCATTACCATCCCCAAGGAGACACGATACCCATGCAACCACCCAACCCTGTCGCGGATTACCTCAGGAAGGACAGCCGCGGTGACCGGGGATCTGACTCGCCCAGCGAGTTCCCCTTCAACCCCAAGCTGCTGAAGAAGATGAGCAACGACAACGGACGGAGATTGGACAGCCGTAGCGATCGTAGCTACTCCCCCGCCTCCACCATTCAATTGCCGGATGACCGAGGGGCCCTACCCACGGCCGGTTCAGACGTCTCGGGGGGACTGGAGAGCAGAGCGGAGGAGAAGGAAGTGTGGCGGAACACCCGTGCCTCACGGGCTTCTTTGCCCAAGTTGGAAGGCGGAGTTGCTAATAAGCAATTCAAAAGGTGACAAGAGAAGAATGCTGTGTTACTCCTGATTGTCCTGTTCATTTCTCTACCATAGTCCTGATATCCAGGGTGCAATTTCATGGAGCTGTTAAGCACAATATTTTGCCAAGCAAAGCAAAGTCTCGCTTAGCAAAAACAGGTAGGGCTGTGCCGAATATTCGATCATCAACCAAATATTCGATCATCAACCAAATATTCGAATATCTTTTTGCCGATTCAAATATTCGAAAAAAATATATATGCACGTACAGATACGACTTTGATGCTATTCTAATAGAAAAGTTACGGCACTTAGCTGTGTCGACGGTAACTTTTTGTGGACGGAGGTTATTGTTGCCGTCTGTAAAAAACGCAGGCTGGAGTTTGGTTTCTTGTTATACGTCCCGTAATGATCTTGATGCAACCGCCGCATGCAAAAAAATATCGATCGGGCAGTTTATAATATCGATCGCCGCATGTAAAACACTGGCGCAACTTTTGCCCGTTGCGGCATGCACTTGCAGCTGACGCGTGAAAAACTTGATCGGCGAGTATCGAATATTCGGTCAAACCTAGTTTCGAATAATCGAATACTTAGTTATTCGAAAATGAACAGCCCTAAAAGCAGACAACCAGCTTCTATGAAATTGTGTCCAGATATTTAAAAATTAACAAACTCTCCCTGGATAATTTTAACAGAGCATTGAAAAGTTTATGTAACGTCAAAATTTAACGTAGAAATTTCATCACATCATTGAAAGAGAAAATTATTTAAACTGAAGGCAACTCATGTTCGAAAGTTTTCTTGTTAAACTATGACTTGCACCATTTTCACCTTAACCCTGCGTGCAGCAATGTGCCTGTTTGGTGAGGCAAGTTTATTTTTTTTTTTTTTAATTACGTAAACACCTTTGGGCCAATTCCGCTCAAACTTCATGTAATCCTCAATCGAACCCCCTAGTCTGAGGGCCTCTAGTCACCTTTAATGTCGAAATGACTAACAAGCCAAACCGACCAGAAGAAAAAAGGGCCAATAGCAAAGCCCCATTGGTTAGTGTACAAATCCCATTCGTTGTAAACAAACCATCATTTGAGCTGGCGTAGTCGGCTATCATAAAGGAAACTATCAATCATTCTACTGCTGGCCCAGTGACAGACGGTCAACAACAGCTGCTTTCACCCACAAAAAGTCTATGTCTGTGACTGTTTCATGTCCATGCTTTAAAAAGTGCCTTCCGGAGCAGCAACTCGGTGCGTCCGAGTCATTTTTGGGGCGTTGCTGCCCGCAGGGTTAAAAGGAACAGTGATTTTCCCTATAACCACCGTGCACAATTGCACTGACTTACTCTAACTTGGCTTAAAGCTTGTTTAAAAAAATGTGTGAAAACAAATTGAGAAAAACAAATTGATAGTTTTTATATATTTTTGAAAGGCTTTTGTCACCATCAGTTGAAAATACATATTTAAGTATTTAAAAAAACCTCCATTAGTGCATGACAACTTTATTACATGTATGTCACGCTGTTTTTGAAAAGAAATTATAATTTGAAAGTTCAAGAGCTGCAAGAAGATAAAATTTACCTTAAAAAATAGATTTGGACTTCATCATGAAGGGCTTATTGACCTTGGTCTCCTGAATCACTCGCGTTGTCCAGAGCTGTCTCCAAGAAATGTACTTAACAAGGTCCGTTTTGAAATACATTTGCTCATTTGTTGTAATTATCTTCCTTCCCAAATTCCCTTTTCGCTCTGTTTCATGGCAGACCCATGTTCTTGTGGGATCAGAGTCCGTTTAAAGCTTGATGTCCTGCATGTGTATGTCTGTCTCCAACAAATAATCAGTTTCTATTAAAGATGAAGCTGACTGTGTGAATTCTGACTTGGCATGGTTCCAATAATACATTTTCCTTGAATGTATTATTACTTGCTCTCGATTGAGATTTTTGTCCCATGACATAATTGACATTTATACCAAATGTGACTTTATTCAGCATTGATGCACGCAGCAGGGCCAAATCGCAGGGGTTTAACTTTATGCACAAGTCTGTGGTTGCATGAATTCTCCACTTTGTACCATTAACCCTAATATCCTAGGCATTAATTTGGGGTGAAGACCTGTGTACTACGAAATACTACTTAGTATTCTGTAGCACTGAGTCTCTCTGTCTTTGATGATTGAGTGTATCATGACAGCAGTCAAGATACTTGCAACTACAGAGTACTACTTCTATGTAATACAGTTAAGTTACTGAGTAAATTATATTTGTGTCAATGAATTGGATGGCTAAGAAAAAAAATTGTATCATCTCTGAAAACCAGTAGTTCATGCTTTGTTTCTGCCTTAGGTGAAAACAGACATTTTGCCTCCAACCCCAGCAACAAACAGTAGTACTACATATTACTACGTACTTTATTTGGGTTGAAGTATCAAATACTAAAAATTACTACAAGCCTTGTACACAAATAGGCAAGAGTACTGCATACTACAGTTTACTACTACATGTAGTAGTATTTTGTAGCTTTACGTGAGGTTAGGGGTAATACAGTTTTAGCACAAAATTCTATGATAATCTTGTATGCACGAAATCTTTGGCATATGTAAACACTGGAAGCTAAAACTCCATATTACCCACACAAAAATACTTAAATTTTGCTCACAGGGATTTGTGAAATTTGGCACCGTGGCCAGCTTCTGAGTTTTGATAAAAGAGGTTACCAGACCAAATGTCATGTGTGATAAACATGTGTTTGTTTTGACTGCTCACTACCTGCTGAAAGGTATGATATAGCTTTGGTCATGATAAAAACGTGAGTGGTTTCAGTCCGAAGTCTTACTATTTATAAAGATACCAGAATCAATCCACCTGCTGAGAAATTTTCCATCTGAAATGCTGTCATCTTCGAAGAAAATTGTATCAAAAGGCCTCCCAAAATGCTGGGACGTAATGAACATGCAGAAAATCACAATTGTTTTTTTTTTCTTTCTATTATTTCATGACTTGGATGATAACTTGATCTAAAACTTTCACAGGTTTGTTATTTCATATATATACATGTTGAATCCCACAAAGTATTACCACAGCTGCATCATACCATGTAAATGTCCATGTAAATGTTTCTGCTGCATGAAATTGGGCGCTGCATGATTTACCATGTGGCCGAAGCAAGATGAAAATTTTTCTGTTTTTTTTTTTTTTATACCTTGCCAAAGTAGTTCAATTTATGAAATTTGTCATCTAAAGCAAATAATTCCAAGGAAAGTAATGAAGGAACGCTGGATATAAAATGAGATTGTCAAGTAAGGATTCACACGGTTCAGGTATCTTTTAGCAAAAACATGGCTCCTGGCCTGGCCTGGCCTGATGGAGAAAAAAAACATGCCAAATATAAAATTGTATATACTCTTTCTTGTCTTTGTGGTGTTTTCTGTAACAAGATGTATATGTCGTTTATGTAAAAGAAAACATGTTCTTTATATAGGAGCCATTTCATTCTTATTTGTGGGAGGTGACAGGACTGAGATTTGGCCAAAGTTTGTTTTTATAGAAGTTGGATCATTTTTAAAGTGTGATATTGCAAAGATATAATTGATATGTCGTCGTGGTTGGTCAAGGTACCTACTTCAGTCATTGCTGCGTGGTCATTTTCACAGGAAACCATTTAGAAAAGACTACAATAGCCAAACAGGTTTCCAGTGAATGCCCTCCCGTCTTTTTATATCAGGCTTGTGGACTAGTTTGGCATAGCCATGGCTGTTATACGCAGAATTGCCACTGTATTGTCGCTGTTGTTTTTGTTAGCATGAACCCCTTGACACCGGATTTCATATGGGCGCCAGGCCGGCTTGTGCAGCCAAGCAAAACGGAAACAAGAGCCTTGTGCAGCCAAGCATAACGTACACAATACCCCAATAATGGATTGAAAATGCAGAGATTGACTTGTATAGACGTCACCCGGCCAGGTGGCAATTTTAATCTGCACGTATTTGTGTCAACCGGTGGCAAGGGGTTAAATGCAGGATCTAACTTCATGGCTCTGCTTACCGTAAGTGGTTTTTTTTCAAAAAATATATATATTATAGTCAAGAGAGAAATATGTTTTTCTTCGCTTGTAAAATTGTGATCAGCCAACAAAGCCGCATAATTTGACAGACTTTAATACTCATCTGGTACTACACGGGAGGATTTTGGCTTCACAAAAGCACTTGTCTGGTCAGTCCCCCCCCCCCCCCTCCCCCAAAAGAAATTCATTTTATAATAAGGAATGATATTTTCTTGTTTACACCACGTTTGGGTAACGGCCCTCATCCCCCCCCCCCCTCAAACAAAACAAATGTGCACAAATTTTCTTTGCACACAAATTTTCTTTACACAGCAAAGCTTGGTTTCAAAAATGTGGAGTAAGCACCCAGGCAGTTCTTTGCCAAGTTGTTTATTTTCTTGGCTTTGTCCTGGAAATATTTTCCTTGGCAAATTTACTTGCTAAAAATTTGCTGAAAAGTAGCCCAAAGTGGTATTCATTACACTATAGTGCATTTTGGATAGTGACCTGTTTTTGGCTAAGCAGATCTTTTCTGTGCTTGGCAAGATTGTGCACTTTATAGTGTCATGAATTTGGCCAATCAGGGTCCATATAGACCATTGGCCCTTTGTCTGTGTAAAGATGATGTTGATTGCAGAGAGAAGTCTGCGTCATTTTGTAGTTTAACTTTTGAGAGCTATTTTTATCAAGTCGCCTCTAGCCCGCTTGTGCCATTTGTCTGAAAGTCGAACTCCCCTTTTGTGTCTAGTGCTAGACACAAAAGGGGAGTACGTCTTATGACGTCAGATTTTTTTGCTGCCCGCAGCGACGACTTTTAGACAAATGGTACCATCGGGCTAGAGGGGACTTGATAAAAAATAGCTCTCAAAGGTCACTTTTTTGTTATTTCATGGCAGAAATAATTGGCTGTTTTATGTTACAATACGCAAATCTACATAAAACTGCAAAATGACGCAGGCTTCTTTCAGCAATCAACATCATCTTTAACCCCAACAGTCCTGAATTTTAATATGATTTTTCACACACCATAGGGAGTTAGGGGTAACATCTAAACTGTCGTATACATGTATTCAAATGTGCCTGGCAGTTTGCACACGCATTGTGTTTTGCATAAATATGGTGGATGGACATCAAAGGTCACATAATTCAAAGGCGATCTGACCAGCAACGTCGCTCCTAAACCAAATCTTATCCAAAACACGATGCGGCACATACCACCGGGCACATTTCAGTAAAGATGTGACGTCAGAGGACACATCGTCTATAGGTTCTAAATCCCCTCATCCATTCCCAGCGTTGTAGTCAAGTCCTGGTCTGAGTCCAAGACAATATCAGTGATGTCAGAGGACACGTCTATAGGTTCTAAATTCCCTCATCCATTCCCAGTGTTGTAATCAAGTCCTGGTCCGAGTCCAAGACAATATCAGTAACGTCAGAGGACACAACGTCTATAGGTTCTAAATCCCCTCATCCATTCCCAGTGTTGTAATCAAGTCCTGGTCCGAGTCCAAGACAATATCAGTGACGTCAGAGGACACAACGTCTATAGGTTCTAAATCCCCTCATCCATTCCCAGTGTTGTAATCAAGTCCTGGTCCGAGTCCAAGACAATATCAGTGACGTCAGAGGACACAACGTCTATAGGTTCTAAATCCCCTCATCCATTCCCAGTGTTGTAATCAAGTCCTGGTCCGAGTCCAAGACAATATCAGTGACGTCAGAGGACACAACGTCTATAGGTTCTAAATCCCCTCATCCATTCCCAGTGTTGTAATCAAGTCCTGGTCCGAGTCCAAGACAATATCAGTGACGTCAGAGGACACAACGTCTATAGGTTCTAAATCCCCTCATCCATTCCCAGTGTTGTAGTCAAGTCCTGGTCCGAGTCCAAGACAATATCAGTTTTAAAAAAAATTGAATTCAAATCCATTTGAGTCCAAAACTGTAAAAACAGACTTGGGTCTAGACTTGACTTGATCCCTGGTTCCAGCTGAGACTTGATCCTGGACTCGTAGTACTCCAGCATACTTCTTGAGTGTGGTAATGTTCTTATAGGCACATCCGGGCTTGGCCGAGTCCGGACTCACCAAGTCCAGGAATGATTCCAAGACCATTGTGATATTAAAACAAATCCAGCATCAATTCTATATTCCAGTCAGGGCTCTAGTAAAGTCTATTAAATTAGAGCTCTTTTTTGTTTAACTCCTTGTGGATTTTATAAGTCTATATTTTTCACAGTTCTGGCATTGGAATCCGATCAGGACTCGACTACGACACTGTCCGTTCCTGCCCAATTTTGACATTATTTGACAAAATGGATTTCCATTCAATATTCTGTCTCCAGCATCACAAGTTCTGTTCCTGGGATGTATTTTCCCATAAAAATAGCTCTGTGCATTGGCATTTTAACTCTATTATTCTGTAATTTGGAATCGGCAATAATTGTCTCTCAACATTTATGTCTGTGTATAAATTGACAACTGATTCAGTCAGTATATTGAACATGTTTGCCTTACTTGATACTAGCTCTGCACTTCATAGTCGTATTCAGTGACAAAGGCAAAGTACATATGTGTCCCGCTCTGGAAAAAGGTATATTATGTCGCAAAATATGAAAAATGAGTTGTATGTATGTTTGGAAAGACTGCAATGTAAGATTTCATTTGGTACATGATAGAGCTCCAAAGCCCTTTCCGTTCTGGAGATATCGCGTTTTTACATATTAATTAGTTCTATGGAGTTCAAATTGCACAAAAGAGAAAACAGGCTTTGAAATAGCTAGTTCTAATACAATGCAATGGAACAATGCACTCTAAAAAGTAATTTTTTCACTTTATTCACGGAAATCAACATTGTTGTGCACCAAACCTGAAACTTTAGATATTTAAGTTGTCATTAAAGACAAAAAACAAAAAATGACTTTTGATGAAAAATTTCACCCTCTCAACATTGAAAGAGCCATTACACGTAAATGCATAGCGCGACTTATATCACCTTTTTCTGGAGCGGGTCACATATGCACCAATAGGTTATTCGTGATTTGGATAATAAAATAGAAATATATATATATTTATGACTTGAGTAGTGTAATTGGAATCCTTTGAGTTGATTCATGTGTATGTCGTCACAGAATTTGAAATTAATGTTTTAAGTTTGTTCAGTAAGGAAATCAAGATATCTGGAAAGTATTATAGTTGAAATTGGAGATGGTTAGTATTCTATGCTTTTAGCAGTATAAAAAAAACCTGATTTACAGGTGTTTTTTGGTTTTGTTATTTTTTTGGGTTTTTTTGTTGGTTTTTTGGTTCACTTCTGTCACCTTTTCTTCAGTACTGTATATTAATGTAAGTTGGCCTTTCTGTAAGTTTTCCATAGCTGTTTTTTTTTCTTCTATTCTGTGTGTGAATCCTGCATTGCGTACTTTCAAAAACCATGCCATTAGTCACTTCATTAAAGGTAGTATACAATATTTGCTTTTGCTGTAATTTTCAGAAATAAGAGGATTTGGTTGTTAGTATTTTATAGGGTGCTAGTAAATACTGTAACACTAATCTGTTTAAAGTTTTGTGTGCATAGATTCTGGGAAAACAGAAAAAAATTATGTTCTCGTAGTCTGGTTCCCTGACCCTATTTTAGACAAAACAAAAGCAATTTATTGAGTCGGGGAATTATCAGGTCGGGGAACTAAGACTATTTCCAACGATTGTCGGCCAACAATCGTTGAAAAACGATATAAATTTCCACCTTTATTGAAAACGACTGCACACCAGGTGCCATGATTTCACAGGATGCTTGAGACTATTTACTTACAGTTTAGTACATTGTATGGTATTTTGTAATAATTCAGTAGTTTTGTTTTTTTATGTTTTCAAATGTTGTATACTACCTTGGAAATTTCTTTAAAAAGCTGTAAGCTGCAAGGACACATTGCTTTAGAGGCAACTGAGCTACAAAAAGCATCTTTGTTCTCAAACTGCTGTGGTTGGAAAGATCATGAAGAATTTGAATATAAAAATGTACATGCTCATTCCTTAAAAGTGCCCCGTTTGTCTGAAAATCACCGATGAAAATACTTTTAGGGTTTAAGTTTGTTTCAGAAAAGTCAGATTGTTGGATACCAGACAGTAAAGAAGTTTTTCTTCAATGATTTCCATGTAAACTGCTTTTTCAAGGGATGGCCGCACATATTATCTTCTACGTTTCAATCATCTTTCTAACCAAAGTATTTTTTAAGATGAATGGTTTGATGCCTCCAAGGCAATGTGCTTCTTTACATTGATCTTTTTATGTTCATGTCAGTAGTGTGTCAGAACCCATAAATGTGTATTTAAGCCTTTTGCCATGCAGCAGACAATCTTACAAGGACGCTAGGCTCCAAACATATTCTCCCTTAAAAGCAGCCATCTAAATCGAAGATTTTGTCCACCCTAAATGACTTTAGAAGTTTGCATTGCTCATCTTAAGTAAAAGAAAGTAGATCTTACTTATTGAGATACACGTTTGCTCCATTTTTCAAGCAAGGGTTGGTCCGGAATTGCAGAGGTGTGGAGAAACACTCCAAATGAATAAGGCAAAAGTTTAAAAGAGAAATGTCTTAAGGGGACTGTTAGCTAAGCAGACTATTTTTTTTTTAATAGTTTTTTAAATGTATTATCACAAATATATTGTCTTAAGAATTTACAAGAAAAAACAGTCCGCAAATCTGCTGTTGCCATGGTAATGGTGGCCATATTGGATTTAGGTACAATTACTTAATCAAGTTTGATGGGAAAAGTAAAACATCTTTTTTTACATATACAATCAACTGTAATTTAAAGTTTAAAACATCTAAGTTAAAACAGAGTCCCTTTTCACAAAATCTATACTTTAAAGGAGCACCCTATGACGTAACCTCAAAAAAATATCCTTAGCAATTTGCTTAGCAAACAGTCCCCTTAAGATCAGAAAAGGAGCTGCAACTCGGCATCCCCTTTTATACCTATCTGGACCAATCCTTCTGAGTGTTTTCATGTGTGTATTTGTGGTGTGTATCGGGGGACAATAAGTCCTCAATTGGCAAGCTGTCCCAGGTTGGAAAATGTGTACAAAACGTCTGACACTGTTAACCCCTTGCAATTGGATGCCATTTTCTATTAAAAAGTTTTAGGACGAAGTTATTTAAAACTTTGGCATCCAAAATCACATCTGAAGCCTGTGAACTATTGTCCCACCTTGACAAAGAGTACATTGTGGCTTCAGGGTTTACCAGCTTAAACCTCATTGTGATTCTGGACTCTGGATGTGATTTTGGACCCTCATTGTTACAATCCCATCCACCTAATCCTCCATTTAAAGCAAGATATGGGACAGAGGGCCTCCCCCCCCCCCCCTTCTCTTGTATTGGCCATCGTGTTCCTGGAATCTCAGGAATTCCTTTCAGATATCTGGGGGGGGGGGGGGGGGGTGTGTTGGGTAACAATAGTCTGTAGTGTGTTTTGGGTATAGGTACAAGAGGAGATTACCCCTTGGTCCCACATATTGCTGGGTGTAAAATCCTCCTGTCCATTTTGAATAGAAAATAACATCCAAGGGTTTCACAGTGTGAGTTGCAAAGAAAGTTGAAGACAAGTTTGAAAAAAGAACTTATCAGAGAGACAATGCGAAGTCATCAATGTGTACACCATAAAAATAAACCTGTATGCATATCGATAGTGTATATTATGAACGGGAACAGACAACTTACATACGAGGACAGTAGTGTCCTCGGTTGTGAAACGTGTACAAAACCAATGAGTAGGCTTGGGACAGTAGGAAGTCCTCGATGCACACCCATAAACAAACCTGTGTGTATGTGCATTTTCTTATCACTTTTTTGTTTTGTTTTCTTAAAGACTATAATACCAGTATCATGATTTCGAATTCTTTTCATTTAATATTAGTAGCTAATAATGATCGAAAGATTTGCATGTATTGTACAAAAAACGTAGTGTCGAAAATAAATGACATTTTAATTAGATCTATAGGCGAGTTGTGGTGTCTTTTGTGGATTTCTGCTAGTCATTCTGAATAGGAAAACGTTACTGGGGGCTGTTTTGAATAATTTTAATGTTCAGAATTTGTTGGACAATATGTAAGCTTTTGAAATTTTGACATTTGAGTTCATATTTGAAGCTGCTATTTCCCTGCTTTGAAAATTTCAATTCGGTGGATTTTTCCTGCTAAAAAATGATGGAAGAAAACTATTATTGAACGAAAAAAAAGGAATAACTTGCACTGTACTCTATTCCGGTGTCATATGAATATCCGACGACTCTTCCCTATTATTGGTAAAAACCCTCACGTGACCGGCCACTCTCCCAATAATCGATTCATCGATCACTTTAAATACGGCATGTGAAATACGACAATATTTCACAGTAACAAAATTTCACGCTATACGGGCTTCCTGAAATATGTTTCATGTTGTGCTTTGTGTGAACATTGATATAAACACAACACAAAAAGTAATTCCCCCCCCCCCCCCCCCCCCAAATGACCCCTCACAGTTTCTTAAGTAAGAACTTTTCAAAGATCACATCTAGTGAAAAATATTTCTGTGGGTGTTAGGCAACTGTTGTGTGAAAATTGAAGGCATCCTTTTATTCATGGTTGACTGAGCTCAAATTGAAGACAAAATGACCCAATTTCAAAATTCACAAGACTGTGTGTGCATGCCTGTATGATGGCAGAAAACGTGTGTGGCTTCGAAGTGGAGAACAGCATGCTGAGTGTTGTGTGCAACCTGTGATATCCTTCGGCGGCGGAAGCATCATGGTCTGGGCTGGGATAAGTCTTGTCAACAAAACACCACTTGTTCAGATCAATGGCAATTTGAATGCGCAACGATATGTTGACGATATCCTGCGTCCATATGTTCCACCGTATGCCGCAGCCCATTGTGATGGATTCGTCTTCATGGACGATAACGCCCGTCCTCACAGAGGGAGAGAGGTGAACGCCTTCTTGGCTCATGAGGGGATCCAGGAAATGGTTTGGCCGGCAAATTCACCAAACCTCAATCCCATCGAGCATCTTTGGGACCTGCTGAAACGATGTGTATGCCCGTATCCATGCAGAAAGCACTCTGGAGGACTTGTCGCGATTACTGCAGGAAGAATGGATGACTAATCCCTCGGCAGCGGGTGACCAGACTCATCAACACCATGAGAAGATGATGTCTGGAGTTCATTGCCAAGCGTGGTGGATACACACGTTATTGAACATTAATGTTAATCTGCTTCTCAGTCATCTGCAGTAATAAAGTCACTTTTGTGAATTTTAAAAATGGGTCATTTTGTCTTCAGTTTGTGCTCAGTCAACCATGAGTAAAAGGATGCCTTCAATTTTCACACAACAGTTGCCTAACACCCACAGAAATATTGTTTACTAGATGTGATCTTTGAAAAGTTCTTACTTAAGAAACTATGAGGGGTCATTTAGGGGGGACTTACTTTTTGTGTTGTGTTTACATACATTTTGTAAGTAGCAATTAGAAACTTAAAACAAATAATTTTGGTGGCATGTCACATTGAAAAGCTTATAAATTACGCTAACAAATTTGCAGTTCATTTTGGAACATATATTTTTCAGGGCGATATAAAAAATTCTCAAACACTGACCATCAGCCAGTCCAATTTGTGGCCATCAACTCTGTGTCGCTCTAAAATTAGATTTCATCCAAAGCCAACTTCAGTGTGTAATTTTAGTAGGAACCTTATCGCCAAACAATGAAAATTTTAAAGAGTGTAATGCCATTGAAAACAAATTGAGCGTGCTTCTTGGGACTTCATGATCCGTTTTCAGTACTTTGTGTGAAGGCCACGTTACCAAAACGCAGACTGGTCTAGTGACAGACTTTAAGTCTGGCCTTACCGGTACCCTATTGCAATGCGAACCGCAAATTGAAGTCAAATTTTACTTGATTATTTTGGTCATCCGTATTCAATATTTAAAAAGTGTTATAATTCCAAATTGGAAACTTATTAAATCTGTTATAAACTCCTCAAAAAAAGTTTGGACATTTTTTCCACTTATTTATATCTCGGTCATTTGAGACCTGTTTGTATCGTGTTGCATATCAGTGAAAGGTTCATCATTCCCCTTCACAACAACACCACATTTGTAACAATCACTTGCTTCACGGCTGAGTACCTCTCCTGTGAAAACAGATGGGTCTCAAACAGAATGTGCCAAATTTGCCATTATCTGTGCTCAACAGAACAACCAACTGTGTCAGTAACCAGGAATAAAGAAGACATATTGGCAATTTTACCACTGTATTCATTACACAAACAACAGTCACTAACATCAATAGCGGGTGGAACAACCATACGCAGCCACAACAGCCTGGCACCTCCTCCTCATGCTGCTCACCAGTCTTTTTGGGGTGTTGTCTTCTTGGGACGCCCACTTCTTGGTCTGTCCTTGACATCACCAGTTTCACGCAATTTTGCTTTCAATTTGGAGATGGTACTAGGGCTCACTCCAAAAATTGCCGCAACTTGGTTCTGGGGAACACCAGCTTGAAGCTGCCCTATAGCACGAGCCTTCTCCACGTTGGATAATCTTGGCATGATGAATTGATGATGCTTGGATTAGACACCAAATGACCACTTTGAAAAATGACCAGCACCAAAGACTCACTGTGCATTCATCCATGTCCAACCACCTGTAAAACTGCTAATCCTGTCCTGGCACTTTCTCATTCGAAACAAATCCAATCCCCTAAACAACTTAAAACGACAGAATCAATATGCTAATCACAGATAATGGCAAATTTGGCACATTCGGTTTGAGACCCACCTGTATTCACAGGAGAGGTACTCAGCCGTGAAGCAAGTGATTGTTACAAATATGGTGTCGTTGTGAAGGGGAATGATGAACCTTTCACTGATATGCAACACGATACAAACGGGTCTCAAATAACCGAGATATAAATAAGTGGAAAAACTTTCCGAACTTTGTTTGAGGAGTTTATATCGATGGTTGATCTTTTAGTTGAATGTCTCATTGGCAAGCGCATACCTTAATAAATCTTAAATTTGCATCTCAATTTGAAAATTCTCTCTCAGGGCGATACACCAAAACCAAGGACTAAGCAGCTTTAAAGTACTTAAAAGTCCATTTCATGTGACCTTTCTATTACCAAACTTACCAATTTACAAACAATTCCCAATTTACACTGAGTGCATCATATCTCAAAAGACAACACTGCTCACTTACATGAACTGACAAAAGTGCAAACCGATATTTTCCTGATCTTTTTATTCAACAAGTGCAACATATTTTCAGTAAACAACTAAATCAATTTCCGTTGCCAGAAATCAGTGTAGAGAAAACAAAATCATTTGTTTCAATATAAGACAATAAGAGATGCATAATGTACAAATGTATTATATATATATTTATAAGTAGTATCAAATGCATTTAGATCAAATGAAAACGATGACATCTCCACTTGCTAATGAATTAAATTTATTCATTTAATTATTTTTTTTGCAGAATGCAAGAAATCAACAACAATTATAAATAAGTCAAGTTGTGAAAGAATAAAAAGTTATCAAAAACGGCCTCCGGGACAAAGGACAAATAGAAGTAAATGTATAATTTAATCAGCAAAAGGTGGCTCCCAGTGGTACAATGGGACTTAATTTTTGTTTGTTTATTATGTACAAAAGCCACTTTTTCTATCTACATTTTCTCTATCTCTCTCAAAAAAGAGGCCAATTAATTTATACACAACTTTAGTATGGCTTTTTCCCCTCCTGATTTCCACCAAATGTCACACAACTACATTTGTATTGCATTACGGTGAAGTTGGGGCTTTATTTTCACCACTGGACACGTTAATTCCTGAAGGTTCTTTTCAGTTACAGAGTAAAGTAGTATTCTCTACACTTGTATGAATGCATGCTCAATTCGTGGTGGCTCTCCCTAAAAAATTCCGGCTTATCAACTTAGTGTACATATATTTATAGAAATATATAACATTGGGACCAGTAGCCAGTGCTGTAATCGAGTCCAGTTTCGAGTCCGATACCCAAAAAGTTGAAAAGTGAACTTACATTGACTAGGAGTCCAAAACTTGGGCAGAGTGCTCAAATCTGGACTTGACGAGAGCCTTGGCTTACATGTGGACTTGACACTGAATTCCGTAGTATGTTTTAATATAAGAATGGTCTTGGAATCAAGTCTGGACTCGGCACAAACATTGATAAAGTATGCTGGAGTCCAGGGTCAAGTATGGGATGGAGCAAATGCTTAAGAGAAGTCTGGACTTTGCTGATATTTCCTCGGACTCGGACTAGCACTTGACTACATCCCTGCCATTAGCTAGTGTGGATATGGTGCTTTTCATTGACCCTGTTCGCACAAGGGCTGTAATAATTTCCTGCTTTTAAGAGTTGGATGCCGTTTCCAGATTTATCTCAAACAGTCTCCACAGTCTGAGGTTTACTGGCCAAAAAAATGTATTCCACTCTTGATCTCTCAGTGAATTTTAAGATAAATTCAATAGCTTTGACCCAAATATTATCAAAGCGCACGTACAACACTTCCGCAAACACTGCTACACAATTTCATTTAACATGACACTTCAGGCCCACATTTTGCTGGAACCCTCGCTCACAATTTGGTCTATATTTCAAAAGCTGGGTAGACAAAAAGTTGCAGTACAGCTAGACCATGTCACAGAAATTATGTACATATGAAGATGATATCTGTACATAGAATACAGTAACAGTATCAACTTCGTCACCCATTAAAATGGGCTGAAATTTTTGCACTTTTGAACAGAGCATGTGCTTGTTTTGATTAGAAGCTAGTACACTAACATCAGAGCCGGAAATAGTCATCATAATTTTGTCTGTTTTTACATGATTATTGAAGTTCTCATAAACACACACAAAAAAACAAAAAAAACTGTCAAGCTGTTGTTTAGCCCAGTTAAAAGGAATATTACAATGCCCGGAAAACACACTGAGCATAAGTAATGCCAATTCACACTTTGCGCGAATTTTAGAGCGAAGCAAATTTGAATTACAGGGTAACGGTGACATCACAATGAAACAATGTGAAATTCGCTTCCCTCTCAGATACGGTCTTAAAGGGGTTTTGCAAACACACAGAAGAGGGTGTTTCTGCCCCAACCACACCCCTTCCTGCCACGCCCTAAAATCGAACAATTTTACACTACACTTGTTGGTGTTCTTTCATCAACACCTTTTGGACAGTAACAGCATCAGCCCAAAAAATAAATAGATCTGTCTTAAGGACCAACACAGTACTAGCTTTGCTGCTCTTGTCTATTTATATACTGAAACACACTGAATTTCTACTGTACAATAATATCTACTGTCATGCTACACTTACAATGTATATACCGTTTTATACAGATATATGGAACAATCGTCACGTAGTACGCACTGAAACAGGCCATTTTTTTTGGTTCTGTTTCATTAAACAAACTAGTACATTGGAGCACTTTGCAGAGAATGAAGACTGATTTGGCCTCCTGCCTTACATTCTGCCATTATTATATTTATGTTTTCATTTTGACAGTGTTTCTTGTTATTCATAGGACACATATCTACATCTAATATACATTTAGTCCCATATCAGTGCTGCATACACAGAGCTTTCATTTTTTCAAGATTCTTTACCCAGAGTGAAATGGACGACAGAAAAAAAAGAGATGCAGCTGCCAAACATTTTCCAAAATTTTAAACTTTGAGGGAAATATACCCCCCCCCCCCAAAAAAAAAGGGGCGGGGGAGTTTAAGACACACCCACTCAAGCACACATAACAATCACAGTTGTAGCCTAATACATCCCAATGACCTGAACCATTTTTGTGCTAGTTGCATAACTCCAATCATTCTCCAAGTCGGTTCTTCACATTTCTGTGACCCTAGTCCAAACCCTCAAATATTCCGTCTTTGTTTGATGTCACTACAACTAACAGAGCTCTAAACAGAACAGACCGACAATGATATGACATCACATCATGTTTTAATACATCAATGCATTCATGAAGGAAGGTGGGGGGACAGAACAGCACGCTAGTTCATCATGGCACGCAGTCAAGTTTAGATCATGTCAGTTTTCTGGTAAACACCAAGTCTTGTTTTTTTTCTTCAAAATGAGCATCTATGTACAATGTACATCTAAGAAACCAGCTGTAGTAGAACGCCACTATAACCAACATCTCATGGGATCCACAGAAGTGTTCACCATATTGATCGTTCATTATAGTGAATAATGGTACATAATGTATGTCTTGAATACATCAATTTGGGAGCCAATGAGGAAGTTTGTTATTGCAAATGTCCAGTATACCATTGTTGGTTATAGCAAAGTTCTACTGTACTATGACATTGTAATCTTCTGCATGTCCCCACTTAATATCAAACGTCGTAAACACCGTTTGACGTCATTAAGTCACAGGTCTATTCAAATGCTCACACCGTCTTAGCTATAAACGATACTAGGACCAGTTCTTGACCATGAGTAAAATTATTTTGTTACAAGGAAACCAATTTCTGGCAACCCGATGTTTACAACACGTTTAAAAAAAAATTGGAGATTTTCTGAACTTTTTTTTTTTTTGACTTTTCGAACAATTTGAGGCATTCTTTAAACATTTCATTGACAACCAAAAATGGGGCGGTTTAACTGAATTTTTGGGCCAATTCTGATACCCCCACCCCCTGGAAACGAAAATAAATAAAACTTAAATAAAAGCATGAGGGAATAACCTTAAATAAAACTCAATAAATACACATATCAAAGAATCTCGCCTGAGAAAAGGACTTACATGAACACACTTCAAAACGATTACTTCTATAATGTGACCTCGTACTAAGACACAACACCCAGTCCTTCTGGTTTGAAACTAACAAACCACAGAAGGCTGACCACTTTGCCATTAATGGAACTTTTTACAATGCATAATTATCATTAAGTCATAAACAGTTTTAGCCATAAACTGGGTAAAAATGTCACTGTAAACTTGAACTATTCTCAGAATCGTTTGATTTGTATACAACAAATCATATAATTCTGTAATCATTTATCACACTTAAAGCCAAAAAACTCCAATCATGTCGTAGTGTTTCAATTTGTATCTACGCATTTTCTGACAGAGATATGGACCGAGTGAAGTCATACAGTGAAAATATCTACACGTATTCATGTTTACACCGGTTGTTGTGTTAATATCCAGTACTCTTGCCTCATAAACCACTCAGTCTACAGTCAATAGAACTGGGAACCAGACACTGCTAGATCAGACGTTCTTGGATGTCCGCCCTCTCACACACACACCCATTTCATGTGACATCACCAGTCCACATTGCACCACCTAGTGCACTGACAGCAATGAAATGTTTCTTCAAATAAACAAGTCAAGCGTGTCACGTGGTTTAAATTGCCCTATACTATACATACACTATCATCACTTTAAGGCAGTCTACACACGGTGGCCTTGTTCATATATAGCACTATCTGGCAGTGGCATAGCTAAGGGGGGGCTTGGGGTCACCCCCCCCCCCCCCCCCCACACTGAAAATTTTGCCAACGCAGAAAATAATAGTATTACAAAGAAAAAACACTGAGCGCCCCCCACTGTAACAACCATCCCCCAACTCGCCCCTCTATGGAGACAGCCCTGGCTATGCTGCTGTTATCTAGTCACATGGGTGAAAGGCTCTATATGTAGACAGATAAAATCACGATAACAATTTTTCTGCAGTACTTCAAGACAAGCGTCCACTGGTTGGTTAGGTCATGGGCAACGGTGACAAACGCAACTTGAAGACAGCATCAGAGTATAACATTTGAAAGCCATCACTCTACATACACACAACTGTCTTCACCCTCATAATAAAAGAATATGGCAACGGAACTACATTATTTGTATAAATCCATACGACACAGTTCCTATCCAACACAGGGGAGACTAAAAAACTTTCCCCCTTTTCCAGGTGAACATTATGAGAAAATTCTCCCCACCCCTTACTCTACTAAATTCATCAATGGTGTTTGTATTTATTCTGACTTTAAACTCTAAAAACATTTCAAGCAGTTGACAAACTAATACAAGCGTGGCATACAGGCTAGAACTGATTAGCTGGGTACACGTAGCTATTTGAAGTCACTGATGTCATCAAATGCTGACCAATGCAGTCACTACATGTACATGACCATAAGCCATGCTATTCATAAGCGATGATGTAATGAGGCCATGAGGGCCCACAATGCCGTGGGTAGAAGTGAGGACATTTTGGATCAACACCAAAGCAGCAGTAAGTAACAAAACAAACGAGAGTATGTATAAAAAAACAAGCGTAACCTCTTACTATGTAGTACTTACATGTACATTTCATGAAAAAAAAAACATTCTGATTGATGTATTTACTAAAATCATTGAAAACACTGCAACTAGATTACAAAAACAGAAATAATGCGGTCTGGGATAGGTCGGTAGTCACATCCATAGTAGATTACATACAGGAATTGTGCACATTACAAAATCAGACACTCTATTTAACATAACGCCATGGTTTGCGGTGGAACGTAAGTAACGTATGGCCAGTAGTCACTGCCATTTTCAGTGAAGATTTAGAGCATGCCTGGTAGAAATTGGTAGCTAAACTGGATATTACAATGACACACCGGAGTTCTTTCTAGAAATGGACCAGTGGGACAAAAGTTTCCACAAATAAATCCTTTCAACTTCAACAAGTCAAACAGGACAAATTTAACATTCGGAATTTCTGCATCTTTATTAAGGTTTCTTTTTGGAGTACGCACTGTTATAACCTTTACAACAAAACAATGTGAAGACTGAAAGCAAATTTATTACTTGAAATTATCAATGAGGATAAATTTGATATTTCTTGACCGACAAACGCCCGACATATAAGTGGCCACCGAAATTATCACGTCTGCCATTTCATACTCAGCACTAATTATAATACAGACGAATCTGACCGACCTTTTATAAGCAGCATGAATACAGCCATGACAGGGGGTTGACCACTTCCGAACAGTAACTGTGCTTTGTATGATTGCAAGCATTGATTGTATTCCGGCACCTGAGCTTGGGGTTGACAAAAGGATGGTATATGGAAGCCCCCAGGCAATGGCTGCTTGTGTCGGACCAGTACAGGCTAATAACAAAGAAGATCGCATTCGTTTATAGCATGAGCTTGTAGAAATGTGCCAAATATTCGTCATCTGTTTTCTCTGATGTGTAGATGGTTAATAAACACCTCACAAAAAGTATCGAAACACTTGAATCAGACCCCATCATTTGAAAATTATAGCTGCGTAATAAAAATAAATGGTCCCTTTGAATTCCCAGTTTTGTCCCGAGCATTTTGACACCTCACATGTTATGATCCGACATCAATTACCAGAGTAATGATCATTTGAATGATCAAAGGTCGAATTTCAAAAATGACACTTAAGCCTTTTCAGCCGAGTACTGCCTTTATTCTTCGCGGAGAGCCAATGCTGTACCTCCTTTCAAAAGCGCCACATTAAGTGTCATTTTTTAAATTCGACCTTTGATCATTCAAATGATCATTACTCCGGTAATTGATGTCAGATCATAACATGTGAGGTATCAAATGCTCGGGACAAAACTGGGAATTCAAAGAGACCATTCATTTTTATTACGCAGCTATAATTTTCAAATTATGGGGTCTGATTCAAGTGTTTCAATACTTTTTGTGAGGTGTTTATGAAGTGACATTGTCCTGTACAGATCATGTGCGCTGACATCATATCTCCCATGATCCTTTGCAGTCTGCCGTCTTTGAATCCAACCACGCCACACTCACAACACGGTCTATGTGTGTATGCAGAAGTCGTCTCGTTACAGAGTCAAGCGGAGAGATTTAAACGCCAGTCAACTCTGCATATCTGTATCGCCCGACAGAGAGGGCTCATGGGAAACATACAGCATCAATACAAACATGGGAAGATCCTCTGTCACACCATGTCAGGCAGCACCATTCACAACAAAACCTGTTACGATCGTTTAAAGCTCACATCCCACGCCAGAACTCAGTACAAGCATTCACTCACTGGATTGTAAGTGCCCAACTGGAATACACGCTTGCTCCAAAAGAGGTATTCCAAACTAAACGCTGCAAGTTTTCAAACGCTCCCTTTAACTCTACGCATACCTTGGGATGCAGCACTCAAACCTGTCTGGTGGAAAATCACTTGGGAGTTTTCATACAAGGGGTAATGTATTATTAGTATTTTTTTCTTTCAATGACGAGGGACGGCGGCGGTTCACATCATGTTGGTGTGACCAGTCAACATGTAGATATTACTGGGAGCATTGGGGTTCTCTGTCGGATAACTCTTCAGGACGATTAGCTTCTCTGCCCCCAGCAGCGTGAACAGCTTGCTCTTGTCACATATTTCTTGAGTCACCTGCGATCAAAAAACCAGAGAGAACTCTTCTTTAATCACAAATGATGACAGTGTATATAAATACTGACAGTCTTGGAGTGATGCAGGAAAACTAGCCTCTCGCGGCGATTCCTGCTTCACTTTGGGGAAAAAGGAACACTGCGGAAATCGGGAAAGTTGGACTGTATTAAACGTGAAAACATTATTTGTCTGGCAACACCTCATTGACCGATATATATATATATATATATATATATATACAGGGTGGTCAAAAAAAACGGCACGGCATACTTCCACTACGTTTAGAGTCAAACCGTCTGTACCGATGGATGGAGAATCTTCCTAGAAGAAAAATGATACTAAGACCTCCCGATTCGGTCCAGTAGTTTTTGCCCCAGAGCCTATTTTGTGAAGCAAAGTCGGCTCACTTGGCCATTTGTTCCATGCAGAAAAGAGCATGATGATAGCATACTCGTTTATACCTCGGGACCAAATGACCCCTAACTTTGTTTCCCAAAAGAGGTTCTAGAACAAAAACTACTGGACCGAATCGGGAGATCTTGGTATCATTTTTCTTTTAACAAAATTACCCTTGCATTGGTATAGGTTGTTTGAGTCTCAGGGAAGTATGCCGTTCCATTTTTCTTTTTACCACCCTGTATATAGTGCCAAAGTGCTACACACCTAGGGCACCCCTCTAAACTTCCCAATGTTCAGAAGCAAAACCGGCATCTTCAAAATGACTTTATACAAGGATTTCCAAGTGATGGTCATTTACATTATAACAATATTCTACTTTTGAATGATCTTTCCAACCATAGAACGTTTAGGACGAATGCATTTGTAGCCCAACTGTGGCCGGCTCTGCATAAAATGCTATTATGTCACAAAATTTGAAAAATTAGTTATATACATAGTTGAATTTGTCGCATCCTAAGCTATAATTAGGTGTAGGTTTGACCCCTGTGGCATTTTGTGTTCTCGAGATATCTTGACATTTGTATACTGCTATTTTCCCAATTTAACCGAAGTGTGTTTAGAGATATAGGCCTTGAAACACAAAAAGTGCCAAGAAATAAGACAGAAGTAATTTTTATCAACATTTATTTTGTCATCTTTATTCATCAATATTAATGTTTCTGAAATAAATTCTGAAAATATAGATATAACAGAAGCCGACAAACCAAAAACAAAAAAATAACTTACGTGAAGATTTTTTCGCCCGCTTCACATAGAACTGCTCTGTGTGTGTTTTCACATAGTGCGACATAATACCCCTTATTGCAGAGCTGGTCACAATTACTGAGCGCCTCCAAGGCGATGCGTACCTTTAAAACGGACTCCTGATCATGTAGTTGCCAAGAACCCAAAAATTGCTTAGCATGGAAAGCCTTCCTTTGTAAAAACAGGATTACCAACCAAAAGTTCATGTCATGTATATTGCCTGTGACTGGTATTCAGCTGTTGTTTGCTTAGCATGGAGTTTTGGCTGGTAACCTGCTCCTGCTAAGCTAACTTTTGTGCTTAACCGCTCCATGAAATTGACCCCGTGACGAATTCCTCCGACCTACCTCGTTTGTCCTGAAGCTACGACCTTGCATACCATGCTTGTGGAATGCCAAGACGCTGTCCTGCAACACCACCAGATTCTCCACCATGAAATCAAAGTGGAGCTCGGCTAAGAGCTTCCGGCTAGACTTGGGCTTACCGTTCAGGTTGACCACCTTGACCTCTCCTGCAAAACAAAAGGGATGGGTGGGACAACTCATGATTGAGTAAGTCTTGGGGAAACGACATAGGAGACGGGTTCTTCTACACTCGGCATCTAAAGTTTTCCTTGACATTAAAGCCACCGTGTTCGTGCTTTTGTGGTGTATTATCCTGAAAAATTAATTTCCAAATAAAATTGCTAATTTGTTAGCATAGATAAATGAGTTTTCCAATAAGACATTCTATTTTTAACAAAATAATAAAATCGACCATGATAAGTAACAGAATTAACAAGTTACAAATTTTGAATTAAGAGCAGCACGCTCTGAATTTAAAAAGTATTATGTATATCTTAAAAGTATGTTTGTACTAAAAACTTCTTTTCACAATTGACAAATGTTCAATCCCAAAAGTCGGAACACATATAACGTGCACTTGAAAAAGTATTGGTCTACCCACTTATAAAGTAGAGGAAAAATAGAAGAAAAAAAAACAAAAACAAAAAAACTAACAGCTACAAAACTACTGTCTCAAGCACGCCATGCACAAAATTAAAACCCAGTCCACATACCGATAGACTTACTATCAAAGCAGACTAGCACGGTATCCTTCTCAAGCTGAGACACACAGACCACGTCCAGCAGTTTGTCCTCTGGAGGATGACCTACAAACCAGCTGGACGTCGTGTTGAGATTGATCAAGTCAAAGGATAGATGCTTCCTGTCTGCCCTAGAGACAGGGAGATGGTGAAAGGGAGAGGGTCAGAACAGGTAAAAAAAAAAACAGGGTCCACGATAGATGTCTCTTCCCTGTCACAGAGACAAAAATCACTTGTTATATTGTGTCTTATATAATATACTATAATTTCATTGGTCTAATTTTTTTCCTGGAGGCTTTTGGAAAGCACCGAGCACACAGTTGTAATCAAGTCAATCACAAGTCGGATCAAAAGCCAGATCACGTCAATCACAAGTCAATCACAAGTCAATCACAAGTCAGCTCACAAGCTACATGGGATGAACAATGACAAAGAAATGCTTTTGTTATATAGTGTATTTGAATAGCTTGTGAAGTGACTTGCGAAGTGACTTGCGAAGTGACTTGCGAAGTGACTTGCGAAGTGACTTGCGAAGTGACTTGCGAAGTGACTTGCGAAGTGACTTGCGAAGTGACTAGTGATTGACTTGATTGCGATAGTACTTACACCACATCAGGAAAGGCAAAACATTAAATTGACTGTGTGGTACACGCCGCTACATTGAATTCCAATCGGCCAGCCGACCCCAGGCTAAGTCATCTGTGCTAGTAAACAGGACATTGTGGTTTCGATTCCAACCCAATTACGCCTGTAATTTTTTTCTCACAGGCTCTCGTAAAGCACTAAGCATACAACGCTTCACACCACGTCAGCAAAGGGCAAACATCTCTTGTAATTTACATCATCCCTGATGCAAAATTCCATCTTAAAACTAAACACTTATCATGGCAGATTATTTGTCACAAAGGCCTGTAGATGCATGCAACCTAATTAAAAGGCAGAGAGCATCAGATGAGCAGGGCACCTGCCATGACAGAGCAAATTGACAAGATGTACATCTTTAGCTTACAGGCATGCAACTTGGAATTAACAAAAAACAGGGAAATTCCAATCTTTACAAAGACTTTGTACAGTGTTTTTCAATTTTCAATGACATAAGTATGAAGTGAAAAACGAAGAAATCAGCTGATCCGAGGAAAAGTTGCATGTCTGAGCTTTAGAGCTACCTACCCTCTGGCGACCCCAACGCAGACTATCGGGAACTCAGAATCTTGTCTGATCAGCATCTCAAAGACTTTGATCTCTGGAGGAAGAGGACAATCGAACACCTGCAAAAACAACAATAAAAACAGGCAATGTTAATGGTTAATGTCATGTTCACAATTCCTACCTCTAGTTTATTCAATTCTTTTTTCTTTTTGTAGCTCCGTACCTCGAGTGGCTTTTAGCCTTGTTCGAGGCAAACCTGCATAACAAATTTGATTACTAACATTTTTTGCTAAAACGTATAGGGACTGTTGTAGGCTTAACTAAATCAGATCCCATGTGGGCAGTCAGCCAACTTTTCAAATTGTTAAGTGTCAGTTCCCAGGGATGTAGTCGAGTCCATCACAAGTCCCTGCAAGTCCATCACAAGTCCCTGCAAGTCCATCACAAGTCCCTGCAAGTCCATCACAAGTCCCTGCAAGTCCATCACAAGTCCCGGCATGTCCATCACAAGCCGTCCAGTCCAAATTCCAATCACAAGCTGTTCAAATGAGCTTTGACAAAGGCATTCCTTTGTCATTGTTCATCCAGTTACTTATGACTGGCTTTATAAAAGGACTCCTGACTGGACTTGCGAAAGGACTTGTGAAAGGACTTGCAGGGACTCGACTACAACACTGTCAGTTCCTGAAAATTTCATCGGAATGAGATTAGAGGAAAATGACAAATCCACGAAACATTTGGAGGTGTTTGATTTGAAAACAGAATTTTCTACCACAGGATGATACAATTTAAAATTGCCCAAAAAAATAGGGTCATTAGATTTTTTAAAGACTTTCAGGAAGACGTCTAACTAAAAGACCTGAAATCAGGAAAAATCAGCGGTACTGCCGTTAACACTACATCTGGACAATATGAAATACTCCAACCATGTTCAACTACAGTTCCTGCCTGAACCAGCCAAGACTTGGTACGGTAAACCAGCCAGTCCTCTTACCTTAATCTGAAGGAATTTGTTCATGGGTTCATACCACTGCAGTAGGACTATACCGTTTGGGAGCGCCCCGCATAGGTACTTGTGACCATCGTATGGATTGCGAACTGCGACAGGAAAGAGATAATTCAGTTAGACGATAAAGTCTTTGCCGTTTAATCTGAAGTACACCCTATGTGATTCAACATCAACTCTTATGTATTTGTGGTTATTGCTATCACACGAGAACCGTCAAAAATGACTTGAACAGAGACTAACTACTTGAGTCAATCTACAAACCAGGCATGGGTAAGGGTCAAATGACATATCTGATGCTACGAGATGGGATTCTGGAATTAAAAACCAGCCTTAACCCTTTAAAGACGGATGACGTCTATACATGTCCAAAACAAAATTACTAGCAGGCCGGATGACATCTATACACGCAATCTCTGCAGTTTCAATCCATTGTTGGATTATCGTGTATGTTACGCTTGGCTGCACAAGCCTCTTAAAATTAAATGCATTTCAACTTGTGGAAATCTTTGCTGCGATTGTTTCAGGACGTCAAATTTGTTTCGTGTTTGCTTTTGCGTGAAGTATGAACCGGCCTTTATGATACAGGTACATAAGGCTACAACAAAAATGGTGGGTTCTTGAAAAATTGTTTGGGCGTATGTTACAGAAATACTCAGCAGTTGCCACTCACATTCCAAGATGGCATCCACATATGTAACCTCACTGGAAGTCCACCCTCTTTTAATGAGTTTTCTAAAATGTGTTCAGCTATACCAACTTTGCAGTAGTAATTTGACATCCTTATTTAAACTGGCGGTATTGGTAGAGGTACCGCTGTTTTCACTGAGGTACTGCATTCAGTTCTTTGTATCAGGCTTTTGAATGGAAATCCAAACTTTTTAAATAGTTTAATATGTAACTTGAGGTCGAAAATTGAGCGGCTTACCCATCAACTCTTCGTTGGGTAATGAATTCATTTATGGCAAATATCGCTTGGGTAAATTCACAAATCAAAATGAGGTCATTATGTGAGCCATCTGGCGGGGGTATACCAGTACCTAAAAGAAAAAACCAGTGGTACCGCCAATAATATCACCTATTAAATAAACATGTCAACCCTAAAATGCACGTTGACTCCATTCCTTTGAGTTCAAGCCGACTGTAAATTTATGGGACTAATGACTATCAAACTTCTACCTACAAAAAAACAGTCGGCTTTCCCGTCTATTTTATCGAGAGATTGTCAGCCTTTCACACTTCACAGCATACTGTAAGTTTCAAAATTTGGAATATAAACCGGCCGATATTCCATTTTGTTTATTTGGGCAAATTAAGTACATTTCGTACTGCTGTGTTATAATTTTCATGACTCAATCAAAATTAAGGAGCTTAGGAATTGTCGGCAATGAATTTCCATGACCCGCCGACCACAATTCTTCGTGAACAATGTCTGTGGGAATTTGCGTCGTCAGCGATATTAAAAAATGAACATTACTCGTTGGAGAATCGCAATCCAGGTAATTCCCCTTACCTATGCAGCAGCGAGAGCAGCCCTTGGTGTCAGGGACTTTGTGGCTGACGGCAAATTTCCTGGGGACCAGTTTGTCGGGGATACGCTGCAACCGGTCCCCAAGCTTACTCGGTATGTGGAAGCGGTGGAAGTTCTTGTCAATTAATGCCAGCAGGTTGTGCTGGTATAGGCTGGGTGTCTTCCCTGCAAAGTGACACAGATATTACAAGGGGTAAAAATAATCATAAATGGGTAAAGAAAGATTTCAGCAGTTTTTCTATACCCACCCACGTGACCAGGAGCAACATTGACACCATTTTTATTTCTATCATTTAAAATTTGCTATATGGTATTGTGGTTTTTTTACTTCAGACTAGCACCCTCTCGTACAAAGACACTGACAATTTGGGAGACTGTAAATATAGGACAAGATAGCTCAGTTAGTAGAGCGCCGGTACTGTGTTCCGGAGGTCGCAGGTTCGAATGCCGCTCCTGTCAGTTTTTTTTGTTTACTTTGAAAATTCATTCAAAATTACCTAGTTTCCTTTGTGGTTTGTTTGATGATACTTAAAATTTGAGATAATAACAATGACATTAAGAGCCTTTTTCTAATTAAAAACCCAGCTACTAACCCGTTAATGACATCATGACATTGTTGACGACATAAACATAGGTTGTCCTCCTTGGGAAAATCTGTTGAAAACAGAGAAACAATAATCAGTGTGACATGTAGAGTCAAACATCAAACGGTTGTCTTATGATATAGGATTTGACACAACTTGGGACGACGAAATGTCCGGGTGGTGTAGTGGTTCTTTCCTCGCCTTCCACCTCTGGTGACCCCGGTTCGATTCCCACCAGGTGCACTATGTGGATTGGGTTTTCAGTCCCCAACTGATTGCATGAGTTTTTTCAAAATGAAAATGTTCTGGGGTTCCCCATCCATCGCTGCTAAAACTGAAATTTCCTTCATCACTTGCTGTCCTTCAAAAACTGGGACCTGAGGGAGAACAGTGCTAATGCACTGATCAGGCTACCCAGGATAAATCAGATATCAATAAATTCCTTACCTGATCCATGACTCCTTCGTGGATCTGATTTAAGTTGAATGTGTATATGCCCTCCTCACAGGCAAAGATTATGTACTGATCTACAAGCAGGGGGAAAAAATGCTAAGGAATTAGAAATATGGAAGTGAGAAATCGGCTTGAAGAGGAGGAGGAATGGTAGGCAAGCCAATCCTGCTCTGAAGTTCAGTCTTTTTTTTGTGGGGTATTTTTTTTTACTACTGCGAGGTAACTTTCCGCTAAATGTAATATTTCTGTATCTGATGCTCTCTCTGTTTTACTTTATCATTTTAGCAAAGTTCGTGCCAGGCAATGAATTCAATTTTTCCATCCATCGAAGAGCAAGTTCCATCAAGGACTATGGGTGAATGTGATGCGATCAAGCAAAATCAGTCGGAACTCGGCAATCCTTGTTTTGAGATATGGGCCAAAATATGTTCATAGGGGTGGAAAAATCAAAATTGACTTTTTAACAAAAACAAAAGGGAAAAACATTCTTCTTTCACATGAAAATATGACATGTATTATAAGTGTGCTAAAAATGACTCAATTAAAAGTACTGTAACTTTAAACTTGATTTTCTCAGTTTCTTTCTTTTTAATGTGCCGGTGTGCAAATATTTGTTACTTTTTAACCAAAGGTCGTATTCACATGGGGTTTTCACTATTAAATATGGAGCTTGAAGTACGCTACAAAATGAATATGTAAAAATCACAAAATTGACCAGGGCCTACTTCAGACCGATTTTGCTTGATCGCATCACAAATATTGTTGAAAGTTGTTGGACCGACTTTCCCCGCATGCTGGAAAGTCAGCCACGTCTACTTAATAACTATCAGTTATGGCAAGTATTCAGTGAGATTTCATTTTTTTAAGTTTGGAGACAAAAAAGTAGGGAAAAAAAGAATTCCAAGAAAAAGTAGGAAAAGTAGGAATATTTGAAAGCCTGCAGTTGCTCTGAGTAGGATATATCCTTGAACGGTTGTCCTACCTCTTGTCTCTGGATGAACCCAGCTCGTTGAGCTATAGACGAAGAGTGGACACTCATTGAACACTTTGGAGAAACAGGCTCCCATCTGCAACACGAGAGAGACATGAATGGGGTTAATGAACTCTGGCCCAGTCTATTTGCCATTTGATTATGTACTTACTGCCAAACATGGTTTTCTTAAAATTAACATATTTTTCAAATTTTTAAGAACAGTTTCCAGCTGGATTATGCCATTCTGCAGTCGGTGCCCACACAATTCACTGCTCATAGAGCCTACATCCATCTCACTTTATAAAGGCTAGCTTATAGTCGGTCGCGCAATGGTCGCACGACTGAAAAATTGACGCCCGGTTTATCACACATGCGGTTTATAGTTATCGCTGAAGTGCCAGCAACCAGTCACCGAAGGACGCTGGCGACGTCACTACAGAGTTCAAATGACTGAATTTTAAAAATGGTCGCTGACCTCACTTTCCATGATTGGACCATTAGAATTGCTCAGCCGGTAAAAAAAACCGATGAATATGCAAATTACATAGCAGCAAACAAAATGGAGGATGGCTTTTTTTGTTTGAAACAAGCCTTAACATTAATTGGCTTTTTCAACAGACGGCGCAACTTTAATAATCCAAATTTCTGCTAGACAATTTCAAAAAAAAAAAAATAACGGTTTCCAACGTTATCCAAATTTTAAAATGTCACAAATAAAAACACAACGACCCATTTGCTTCTAGAAACTGAGGGAACACAGTCTTGGTCCGGCTCTTGAAGCTGAGCAAGCTAACAAAACAGTCGAAAATTCCCTTAAATTACTGATGTTTCTATAAAACTTGCTATTTAACTTGCAACTAGGGCCTATTTCTTCCCTTTTGCCAATGCATGATCATAACCTAACAATTGAATTTAGTGCACACTACGCGTATGTTGCACGCTTTATCGCGAATGCACGCAACAACTATAAACTGCCCAAAACCGGCTTTAGTGTCCGCCGACCATCAGCGTCTGGCATTCACCATCGCATGACCGACTATAAACCGGCCTTAAGGAGAAAACACAGGTAATACCCCACTAACTTCAGATGCAAAATTTTCTAAAAAATAATGGCGCAACGGTAGAAATCTCCACATGCAGGTTAGCTAGCACGACTTGGCCATGAAATACCTCCGAGGTGAGCAAAGTTTTTTTCTGCGATAGCTAGCACAACTTTTCTGCTAACTGTTAAGCAATGCCACTTTCTTAGTGCTCAGCAGACAATTTATGCTAACCAAAGCAACAACTTTTTGCTAGCTTAGGTGCTATTTCACGGCCTAGTCCTGCTGATGTCTGGAGATTTCTATCGTTGCATCAATATTTTAGGCAAATTCTGCTTCTGAAGTGAACCAACTCTTTTTTCTGCTCAAAGCTTACAGTCTCTATGGAATGGACGGAGATTCTGTTAGCGGTAAATTGTGTGCTTTGCAACCCTATATTAGGAAATGAATGGCAGGATTATTCAGATCTATGCATACTGCGATTTGGGACAAGCAGGACCTTATGGGAGAGAGGAGGGGAACAAGAGTTGGTAGATCGATAACACCATACTATCAACGACTCTCAACATTCTCCCAACGGCTCACTTGCAGATCTCCCACTTACTGGTACTTTGGGTGTTGGTGGCAGGCCATTACACATCTCCGACACCTGAGGCTCCAGGAACTCATTCCGTAGCCGCCGTGGGGGCACCACGGGCGGGTCTGTGTCCAACTCAGTGTTTTCCCCATTCGTTGTGGGTGCCCGACCATTGGGGCGCGGGGCCACCGGCGGAGGGACTCGACCCGAGGGGCTGGACGCCCGAGCTGGTGGGGAGGTGGACACCGAGTTGTTGTTTTCAACTTCCCTGAAGTGGACCGACTTTTGCTACGAAGAAAAGTTTCGGGGGAGTGGTTATTTTAGAGGTGGGGTTCTGAATGAGTGAACAACTGCAGTTTAACTTCTTGTGTCTGATAAAAAAACAGCACCAATATTTTTTTCGACAAGGTGGTCTTTGTATGGGTTGATTTCAACTGATAAATTTGACAATTAAGAGAGCTGAATAACACTGTGAACCCTTCGATGTGATCACCTTTTTAAAATAGAAAGTAGATCAGGACGACTTGCAAATTAAAATTGTTGTTTCTGCTTGTAACTCAAAAAGCAAGAGAGCAACTTTCCGTTCACTTTGTGCTACCAGGTCATACCCACTCCACAGTATATAGTTCAGGACTCCACACAGCACGGTTTAAAACACTGCAAACCCTTCACACTAGAATAACTAAAGAGTTTTGTATCATACAGATTGCAACAGAACTTTTTCTCAAGAGTATATGAGGGTTAAGGAGCGAATATGTTCATTGTGTTTTGTTTTAAACTGAGTATACTAAATATGACTCTGATGCTGAAGAATAAAATGCATCACTGTACTAACCTTTGGTGGGAGGGGTGGGCCTTCTTCAGTTTGTGGCAATGTTTTCCTGGGGGAAAAAAAAAATTAAAATTATTTTTGAAACAATACAAAACAATGAAAGGCATGAACAGACCTTCAACTCAACACAATGATGATTTATGCTAATAGACCTTTTTCCAGTGACCTCACACCGGAATGGTCACACTACAATGGAAAGACGGAGGTTGATTCTAAAAGTGACCTTCATAAAATTCCTGCATATTTTATCTAGAAGAGGTTGTTGATTGCAACAATTCATACAAAACTGACTATCATCTGGTAGGGCTGTCCCGAATATACCGAATATTCCAATATTTGATCATCAATCAAATATTCGAATACCCTTTTGCCGGTTCGAATATTTGATAAAGTATATATGCGTGTACATGTATGGATACGACTCTGATGCTATTTTAGTAGAAAAGTTAGGGCGCTTATTTAGCAGTGTGAAATGCCGTATTTTTCTCGACGGTAACTTTTTGTGGACGGAGGTTTATTGTTCCCGTCCATAAGACCTGTGACAAAAATGCAGGCTAGAGTTTGGTTTCTTGTTATACGTACCCGTAATGATCTTGATACAACAGGCGCATGTAAAAAAAAATGTCGATCGGGCGGTCCATAATATTGATCGCTGCATGTAAAACACTGGCGTGCTTTGCGTGCAACTTTTTACCGGCACAGCATGCAATTGCAACTGACGCATAAACAACTTGACCGGTGCGTATCGAATATCTGAATATTCGGTCAAACCTAGTTTCGAATAATTGAATACTAAATTATTCGAAAATGAACAGCCCTACCATCTGGTTCTGCGTTTGCAGTGAATATCTGAATGTGGAATCTTATAAACAAGTACTTCCCTCACCCATCCTGCATCAAAATATTCACAACAGGCATCATGGCTTTTGTACGCTTTCACAGTTTGCTTGGTGAATTTACAGTCTATTTACAGTCCAATTGCCATACTCCAATACACATATATGATCAACGGTCACATGCCATAGCCCTGAAAATCTCCGAAAACCTCTGGAAAATAATGCTTTGAGATTAAATATGGATCTGATGTCTTCAGTGCATTTAATTTTAATAAATAACCGCAACTCTTGTCTGTCTGCAGGTGTTAAACGAGTGGGTAATGAGCCCAGGAGACTGTAATTTTTGTTTGAATCACATGATAGTTCCGCGGTGGACCACACCATATGAAACACTATCTGTTCATATGGGTCAAAAAATGATCTACAGCAACAGGTGCCACACTCAACGAAAGAAAAGTGTTTTTTAGCTTCATTGTAACTTGGTTGCTATGTAAAGGAAAATGGTTATGGAATGGCAATGGAATACATTGAAATAGGAAACGGATGGGAAACGGACTGAAATGGGATGGGGAAATAAAAACTGGAAAATCCTAATGTCGCCCAAAATTATTCTTAGGGCCAAGTACATGTAGCAAGCCCACTGAGCTATAATAAATAACACGCAAATTAAATAAAACTCGGGATGAATATGCTCACAATATCATACACATAAGTGTTGCTTTCAAAAGTTAAAATAACTACAGGCAGGGCTGGAAATTCACACTGGAACAGTGGGCCAAGTCCAGTCATTTTTTAGGCACTGGGTCTTGCAGACTCAAAGATAAACTTGACCAGTGGGCTGGTGAATTCTCTTTCAAATAAGCTCACACTTTTCTGAAAAAATGAATCTGGGATGTCACTATTTGAAAGAATGAAATCTACCTTGTTTAATTTCATTCACTTGACAGATGTTCAATCATTGACAAGTTGGGGCTACAATGGTAAAATAGTGACCTTTGTTTAATATTGACCAGTACTTGGCAGGCACAGGTGGCCAGACTTCCACATACCATCCTTTTGTAAACCCCAACTTTGGGTGACTGAATACAATTAATGCTTGCAGTAATACAAAGCATAGCTTACTCAGACCCCTGCCATTAATGCAGTTTGAAAAAGACCACCTGGCCGGTAGTCATCTATCCATTCATGTTTCAACTATATTGTTCTTGAATGAGAGTGTAATGAATAGATGGAGCTTTTTCAAACAAAGCTTTCTATTCACAAAAAACAGAGGGCTCCAAGTGCCATGAATGGGACCACTCTATTCAGTGTGGTGCCTATTGTTTGCCTTTACGCTTGGCTGCACAGCCGTTCTTGGCATACCCATGGCCCTCCATCAATGACAGCTGCTCAGAAGGGGTTAATTACATGGACACATTCATCTGGACCATAACAGTTTGGTTGGATTTGTCTATAGTTAACCCCTTGAGTATGGTTATCATAGTGAGGCGTCCGGGTGCAGGGCGGCCTGTGCAGCCAAGCGAAACAGCCACAATGTGCTTGTGCAGTCAAGCGTAACATACACAATAATCCAACAATGGATTGAAACTGCACAAATAGCGGCAAATGGCGTCATCCGACCTGGTGCCACTGTTATTTTTTGCGCCATTTGGCATCATCCATACGCAAGGGGTACAGTCCATGTATACCTTCCACAGAATGCCCTTAGCAAATTTGGATAGACACTGGTCTTGAAAATTATTTTAGTCTAGTGAATCACAAGCACCTCTAATCCAATGGCCGGTCTAACGGATATTTGTATGAAATTCAAGCCCTTCCAATAGGAATTCACACTTTAGTAATCTTCACTTTGCTGTGTGTGACATGCATGAGTGCCTGTGTGACATGCATGAAAAAAAACTTCCAATCAACATTCATAATTTGCAATGAAACATCATTGTCCATTTTGAGTGGACAGTTGGTTACTGTGTCTTCTGCTGTTCTTTTACCTGGGGGGCCCCTCTTTGGTTGCATTCCCTGCCTCCTGTCTCTCCGATCTGGTTGGATAAGGGCAAGGTGAAAGAAAAAAACAGGCAACGCAAACATAAAACACAACAGCCAAATGTCAAATCCCGAACCAGTGCAAACGAACGGAAGAAAGAAACCCCAGCAGAGATGCAAAAAAACAAAGCCGGACTTGGGAAACCGGGTGAAGAAAACAGGTTTTCAGTTTGCAGGGAAAGGAAGGAAGGTGCATATTGGGGTGCCAACATCTTTATGTTCAGAGCTGCCAACCTTTTAAAACTCATTTCAGTATTCAGAAAGCCAAAAATCAGTATTTTACTAAGAAAATCCGTATTTTTCATTATACGATAAAGTATTCCATGCTGTGCATACAACGTCTAGCAGCCCCCCATGCACGGTGCGTTACCGTAACACGTTGGCCACACGTGGAATTATCCACACAGCCATTTATCACACACTCGACCACTGGTCCACTTCTTGTCGCAATTTGTCAAAAGTTTTGATTGAAATAAATGACTATCCTTGTTGATCCAACTGTTTGTTGGTTATCGGCGGGATTTTGTGGGCAAATCTTGTCAAGTAAAAATCCAAAAATCATTTTGCAATTGCATGTACAGTAAGAATGCCTGTCTAGCTACTGGACTTGATACACAGGCTTTCTTCACTACACGCAGACTATGAATTTCGGTGTTGCATGATTTAAAGTCCCCCAAACAACGGACTCGCTAGGCACAATACGCACGCTCAAAAGGTTTTTCCCATATGATGAGTCCATACGCATGTACATACGCAGCCGAACATCGACAAGACATACATGTATACGATCTTTGTGTACACCAAATGATTCAGACACGGCCTCAAATAGCACTAGCGACTTAAAACTCGGCGTTGTCCGCGCAGCGCTGGCCAAGGAACAAAATGTACATGTGCGGACGGACTTAAAAACGCGGAGTCACACAAAAAAACAAAGCAGGGAAACAAAAAGTGCGGAAAACAGCGAAAATTTCACATGCCCGATTATTATGGTCGGATTTCAAAAAATCCGTATTTTTAAACCCAAATCCGTACTTCCGTATTTCTCATGAATTTCCGTAAGAAATACGGAAAATCCGTACTGGTTGGCAGCTCTGTATGTTCATGCATATTTTTAGTGAATTTCAGAAGTGCAACGGGAAGGGGGCGGGGGAAGAAACACTGGAATTGCACAAATGTTGTCTAGCATTTCTAATCAAGAACACAAAAATTGACTGAAATAAAAATAACCAAGTATTGAAAACATTGTTTTGTTGACATAAAACAGGAGGTGCCGAATTTAAGCATAAAACCATATTCATATCATTCGATAAGCACTTAATCATGTAAAACAGGGGGTTATGTCGAGTTTGTGTTTAAAAAAAAAATAAAGGGTTTAAAGAAGAAAAGTTTTGCGAATAGCCGGAAACAAATATCAACCCAAACTAAATAAAATAAAACCAATCTGGGAAAGGGAAAAAAAAGGTACTTACTTTTTGCCATGTTCGTACTGGTGCTCAAGCTCAGAAAAGTTGTTAGTTTCATGGCCCCTGTGTGTCAGGCAGCAGACATGCAAAGCACAGTTAGAGGGTTACGCAAAATAAAAATATAAACCAACATGGAAAAATTGATCATTTTAATAATTAACAAAATAAATGGAGATTAGTAAGTAATAAGCATAAACCGAGGTAATCAACCTGAAGATCTCAATATTCACTGTCCAGCAACAAGGCCGGATTGTTGCTCAAAATTCGGGCCGCTATTTGGACACCGACCTTCCTTGCGAATCCCGCCTCTGATGCACCTTGGTGCACTGAACGAGTTTAAGGTTTTTCTTGGGGGCACAATTTACAATGAGAAAAGTCAACAGGTTCTCACGGAAGAACGGAATAAAACACACTCTTACTAGATGTACAGTGCTTTGTACAACTACTGGGTAACTGGGCAGTAGTTGAGTCCCAATCTGAGACCAATGCCAAAACTGTAAAAAATAAATTGGAGATTTGCATACGTCCAAAATAGAAAAAGGTGGATATTAAAAATATGTTTAAAAACAATATTTAGAAGAGAAAAAAGTCTACTTCTTTTAAAGGCGCGGAGAGTATATCTTTAACTATCAGATGGGGACAACCAAACTAATTCTTTATTATCAAGTACTTTGAGGTCCTAAATGTCCTTAGTATGTGTGAACATTTGAGAAAAGGAACGTATTTTATCGTTTTTAGAGAGGATACATCTCAAAAGTTGTAACGTTCCTGTTCCCAATGGAACAATCCATTCGGGAACACTGCATGTTCCCATTGGGAATGCACTGTGTTTCCGGTGCATTCTCAAATAATAAAGCGTGCATGTGCACTTTTCCCATACGGGATGGCAGAGTGTTCCCAGACTGTTCCCATTGGGAATGCACTGTGCTCCCGGTGCATTTCCAAATTAGAAAGCATGCATGTGCACTTTTCCCATACGGGATCGCGTAGTGTTCCCAGACTGTTCCCACTGGAAATGCACTGTTTCCGGTGCATTCCCAAATGAGAAAGCATGCATGTGCACTTTTCCCGTACGGGATCACGAAGTGTTCCCGGGCTGTTTCCAGCGCATTCCCAAATGATAAAGCGTGCATGTGCACTTTTCCCATACAGGATCCCGTAGTGTTCCCAGACTGTTCCCATTGGGAATGTTCTCAATGGAACATTCCACGCAAATGTTTCTATATACGGAACCACTTCAATACATAAACACAACATGCATCCTATATAGGCATGTACAGTACATGTACACACTGTACATGCAAGCAAGCCATCACACTTTGTTAGACTGGAACACAAATTTCTAGCAAAACTGTCTGGATTAATTCACAAGTGTTCAAACATGACAATAGAAAGAAAAAAATCACCGGGGGAGGAAGGTGTGTGTGTGAGGGAGAAGTAAAGGGTGTGCGAGGGGGAAGTAAAGGTGTGATGGATCCAGGGAGGGGTACATGCACTGGGTGCAACTCAAACAGAATTCTTGCACACATCAAATCCCTACCAATTCTTGTCGGTGTCGTGTGAATATCAGACTCCCTAAAATCTGACTTGTTGGTTTTACTGCGCATGCTCAGTAAGCCCCCGTATACCAAACAATGAGAAACATAGGGTAAGGAAGAGGGTGGGGATTAGGGTGAGAAATAGGTTTAGGGTTTAGGGTTTAGGGTTTAGGGTTTAGGGTTTAGGGTTTAGGGTTTAGGGTTTAGGGTTTAGGGTTTAGGGTTAAGGATAGGGTTAGAGTTGGTCTTGGGATGAGGTTAAAGAGGTTATGCCGATGCCAAAAATAAACTATTGTCTTCATTATAAAAATGCCATTGTGTTGCAATGCATCATGGGTAAAGAGTCGGATATTCATGGAGTCGAATATTCATATGACACAGGAATCACTAACTCTAACAGTCCCAAATCTTCCAAATTTGAATATGATTTTGCATGCACCCTTGGGAGTTAGGGTTAAAGACCCTACCATGTCCATGTTTTTTGGATGTGGCACCCCCCCCCCCAAAAAAAAAATTTAAAAATGTATAATTATAAAACTGAATTGCTAATTTTTAGCACGAACAAGCAAAGTTACTAGTTTCCAATGAGACTTTGAAATAAATCACCCCACAATTAGTAATGAAATAATGTCACCTTTTAAATTAGAAGCAGCTCCAGAGCTAGAAAACGGCATACATGTACTTGTAAACTACCGCAGTGTCTGGAATTTGTGGGGGGTGAGTTTTTGTTGTTTTGGCGGGGAAGGGGGGGTCTCATTCAGATACATGTACATGTACATTGCTGGTCTGGTACCCTTTATCAAAATGTACAACTGGAGTTTCATCCAAAGGTTGGAAGGGTCACTAGAGGCTCAGCTACTGCAAGACTCTTCTGTTATCGTTATTTTGTATTCATAAAATGTCACCCTATGATTCGCAGACATACACGTAGCTTGAATTCGGTCTGGACCTCTGAAATGTAGTCACTTTAGAAACGTGTCTTTTGAGGACAGTAATGATTTCTATATCTTTCTACAGCAACTGTAAGATTGTAAGAAAATGTTTCCAGGCACAAAAACATTACTCAATTTGGCAGTATCCAGGGCAACCAGAGCCAAGTTGCCAAAGTTGTAATTTTCATATTAATCAGCCTCTGGTATTTACAAAACCTCTGTACATGATCTTGGCCTAGTTGCATGGTTCAACATTACTTTTAAGCCATTCTAATATATGCAGATATATGCTCAATTCTGTGAGAAGACCATTCAATAAAACTATGAGATGGCAGCATGGTGCCTCTCCCAATGTTTTGAAAAAAACATCTGAAGGAAACTTTTCTTGTCATACTAAAATTGGCATGCGCAGCTTTTAAGTTCTTGACAATATTTTAAGTTTTCATTAATTGTGAAAAACTACGTATCAGCAATGTATTTTTGGATGAATTCATTTAACTTTCCTGAGAAATTTCTTCCTGCAAATGATGCTGTCTTGGCAAGCCTTTCCCATACAATGCAATCACAGCTTCAAGGGAGAAATGCAGAATTAAACAAGGGTGGTATTCTCAAAATTCAACCCCACGCAAATGTAAACGCTCGAAGGTATTACCTCGAGTTACCCCTTCTTTAACCCTTAGAAGCCGGATGACGGCAATAGCCGCAAAAAACTGCCACAGGCCGGATGACGTCTATACACGCCATTTTCTGCATTTTCAATCCATTGTTAGATTATTGTGTATGTTACGCTTGGCTGCACAATAAACATTCTGCACTTCCCCCTTACAATTTGTATATCAGCTGATTAAATTGAGGATATTGCAAGCACACAAAAACAGTATTACATGTATTATGGGCGAGTTAAGTGTATCATGAAATAATGATATGCTGTGGTGGAAAACAAATGGGGGAAAAACACACATGGAATTACAAAGGACAAACGTGTGAAATGAAACACAGGGATGGAAGGCATGCAGTGAAATCTCTTCAGCAGAATTATGATGTTGATTTAGGAAAACATGCCACAGAGAGAGAGGGGTCCAGAATGTGTCTAAAGGTTTTGTGAAGAAACTGCAAAAGGTCTCTCGAGGTGTCCATATAAAGCCTGTACAGCTAAATATTTGTCTGCAAAAATTGTCTCTTACTGCCCAAATAACAGGTTGGGAGACCACCAACATAGGGCAAGATAGCTAGCTCAGTGGGTAGAGCATCAGTGCAGTAATCTGGTGGTTTAAGGTTCAAATCCCACTTTATTCTGCCAGTTTTCTTTGTCCACTCAAAGAACTAGGTTCCCAGGTTCCAAGGTTCCTTAACCTGTCAAGTGAACATTGCCTGGAAAAGAAGTGTCCATCTCTAATTTTGCTACGATTTTCCCCAAACACAGACCATCCCCATCACCCAAAAAAGGTGTCAATATTATCTTTGAGATTGACGAAATTAGTCAGGGATTTTGTTTATTGTCAAGTTTCTTGCATTATGTGTTTCAAAAGAGATTCATTACCCACTCTTCAGGGCAGAGCCATCTGGGATTTTTGCTGTATTTTGTTCCCATGTTGGGGCCCTCACTTACGCTAAGTCAACTGAAACTATAAAACCAAAATAATGTTATAGAAACAGCAAAAAGCTACTTTCAGAACTTTTAGAACAGAGCATTTCTGAGTGACATTTTCACCAAAGCCAAATTCCATTCCCAGTGATCCAATTTTCCCAGTACCAAAGGACTCGACACAGAGACTCTAAACACTGCAGATTCCTCCTTAAACCTTTGGACTAGAATTCTGGATCCCTTATCTACCTAGAATGACTGATGGATTAAGAGAATGGGTCGGGGGGGGGGGGGGGGGGGTGGGGGGAGGGGCAAGCAGTATGCATACCGTTTCTGCAGCTCCTCCGCCACTGATCTCAGTAAACTCCTTTGGAGAGATAGAACGAGAGGTGGGAAGATTGGAGCATGGGTTATACTCTCCCGATGGTCAATGTATCCCCATGTGTACACGGACCATGGGATGGATAGATGCAATTATGGACAATTCTGTGGAAAGCACAGGCTTAGCAAGAGGAGCCTCTGGGTGCCTTTTGGACACCCCGTTTGGAGTTTGGATACCCCGTTTGGAGCTTGGACACCCCGTTTGGAGCTTGGACACCCCGTTTGGAGTTTGGAAGCCATGTTTTTCAGCAAATTTGGACACACCATTTCACAATCCGGGCTGCAACCTTGAGCAAGTTCGATCGTGAACAATTTGTTAACCAGTGGTCGATTCGTGACGTACCTTAGTGCAAAGGATAACCAGTCAAACTTGTACATCCAATATTGCTATTGAAAACCAGTGCAACCTTGCCCTGTAGCTTGGCTCCAGATGGTCGACTAGACGTCTACTAGCCAGCATTCAGGTAAAGCATTGAGTTTTCGCTTTTTGGGGAGGCGGGGCTAGAAAGCCTGACCTCACCATCCTCGGTAAATCAGTTTTAAGGGTCTGAATTTACTCGAGAATAGTTCTGAATTATATTAGTTTACTTTTCAAAAGAGGCAATGCAATTGTTTTAGTGCCATACAGACAGAAATTTCAGCTGTGCACAGAATTGCCCATAGCCTTCCATGTACACATGTAACATGTAGTTTGACTAGCTTGAAAGCAAAGGGCATTAGAATGTGTACTGCCTTCTTGGATAACTGAACAAATAATAAATAATAGTTTGCATGGGCAGTTATCTATATTAATTTGCTTTGTTGGTTCAAGAAGATCCCATATATACAAAACTAACACAAGTAGAGAGCACCCTTTTCCAACGACGTAATTCTAACCAAAGCAAAGTGTTGCAGTGGAGATACATGTATATCCTCTATCAGTGAATATAGTCCTCAATTACATGTTCATATTAGGAACAACAGTTTCCATTCATACACGTACATGTATACATGTATATCTACTTGTATGCTACTTTTACATCCAAAAAGTTCAAATTAAATTCCAAAAGTAAATTTTGACATTTAACTGGAAAAAAAACCCAAAGAAAACGAAGACGGGGCAGATTTATTGGTAAATAAAGTTCTTTTCATGCTTTTTTTTTGTAAAATAAAACTTTTATTTGCAGGCATGACCAAACAAAAAATTTTATAGCGCAATCCTTTTGCAAATGCAAAAAATAAACCGATTTCTTGATGGGAATTTGACATTGGACATTTTATCAAGGTGGATTTCATAGAAAGATTGTCTAGTTTTACAAGACAAATGCAAATAAGAGAGGGAATATGTTACTGCATTTGTTACCAAAGAAACATTTCTTCTCTGATATTTTAGCTGGGCGAGAGATTTCTGGCAAGAAACGCATGGACTACTGTATATGAGGTACGGTATATGTACATGCTGCGAGGACGAACAACAGAACATTTGGTGACAGATATTTAACAATCACGTCAATGACTGGAAGGCGGTTTCAAAACTAGCAATACATGCACGTGCTGAAGAGCGCAAGCAATGCCACTTCACAGACAGTGTTCTCACAAGTTGTGATCACATGGGCCATATTTTTGAGTGAGTGAGGGTGCTGTAACACCACCATTTTGGGGGGTACACAGAGTCGTGATTTCACACTTGGTGTAATTGTTCACCTACATGTATAACCCTAACCCTCCAGGGTATAGCTAGAAACCCTGCCAGACGCATCAGATTGCATACTTTGTCACATTGACTTGTGTGCAGAGTGCAGCAAGGTCAAGCTGTCACCACAGATGCACTGTGCTGCGTCTGGCAGGGTTAGGGTTAAGTAACCAAACTTCAATCACAAAATTACAGCTAGTTAAAATGTGACTTTTACACCAAAGCAATGTTAACTGCAATACCCGTTTATTCACTTCTGTTATTACCCCAAAAATGGCGTCCCCTCATTTGCAAAGAAATATGGCTTATTAGGCAATACCTCAAGGAAAGCAGACAGATGTGACGTTTTTGTGGACAGGCGTGTCCTTTATACGGATTGGCCAAAATTCCGGTCACAAACATTGTAAGTTGTTCATACTGTTGTGCTAAATTTCTCACACAATAGGAACACACACTACAATTTTTTTGGGGGGGTGCTAATTCAGCATATGGTAAATCTTTCCTATCAGTAAACTTTCATTAGTCAAACATTGTTTTGAAGCCACAAATCATCTTCATACTGAGACAATGAACTCAAGCCAAGACATGTTCCGTGTTGGTCCTGTACAATGTAAAACCCTTTCCATGGTGAAGCCCCCAAAGTGTTCTCATTCAGTTCTGTGTCATTTCATGAAGATATACATGTAACTTACAAAAGAAATGAGGTCTATCTGCAGGAATGGAGGACTTGGGGTTGAACAAATTGAACATCTGTGATCAACTCAACACTGTATGCTGTCTGATGGCATAGTTGCTCAATGCATAGAATGGTAAGGGCAGTGGTTCACACTCATGCAGCGAGGAAATTCTTCAGGTCCTCTTGGAGACTTGGAGATTTCAACCTTTTCTCTAAAGCACCTATACTTCATAAACCTGTCCCATCATATTCAAGGGGCGTGCATTTGATTACAGCTAGTCTAACTTTAGCTGTGGTTAGGCCCAGTTCTGCGGGAGAGCTTAAGAGTTGGGGGATGGGGGTTAGGGGCTGGTATCATACCATCCCATCCCTCAAGACATACGTTTGTTTTGCTCTGCAAATTTGACTTTTTGGGGTCCATGATTTTGATCACACCTCCCAACATTGCTTGACTCTCCTTGGCAATTTTCCTTATCCAACACAAACTAGTCAGTTAAAGTCTCCCCCTCCATTTGGCTTAAGGAATTGTAGGCTGTGATGTAAATGGTTTATGAATACAGTGACTACGAGCCAACTGCAGAGGCTTGCCTGCTCAATGAGGACTTATTATGGCTCAAGTTAGCGGCTTCCTCTGGTGAAAGCCCAAAGTCTTCCAAGAGGTACAAATACGCTTAAAAGGTACAAATGCGGCAAATGGTTCTGCAATGATGGTGACCTATTGAGAAATAAAGATTCGGATGCTTTTTTGTGTTGAAGTAATTTATCCAGACTTGGAGCAGAGAAAAAACATTGGTGCGTGCCCAGGCCAAAAGAAATATTCACTTTCAACTGTGATGTCATCGGCAGAAAAAAGTTATTGCCTGCCACGTCCCAGATGTCAAGAACTGTGTACAAAACACATAGTGCATGCAAGTACAGGGGCATGTCAAACAATAGGGACCATTAGATTTGATACGCGTACAGGATACGTAGGCGGCTCGGAAAATGTCGCCTATTAAATCACCATTTTGCATTGTTATTTCATCTGGTACACTATCGGAAATTTACTTCTCATATCAAAATGTTGAAATGCATAATGTGAGACTGATAAAATTTCAACTCTTAAAAGGCGACTTTTTCCGAGCTGCATACGCATCCCGCACGCGTATCAAATCTAATGGTCCCTAATGTTTTTACTGCGGATGACGTCACGGCCAGCAATTTGTTTTTGTGGTTGGGGAACTCCTCGTCAATATATATTTCTAAACACAGAAACACATCCAAATCTTTCTCTCTTGTGAACAATTTTTCTGTGAAAGTTTAGGAACAGGCAACAAGAAATTGCATTAAAGCACTGGTGCAGGGCTGACAAGCTGACAGGCATGCAGGCAAGCATGCAAGGACAGAGCCGCAATCGACACCGGCGATAGCTGACTTACTTTCTATTGTCCACCTCGTTGTCATTGCTAGGAGCCAGCTGACTGGACGGTAACCGCCGGGGGTCCCTGGGTTGTGGCACAGGTGGTCGGACATGCCCCCTCTGGGGCTCCTTGCTTGGTTGCCGTCTGGCCGGCGCCCAGTCCTCAGACATCTGGTAGTCGGGATCACCCATGCTGTCCATGTCGTCGTCTTCAGGCTTGGCTTTGGACGGCGAGTTCTGAGGCGCGATCTCAACGGCGTACTTCACATTTTCGGCTAGTGTTGAGTGAGTATAATATTAATATTCCTAAATCAAATGTCTTTACCAATCTAGAATTTCTCTGATTAATGAGCCAATTAACTACTGCTCACACATTCGAACCATGTACCTTAGGAAACTCCTATGGAATTTTGTGCAACAGTGTCTCAGCCACACCCCTTTGACACCTGTGGAATTTGGTGCCAGACTGTTTTGCCTAATTTAGGCTTGAAATGTTCTGCATTGAATGTTAGTTTCATTAACCCTCCTATGCACCTGGCCAAAATCGACTCAGTTGTTGTACAGATCAAAACCTATCAAATGACAGATTGAAACACACACAAACTGTCAGAGTTGGTGTTTGGAGTTTTTGATAGGCTGTGATAGTTATAAGTATAGGAGGGATAATTATTTGGCCATATTTTAAGCAAATTTGAAGTGCGGTTGCGAGGCAATTTTTAACCAGTTCACGCCGGGATTATTTCTACATTGACCGGACCCAGACGCGGGATTATTTTTCACAAGCCTGGGTGCCAGTTGGGTTCAGGCCGTCATCTGCGGGTAGCACACCATGATATTTCCTGCCTCTCTCGCTGCGAGCGGGTCGCTGACAGATATTTCCGGCCTCGCTCGAGTGCGTGTTTATCCGTCATCCGTTCCGAATACCGCACAACCTTTGCGTGTATACATGTCATCCGAAGCGAACTGGTTAAAGATCAAACAGCAATGATTTTTCATATTAAGTAGTCTTACTTCAATACAACTTGCAAATATCTCCTCCGGGTACTTTCTGGCTTGTATATACCTGCACCACATAGCTGTGATACAGACACCCAAACAGTTTAATAAAATGAAAAAGAAAAAAAACTCTTACGATTTATTTCCGACTGTGGCCTTTCTCTACTTTTGTCAGTTTTCCTTGAAGCGACTCTCTTCCTAGAATTCGCCGCGCTCTGCAAAAGACACAACCAATGTAATGTTAAGATTTTGTTTGTAATGTTTACATATTTTTATTGTAATGTTTAGATTTTTTGGGTCCATTTTTTGCGAGACTTCTGGACTTCGATACTCAATCAAATATGCCTGGATGGTTTGCAACAGCACATTAATCTACCATAATTTTGCGACAGAAAAGCTCCAAGGCACTGCTTAAAGACCAACTAAAACGCCAAATTTTGTTTTGACTTTTTGGTCTTATCTGATAGTTTATGCCTCCCCAAAAACTAATGTAACAAGTTTCATGATTCTGAAAAATCAAAAAAAATGTTTTTGAGCCTTTTCCTTTTGAGCCACTTTGACTCGATTTAGAAAAGGCCGAGGTCAACTGCGTGCCGTATCGCACGAGTATTGACGTATACGTGTAGAAACATATGACGTCACTGTATTATACGACAATGTTTTACGTAGAGTCTGTACGTATTTTTTTGTCTAAGGCTAGTACTACTTGCTGTGCTTTTTGCACATGATTCAGGTGTAACACTACGGTAAACATATTTTAAAGTGTTGACATCTTTGTGAGACACATTTAGAATTGGGGTTGTAGGCTTGTTCTTGCTGAAAAGCTAGTTATGAGTCATACTTTCCTTTGTTTGCAGTCGGCTGTTATTGGGACCTGCGCGGTGAGTTGTGTGTGAGCTGATGCTATACTCTAGTCTGGCGACTTTGCTTATGCAGCCCTCTTAAGGACCCGCACCTTCTCAGAACTATACACACAATTTCTGTTATAAGGTACCAGACTCAATCGCATGCAGCGCATGCGGTACCGTGCGTGTACAATGCATGTTGAGTCAAGCGAGCGTGGACAGGGAGACGGCCGGGGCTCTGGCTGCTCGAGCCGGCAACCGCAGGGAACATCGTCGTGGTCTGGTGCGTGAGTCCGGGGATTGGAATGCTCGATACCTTTAGAGTTGGAATGGCTCCAGCCTTCAAACGGAATTGTGCCTTCAAACCCAGCTGAGTTTTCATACTAACACTATCATCAATACAGTCTTTGGCAAAATGTTCTGCACATATTTTCGACCATTTCTACAGCTCAAAATCAGATATTGTAATTGTCTACAAAGCGGACCCACTGTCGCCTTTGAACTCCATTCATCACTGGGAATCGCAGTAAGGTTAGGTCAGGGTTTTTGTCGCTGTTCCTCGTGCAACCCCCAACTACAATGTACACACGATCGAGGCATAATGATTATCTCAGAACCATGCTCATACTGAAATAATATCAAAATTTGACAAAATAGACGGGAAAACGGAGGAGTTATGTCGACAAAAACTCTTCCAGCAGCATCAACTCCACGTACGTACATGCATAGTGTTTGGCTGTAGCATCAACCGACTCTACACGTGTACGTCACAGGGTCACGTACATACATTTAACATACATAATGAGCTTTCGCGAAACAGGATAAATGGTTCAGAATAACAACCCTCTTTTTTAAATAAAAAAATCCCTCTCGTCTGCAAACTAATCTCCATCAGTTAAAAGAGTATTTAAACTGTCGGAAAAGTCCAAAAAGTCAAACAAAAAATTGGCGTTTTAGTTGCTCTTTAACAGTTAGCAGAAAAGTTGAGCTAACCATAGCAGACAAAAATGTACCTTAGCAGTATTTCACGGCCTAGTTGTGCAAGTGCTTGCCCATGCAAGGAAAATTCCATGGATGAATCAAAATTTTCAGCCAATTTTTGCTGTGCATACTGCTTATGGTCTCCGTGAAATAGACAGAGGTTCCATTAGAGAAATAGCACCACCTCGAAATTAGGTCTTGGTTTTTAAAAGTGATCAACTTTGACAAATTGGACTCACTACTTCTAAGATGTCTTCCTCCTCATCTTCGACCGGTACGTAGGTCGGAGTGCTGTTGATGTTGTGCGCCTTGTCCAGCAACTGTTTCATGAGTAGCTGCGTCAATCCCGGAGTCTCAGTAAAGAATGGATGCTGTGGAGTAGAGCCAACATTACATGAGTGATGACATATACGCACAATTCTGAAACAGCTTATCGCGAAAATAAATCTCAGGAACACGGACATTAAGTTTTTTGTTCCCGTCACTGGAATTTTGTGAATTTTATGCAACGTTTATACGTACCGTATTCATAATGGGCTTCTTCATACTAAGCAGCCCGACTACTTGATTACAAAATTCATTCGTCTTGAATCAAAAATATTTCAGAAATTCAGATTGAGAAGTGGTGAGGCAATTTGGGAGCAACACTTGAAGGTCTGAAATGGATAGAATACACAAGCCAACGTTTGTCACCTTTTGTGTTTGCTTGATCAGTGCAGTAGCACTGTTCTTCCTCGGGGCTCAGTTTGGGCTCAGTTTAAATTCAGAGAAGACGTCGAAGGAAATGTCAGTTTTAGTAGCCGAAGGAAAACCTAAGACCAAGTATTTTTTTGGGAGGGAAACCGATGCAATCAGGTAGGGACTGAAAACCTAATCCACATAGTGCACCTGGACGGGAATCAAACCAGGGTCAACAGAGGTGGAAGGCGAGGAAATACAAACACTACACCAACCCGACCGCCCGCAATGTGGGACTTGACTTTATTTCCAGTTTTAATTCCATTTCTAAATATCGATTGAAAGGTAGAGCAAAAGAAACTTTTGTTAAACAATATTACTTACATGAATGTCAGGTAAGGGCATAAAATATCCTTTCCAATTTACAACATTCCCAAGGCAAATTCCATCTTACAACACATGAACGTTATAACGGTGTTAAGATTCTTAGCCCAAAGCACTGCCTTGCGAGCTGAACAAGAACTGTCTGAAGAAGTTTCAAAAACTTTCTTTATGTCAAAAGCCGCGTTCGCATTGGACTAATTATTGTCAAAAGTTACCGTACGTGTTTGTTAACATTCCACTGTGGTTATTCTTCCGTGCGTCCGCACTTGGATTACACGGCTCGCTGAAAGTCCTTGGCCAAATAAACTATTATGCAGTGAATGTCCTCTGTGAATTTGTAGAACGCGCTAAATTTACACGTATTTCATTGTGTATGCCAACGTAGAGGCGCGGCATGCGTTGATCTGCAGACGGCACGTAATCAAAATGTTGGTTTTACTTTACCGTGGCTGTCCGCATTGGACTTTTCAGCGACGTAAAACCTACCACGTAACTCTTCCGCTACTCGCTTGGGCCTGTAAAACTTACTGCTGCGGAGGGTAAAACCGACAACCGACGATCGACACTTGACAATTTGGCAAGTTTACCGGCTGTCCGCATTGGACTTAATTTGGTTAAGTCTCCGTAGGTTTTACCAAAAAAAGTCCAATGCAGACACGGCTAAAGAAGTTTGACACAACCCAGGATCCAGTATTTTGCTATCCTCTCCCCACCTTTAGAAGCTTCTCGGCAAGCGGTCTCTTCTTGGGATTCTTTGTGAGGGCGCTCTTCAGGTACCCGTGGAAGTGGCCCGACCATTTGGTCTGTTCCTTCAGCTTGGGCGGCACAAAGTTCTTCTTGGACATGAGATAGAGTGCCCTGGGAGAGGGAAGCAGAGGGGTGGACATTTGATGAATTATGGGTGTGCTTCAAATTCAAGAGCTGGGCTTGCACTTTCATGACTAATAGTGATAAAGGTACAATCAAGCCTGGTTCTGGTTACACTATCAATGCTCTCACAGGTACCAATTTGAAGGTCACATGAAATTAGGGCTGTCTCAAATATTTGAATATTTGATCGTCAACCGAATATTCGAATACCTTTTTGCCGGTTCGAATATTCGGAAACAAAATATGCACGTACAATGAGTCGTACTCTGATGCTATTTTAATAGGAAAGTTACGTCGCTTTAGCAATGTCAAATGCCTCATTTTTGTGGACGTTAACTTTTTGTGGACAGAGGTTTATTGTTCCCGTCCGTAAAACCCTTGACACATACAAAATAATTACTGCAAAAACTCAGGCTGGGGTTTGGTTTCTTGTTATCAGAATGTTAAACGTACCCGTAATGATGTGTAAAATACTTGATCGGCAAGTATCGAATATTTGAATATTTGGTCAAACCCAGTTTCGGATAATCGAATACTAAATTATTTGAAAATGAACAGCCCTACATGAAATGAAATTTTAAATACTCCAACCCACACCATGCACCTGTACATCTAATTTACCATGACTTCCAACCTCTGGTTTGTCATGTTGAAGGCTTAGTTTATGCCCCTTCTAGCAATCTCTTAGATTCCATGCTTGTGTAAATATGTAATATTATACAACACCTGAATAAATCCCCGCCATCTGATTGGTGGATCGTCGATCACGAGCATTGAATTATTCGTTTCATCGCACGCTGCGAGAAGTTACATCACACGGTAGGCGTGTGATGTAACTTCACAAATTTCACGGTCATTAGGTGGCACTACAACACGGCTGTCATTCATACAAAATGGCGGACGATGTTCCCGAACTGCGGCTAACAGACGACAAAATATTGGAACTCTTAAGCCCGGTTCATACTTCATGCGAATGCAAATGCGAAGCCAATTTGACGTCATTAAACATTCGCAGCGAAGATTCGCACAAGTTGAAATGTGTTCAACTTTTGCGAATTTGCATTGCGAATATTTGGCGTTGACGTCATAAATTCGCTTCGCATTCGCATGAAGTATGAACCGGGCTTTAGGCGATGCTGACGCTGCTAACACAGAGACAAATCAAATATACAGTCAAACGATTAGAGGAATTTGCAAGGACACGCAGGAATAATTATTGAAGCTCTAACTGATTCGGAACTTGACAACGTTTGGGTCGTGCTTTTATGCGGGACTGAGAAGGGAAAACGGCACGTTGTATACAAGGAAATCCATGCATGCAATCCGACGAGGATTTATTCAGGTGTTGTATAAAACAAACAATGAATGTTTCACATTCGTGCAATGGTGGGAATAATTTCATTCGGTGACAGATGGAATGCCCCATTCCACTCAGCTTCGCCTTGTGGAATGGAACATCAATCTATCACCTCATGAAGTTATTCTTACCATCGCACTCATAAACATTCATTATTTGTATAACATATTCATGAGCCCAGGAGTGATGTCACACGAGGGGAATGGTTCAGTATCATACATGTAGCTGATATGTGCTGAAGTTTTGGTTTTTGTATACTTTCCCTGGGTCATTTCTAAATGTTTGTGTTTCTGCTTTATTTGAATGCTTAGTAGCCAGTCCGTAAACAAACTTAACCCTCCTACTATTATACATTTGTAACTATCACAACCTATCAAAAAACCAAATCCTCTCCTCTCCCACAGCTTGTGTGTCTCAACCTGTCACTTGATAGGTTTTGATAGATAGGGAATTTTTGTAGTTGGCTCCAATTTGGCACCTGGAGAGGGAGGGTTAATGTACAAACTGCTACAACAAGTCTAAATTCATAAACTGTATAATGAGCATCTCTATATAACATCACACTAACACCCTCATTTGTCAGGAAACAGCTTGAACATTTAGAATAGTGAAGAACGCTTAATCTTTATTGCAAGTGCATTAAGGGGAATTCTTTCATATATGTACTTACACAGTTCAGGAGCATTAACCCTAACTCCCTACATCATTTTTCCCCCAAGTAACCTGAATCCTCCAACATCCTTTGATTTCAAAGTGTTCAAGCTGCATATAACCTGAATCCTCCAAAATCCTCTTATGGGGACCATTGCATGAATCCTCCAAAATCTTCTAGGGTTTTTCGTAAACACCCTAGTAATCTCAATCCTCTGAAATCAACCAGCATCAGATTGGGCCTGATGACCTGGATTCTCAATTTTCCTCCAGAGGCAAAATCCTCTTATGCCCTCAATCCTGCAAAATCCTCCAATGCTTCGACTTCCAAAGACCCTTAATCCTCCAAATTCATCCATTTGTCAAAGAGGATTTTGGAGGATTTGGGAAGGTTAGGGTTATTACATGTATTTAGGTAAAATACTCTTGGGTGAAGAGAAGCCCTTCATAAATGGTGAAGTGTCTCACTTAAAGACAAAAGCAGTCAGCAAGATTTCATCAAGAAAATATTGAACACAAACACAACAATTCTCACCTCATTGGATGGAGATCAAACATGGGAGGCTGAAGCTCTGCAAGCTCGATCGCTGTGATTCCTACAGCCCAAATGTCACACTAAAATAAGGAGAAAATAACAGTTAACACTCCACTTATGATAGAGAAAGGCAAAGATTTGTAAAGTTAAATGTACATGTATATCTAATATGCTTCACCTCACAGATTTTCTGGGATACTTCACATCTCGCATATTTAATGGAGTACCTCACATCCTCACATTTATTGGGTATCTCGCATTCTCACAGATTTCTTGAGAACCTCAAATGGAAAAGTTTTTTTGGGTACCTCACATCTTCACAAATTTTTCCATGTACCTCACATATTTTGGGGTACCTCACATCTTCACAGATTTTCACATGTACATTGTACCTCACATTTTTGGGGTACCTCACATTCCGATAGATTTACTGGGTACCTCACAGACATAACATTTTCTGAGGTACCCCTTCCTGTTTTTGTGTCATTTACATGTAGAGAAAGATTCTGCTTGGATCAAAATGTTAGGTCCTTCTAACTTTCATCTGTAGTACCAGTGCATCATTCACTGATAATTACAAGAAAAAGTCCTTTAAGTTCATGTTACTATGAATGAGGATGGGAGGACAATTGTGTTGTTATTGCCAGCTCAATTACTTAAACCACAGTCTTGGCAAATTTGCCTCAAGGCAAATGTCCAAGTGCAAACAATGGTATGATTCAACCATTAGAATTATTACCATCATCTCAACAAACAAAGTCCCCCAAAACAAGTCCATGCTAACAGGGCTTCAGCTCGATATTTCCCAAATTTATGTACAGTTTTATCTTGTGCTGGATCACACGGAAGCTGGGTTTTAACCTGAAATCATAAAGTAGATTTTTCCCAATGTAAAAATGGTCACGCAAGAAATTTTCAATATGCAGTGAAAAATTCTTGTGTCTTTCATGACGGAACAGCATCTCTTCATACAATATTTAGCAACGTTAATATTTCTTGGATGATTGAGGGCTTTATAAGGCAGAACTGAATGTTGTCCTTCGTGAAATTGTTTAAATGATGGCGTCTTTACTTGTGAGTTGTAGCCTCCTGTCCTCTCCACGGCTGCTACCTCGGGCGCCATCCAGTACGGGGTACCGATGAAGGATTTCCTCTTCATCGTTGTCTGAGTGATCTGGGCAGAGACTCCAAAATCAGCTACAACGGCAACAACAAGAAAATGAGTTAAATGTGTTGACATGGAAAAAAACAAAAATAAAACAAGTTTAGCATGCCCGCCAGCTTACTTTTTTGAGGACGTCTCCTATTTTGTTTATTTAATTGTTGTCTTTTTTTTTCTTATCTCCCAAAAAGTCATAAAAATGTAAGAGGAAGAGAGAAAACTAGAGGCATGAGGTTGGTGTTTGTGGACAAACACAGGGCTGTTTCGTTTTTGTTTTTTTAGTTTGGATGTGAAATGTGAATATAATAATTTAAGTTTGTCAAACAATCGCGCTGCTGCCAGATTTCTTTGGTAATTTTGAAATTAATTAAAGTTGTTTGTAGTAGTAACATGTGATGACGTCATCATAACGTATCTATAAACTTGCTGACCTACCTAGATATTACTTTTCAACTTAATCGGACTTATACTTTTGTTTATATATGGCTTCATAAACAGCCCCTTTAAGATGACGTCACGTGACATGTGATGACGTCATCATCAAGTCATGTCAATTTTCATCTATAAACCTACTGGGCTACCTAGATATTACTTTTAAACTTAATCGGACATGTACTTCTGTAGATATGCGCCTTCAAAAACTGCCCCTTTAAGATGACGTGACATGTGATGACGTCATCATAACGTCATGTCAATTTTCATTTATAAAACTACTGGGATACCTAGATATTACATTTTAACTTAATCGAACTTGTACTTTTGTAGATATATGGCTTCGAAAAATGCCCCTTTAAGATGACGTCACGTGACATGTGATGACGTCATTATGACGTAAAAATTCGGCACACATTGTGAGCAGTTGGGGTAAGTGTCTGCCAAGTTTAAAATTAGCCAAAGTGGCCGGTAAGAAAGAAAACGTTTACAAATGCTATGGGCAATATTCTAGCGACTTGAAAAAAAGAATTTTTTGATGACGTCATCATGACGTCACACAATTTTCGCTTTTTGGGGCATATCTTTGAGACATAGCAAAGCTATAACAAAAAGAATTTTGAAAATTTCTTGTTTTGTTCGCTAGATATATTGAAAAGAATGTTACGATTTCCACAATTTTAAAATTCAGCGACTTGAACAAAGACTACAAATCAACCTTTTTATAAACAGCATGCACATTTAAGCCATGGTTATCTGCCCTTCCCAGAATTCCTTTGTGTTATATTGAATTTGGTCTAAATTTTCAAATGGCTGTTATTTCTTAAGTGAGCCACGATCATGAAATTTTGGAATTACATACAGAAAAATTCAATGTATACATTTTTGTAATCGGATTGACCCTTACATGCGCTTAAAAAAACACCACATTTTTGATGACGTCATCATGACGTCACACAATTTTCGCTTTTTAGGGCATATCTTTGAGACATACCAAAGCTATAACAAAAAGAATTTCGAAAATATCTTGTTTTGTTCGCTAGATATATTGAAAAGAATGTTACGATTTTGAAATTTCAAAAATTCATAAAAAATCACGTGATGACGTCATCATAATGTAAATGTTCGGCATAAATTCTGAGCAGTTAGTCTAAGTGTCTGCCAAGTTTAAAGCCAATCGGCATCATAAAAGTAGCCAAAGTGCCGGTAAGAAAGAAAACGTGTACAAATGCTATGGGCATTTGGCTGAAAAAGAAAAAAAAAAAAAAGAAAAAAAAAAAAAAAAAAAAAAAAAATCTTAACGAAAACAAGGGCTGTTTCGGAAAAGTTCCGAAACAGCCAATAATGCCTCCCCATCCATCTATTGTATATGTTGAATCGATTTGGCGGTCTATGAAAGCTACGTTGAAAAAAGAATGGCAGTGAGCATATTGGAAAATATTGCCCACCATGGTTTAAAAACAGAACTTAAAAAAGGGCCCCCCCCCCCCCTTCCTCTTTTTTTAAACAATATAACGTTAAACATGTTTTTGATACATTTTCAAAGTGAACAAAGAAACTGGCAGGAGCGAGATTGGAACCTGCGACCTCCGGGATATCTCAGTTGGTAGAGAGCTGGTACGGTATTCCGAAGGTCGCAGGTTCGAATCCCGCTCCTGCCAGTTTTCTTTGTTCACTTTGAGAATGTATTCAAAATTTACCTAGTCAGTTTCCCTTGTGGATTGTTTGACGAATTATAAGTTAAAAAGTCGTATCCTCATTGAGTGATCCCCACAATGTCGCTTCCCAGGTTGTATCGTAAAATTGGGTGTGATACCTGGCTACACGGCATTTTGGGTTTATGACTTCTGACTAGCGCCCACCCGAACAAAGATACTGACAATTTGGGAGACTGCCAACATAGGGCAAGATAGCTCAGTTGGTAGAGTGCTGGTACGGTAACACGGAGGTCGCAGGTTCGAATTCCGCTCCTGCCAGTTTCCTTGTTCACTTTGAAAATGTATTCAAAATTTACCTAGTCAGTTTCCCTTGTGGATTGTTTGATGAATTATGTTTTTAGATAGTTAAAAATAACCATAAATGACACAGCCCTGTGGTTACAAGGTGAAATCTTTGCCTTATGGCAGAAGGACTTGTTCGTGTTCGCATTAAATTTTCACTAGCAATATCCCGCTGTTGCTAACTTGACCATGGGTCAACTGTGGTTTAAACTATTGCTGATTAAGTGATTATTGTTATTGCTGATTAAGTTATTTCCAGGGCATAATCCAATTAACAAGCAGATCAAATCCGGAATCAGGGATTAACGTTGTTAATGCAATTACTGCCAATTTACCAAATACTCTAATGCATACTGCAATTTATCATTGGCTCAAGGTGAATTACCACACTAATATTTATTTGGTTAATGTCTGAATGCGCTGTAAGAAAATATCTCAAAGTACAGTAACAAGACCAACAAAGCACTAGAATGCCCCCAAAACCTCAAAAGATGGAAATAAACTGTCGTCAAAAACTGTCGGACAGGTTTAAAAGGAAGGTCGCTTCGAAATGCTGGACCAGAATTTGACAAATTATACCATCTCTGAAACTCAGGGTATGACCAAAAAAAAAATAGTTGGTCTCTGGTCAGACCAAAGTTTCGGAAGTTTGGGGTTTTTTGGGGGCTATTTTATTTTTTAAGCTTGGATTGTACAGACAAGGAGGGTACTATTTTGCTATTTTTGTGTCCTCGTATGCCTTGGTGGTGCCCTCCATCATTTGCCTTGGTGCCCTCCCAATTCCTTGGTGCCCCTCATTTGCCTACATTTTATACATGTACATGTAGGTGCCCTCCTCGTTTGCCTAGTACCCTAAATAGTTTCCTTCACATTTTCCATACAGCCAAGGCAACTTTTACATGCATGACTTGGACTTTGCCTTCAAAATGTTTTAAAAACAAGCCCTGCTACTTTATTCAGAACAACAGAGCCTGTTGTTGTTTTTTATTTTTTTAAACAGACATAAATTAAAGACTGCTCAATGGTCCAAGCTAGCTTTTAGACATTGCTTTATTTGTTGGTGTAAATGTGAGCGTGCTGCATTTACATATGTTTAGACCATAAAAAGCAATGTGGTTTTAATGGCTAGCTGGGACCAGAGGCATTTTAAAAATGATAAACACAAGCTTTTAATAATAATTTTAACATTTATTTACAAGGTTGAGCTGCCCACGAAAAGGTGGTGCGGCAATAGCGAAAAATTTGAAGAAAAAAATGTTGACGCACATGATCATAATCGACGCACGCTGACCAGAGACCGAACATATTTTTTGGGGCCTAATTTTAACACTAAATTGTTCAACATATATGTGTAGTACATGTAGTTAAGAAGATCAACATGTCTGGAGATAACATCAAAAAACAAGACGTGACAATTTAGGAAGTGAACTGTATCTAGTCAAAACACGACAAACAAATGCATATAAAAATCTTATAAATAACTTTCTTTTTATTTAAAGGGAAAAACAAAATAATCAGAATTACCCCAACGTCAACATACATGTACATGTATATGCTTGCATTCTGCAAACTTACTACATGTATACTAACTAACATATCCCAAACCTCATTCGATTCTTTCATTTCAAGTTTAAAAAGTCAACACAAATACTTTGAAAAAATACCATGAAATTTGAGTATGAACAATATGCACTGCCACTATCTTACCTAGTTTGCAATCTCCATCGTCTGTCAATAGAATGTTAGCCCCCTGCAGAATGAAAAAATTATCAGTGCAATCTTTAGTTGCAATGCATGATTACAATTACAATCTGGCAGTATTTCCTCAACAAACAAAACATCATCAGTAAAAGATCAGCAAAGATCATCAGTATGGACGCATGCGCTGTATGTCCAGATTGCACAATGGCGGTGTGGTGGCGCCCTATAAATTATGGCTGGCAGTCAACGTGTTAAGTTCGAAAAATTTTAAGCTATTTTTTTAAATATTACATGTAGGTCCGGTAGCTGCCAATGTCATGTGACGAAAACTGGCAGAATTTTGCCCGTTTCAGAAAATATCCGAAACCGACACAAGAGGCCTGTGCAGCCAAGCGTAACATACACAATAATCCAACAATGGATTGAAAATGCAGAGAATGGGGTGTACATGTACATGTACATGTACATGTATGTCACCAGGCCTGGTGGCAAATTATTTTTTTGCCGTGTATACAGTAGGCGTCATCCGGCTTCAAAGGGTTAATAATTTCTGCAACTCAAACATTTTACGTGTGTGTATAGCAGATTGCATACATGTACAATGTACATGTACACGCATGTACATGTACGGTACGTGGTACAGTACTACATGTACATGTACATGTACATTTGTACAACTGCACCACAACAGTACATTAGTACAGTGTTGCACGTTGTATTGTACAAGGGTCACCAGATTTGGACAAAATAACTAGAAATACAATTTAGATTGTACACATGTATGTATGTTTACATACAGTTATGCCCAAATTATTCATACCCTATGAAAAATCTGGTAGTTTGTTTTTCTCCCCGAATTTGGCATGGGTATGAATAATTGGGGCATACACTGTATGCATACATTTGTACATGCAAAGCCACAATTATGTGTACTTTTTTTTTTGGGTGTCCTTAGCCCATTTCACACGAGCGTTGAAAACACGGGTCCTGTGCGATGAAATCGCATCGATGTCACAAACGCAAGGATTCCGTGCCGTGTGAAAGTGTATCCCTGTGACCAAATCGCATGAATCCCGTGCGGTTCGTGACAGGGATCGAGACCACCTCCAAAATTTTGCAACGATGCGACATCCGTGCGACGATCACCGAGATTAGTCGTGTGAATGTGCAGTGAAATCGCCTTTACGCATGCACAGTTTGCTGTTACTGTACACATGGAGGAAGGAAACACAACAATTTAACATGGCTTTTGGTCAGTTGCTTGTTGCGTAATGAGATTTGTGCAGAACAGTAAATTCCCTGTAAATAAACATTTCACCGGGTGTTGCTGTATATTTACAGCAAATATGTTATAATTATTTTTACAAAGTGTAAATTTATATCCTCTTTGTATCAACTGACGTTAAAATAAGAAAACTACCGGTAGGGACACGTACAATACAGTGTACATTGTAGGTCACAGTACTATAATTTAACATCCAAAATCTGTTAAAATTGAAATACGGTGATTGATTGCTTTTAAAAGGGGAAAAACCTGTTGTTTTACAGATTTTGTTTACAGTGCGGGAAAATCACTGGTACCCTATAAATTTCATCATTCATAAAATATCGTAGTACCAGCGATACATGTGTAGCCTCTGACCCACGCATGCAATTGCAAACACTGCAAAACGAGGGACGTTCGCTACCGGACTGTGTTGTATCGTGTGAAAGCCTGCGATGAAATCGCAGGCATCCTTGGGCGTCAGACACCCGGCGCCAATCATCGCAGATGTGTGTTTTTAGCGAAACAGGCTCTTGTCATGATCAACATTTTGAAAAACAGTGATAAAAAGTATTATTTGAAAGTACACTTGAATCACTACATGTGTGTATCTCAAGCTCTGTCAACTGAAAATAAGTGCCTTTTAGTTTGTCAAATATATCTACAAAGTTCGCTCTATCGTTCATAACTTTGTAACAATAAGTGTGCTCATGATTGTGGCTTTCCAATACACTGTAATAACCGTGCAATCGTTTGCACAATGTCCATGCATGCATTGTTATACTTGGAGTCCTTCATTTCAATATGGTGTGTTGCCTAAAAATTAAACATCTCCACAGACAGACCATCACAAAGTACATGTACAATAATGTACAGTTTAAGGCCACATACAAAAATGTTTCCCGTAGCCACTTCCTTTTTTAGAGGTCATCACGTGTTTTTGTTTTTGTTTTTTTTTTCTTCTATTTTTGGCTTTTCTCCAAAATTCATCCACAAAAATGCAGAAGAAAACCAGGAAATTCCTGTGTTGTGTACAGTTTAAAGCAATTAAGTGAAACTCCACTACTGCGGTGGCCATCTTGAATAATAAGGCAGAGTGGATATTTACAAAAAGTACATGGCAGGCACTAAAAATAAAAGGTTTTTCAACTGACCTCCGCCAAACACGTTTCTTTTTTCTTTGCCTAACCCCATTTGCTTGACTTGGCCTGATGGCCAGACAGATTGTCCAAATTAGATGAGGAGGGAAATATAACCACTCTCAGACAAGTCCTCCCCCAGGGGAGGATTTAAGCCTGACAAGTGCAACAACCTTGGACTTCAAAAGATTAGGGCTTAGAGCCCCATTATACATGTACATGTATTTCTATACCTTGTTGCATTGGCTGACACATTGAAGACCTGTGCTACAAGGATACACTAGAATAAGGCAGTACATGTACATGTACATATACAAATGTATGTATGTGTACATGTACATTTGTATGGTACCCAAAAAAATTGTTTAGCGTCATGCCTTTCCCCCCCCCCCCCCCCCCCCAAAAAAATAAGGATGGGGACCCATACATGTACTTTGACTTTAAAGGGACACATTGCCTTCAAATGAAATTTTGCTGTTTAGAAATGTTCCTTATCTTTTATAAGAGTTGTTCATGAAAAAAACACGTATATGTATGTATAATGTGTTGTAATTAGTGAGTAGTGATTACAAAACAAAAAATTTGCCTCTGATCCCTTACATCTGACCCGCGAAACAGACTTATTTCCAGTAGTAAATACCACCGTCTAAATAATGCGCAAAATACGCTGTAAGAGACTTTAGGCTGGCGCCGCAGCCAAGTGGCCTTGTAAACCTATCGGATGATCGCCAGGTACCATTCTCTACCTCGCGACACATATCGCCAGTGCTGCACGCCGTGCCACAGTACATCAAAATGGATCAACAGAACGTACTTCAACCAGCTGCGACTGGAAATACGACTGGTGAACATGGTCCGCCATTTTGTGGAGTCAAAAATTTGGTTCTACAAAATGGCGGACCGTTATTTGTCACGAAATTTAACAAAAACCATGCAATTTGAAGGGATAGTTATGTGAATCTTTATATTCTACTTTTAAAAAAGCTTCCCAACCATATCCATTTCAGTTTTATAGCCTAAATCGCAAAATCAAAAGCAATGTGTCCCTTTAAGTTTACATTATTTTAGATCCTGTCAGGGAATATTTTCAAGATGCCTACAATATTTTTTCTACATGGCTTCTGCCAGTGGAGGCGCACATGTACATACACCATAAGCTCGTTTCACACGACCGTTGGAAACACGGGTCCTGTGCGACGAAATCGCATGGATGTCACTAACGCACGGTGAGTGTACATGTATGTACATGTACATGTGTCTGTCACCAAATCGCATGCGTCCCGTGCGGTTCGTGACAGGGATTGAGACCGCCTCCAAAACTTTGCATCGATGCGACATCCGTGCGACGATCAACGAGATTGGTCGTGTGAATGTGTCGATGTGTTTTTCGCAAGGATACTGTGCAGTGAAATCACCTTTACGCATGCGCAGTTTGCCGTTTGGCTTTTGTAAACACAAATTTCTTCAGTTCTGATTGGTCAGTTGCTGAATAATGAGATTTGTGTAAGAGACCAGTAGATTCTCTGTAAATAAACAACACTTTGTTAGTGTTGCCATGGTGTTGCTGTATATTTACAGCAAATTTTGACAAATTGGTCTTGTACATTTACATCCACTTTGTATAATTGACATTAAAACACGAAAACTATGGACACGTGATATTTTCTAAGTCACAGTGCCGTAAGTTAACGTCTAAAATCCGTTTAAACTAAAATACGATGATTGTTTCTAAAAGAGGAACAAACCAATATTTTTCGGAATTGTTAACAGTGCGGGAAAATCACTGGTACCCTATAAATTTCATCGTTCATAGAATATCGCAACACAAGCAATAATAATAATAATAATAACAACTTTATTTAAAGATGGTAGCCATGTCACCACGAAGGTGATTTTCAATGGGCCATCATATGTAAACATGTAAACATTGCAAAACGAGGGACGTTCGGTACCGGACTGTGTTGTATTGTGTGAAAGCCTGCGATGAAATCACATTCATCCTTGGGCGTCAGACACCCGGCGCCAATCATCGCAGATGTGTGTTTTCAGCAATCGTGTGAAACGGGCTACAATGTATACATGTACATGTTTATACACAAAATGTACATCGACCCATGTGAAGCTCAATTCTTCAATACAACTATGGGATTATCGCTGCAATGGAGCTTTAGATATCTAATGTCATATTATTTTGTTTCGTTTGTCGCAGTGCACAATTTTTAAGATTGTGTCCAATTTCTACCACTTTGATGGGTAAACTGTTAAGGCATGCAACTCTTCAATTTCCAAAAACGCGGAAAATAAAATGCGAGCATGAAGCTCTACGACGTCGTGCAAACATGTAGGTATAGTGTCCGTATCCCGATGTATTGTATTGTATTCATTGACGCAGACTATTGAACCAGACTATCAGTCTATAGTCGATTGAGGGCGCTATAGCGACTAGTTCATACAACGGCAAGACTATACATGTACGTGACAGAATGTGTACGAAGTCTGTGTCCTGCACCTTTCTATGTAACTTTTTCCCCACAGGTAGGCCTATTAATTATAACGTCACATTGCACATGCGCAATACAGATGCAACCACGAGAATTGAGCTTCAGACGTCAGACTGCATACATACATACATGTACTGTGTATCTCAGCAGTACAATCCACAAAATTTAATTAAACCATGCAATGGATTGACCCGGGAAGAATTTCCACTTTCCAAATTGACATTTTTAGATGGATTTTTGGACAAAGCATTCGTCCACTAAAATGGAATTAGGTGGCGATGCTAAACATGTTTTTGGGTTTTTGCTGTTGTTTTTTTAGTATTGGCCTTAACAAAAGCTAAACATGTATAGAACTACATGCTCCATCATTAAAAATACATAAATTTGTTGGATTTGTTTGTTTTCGTTTTAACAATTTGATAAAAAATGGCATCTCGAAGGGTTTTAATATGCAGTCATGTATAAACCGCCCCTTGACCGCCCCGGATGACGCCAAATGCCAGGAAAAAAAATTTCCACCAGGCCGGATGACATCTATAGACTCCATTTTCTGCATTTTCGATCTATTGTTGGACTATTGTGTTCATTACGCTTGGCTGCACAAGCCTCTTGTGTCCGTTTCGCTTTGCTGCAAAGCCGACATGGCACCCCGGCGCCTCATGTGTATAACCGTACTCAAGGGGTTAACCATGATGAGCACTACATTTGGCAATACATATTTCTGGTATGCGGCGATGCGTACCTTGATATCTCGATGCATCATGTTGAGCGTGTGCAGGTAGTGCAGACCGTTGAGTGTTTCTCGACACACATAGGCAATCTGCTGCTCTGTCAGATGACCGGTCACTGCAAAAAGGCAGATAAAATTATCATTATGATGATGTGGATGACATGGGTATGAGTAGGACTAAATTGCACAAAACACTGCTCGCAATCCGGATTCATGTGAAACAAACAGGCCCATAGTAAATATATGGATATCACATTTTTGCATCAAGTACAAATACATGTACATGTACATGTACAATGTACAATGTACATGAACATGTATGCCAAATGAACATGTATGCCAAATGAACATGTATGCCAAATGAACATGTATGCCAAATTAGAGAAGGACTACATGTACATGTACATGTAGAAAGCAAACAAACAAATATTATACATGTACATGTACATGTACATGTACATGTACAGGTCTCTAATTTCTTTATATTATGTAGAAAACATCCTGGGTATAATTTTACCCAAGTTCACCTCAAGGTCATGTGATCCACAAAGTCAAATTCAAGGTCAAAGTAAAGGTCTAAAGGTCATCAAACTTCAAATTGCTCCTACATAAAAAATAATGGCAAATTTTGCTTGCTTATAAATGCAATTACCTTTCCAAAACACCAATATCAACAGATATGGCCCACTGGTTACAGAGATACATATGGTCATTTAAAAATTGGCGGGCGTACCCATTTTGGCCAAAATCACACCCAAAAAAGGGCGTGCCGTAGTGCAAAAACTGTTGGTTCGATGGGGCTAAAACTTTAAATTTGAGCCAATTAGAATAGGGGGTCAGGTTTAAATTTCTATTTTTGGGGGGGTGATTTGACACGGAAGGACCCTTTTCAACAAAGCCGTGTATGTGTACATGTATCATAGTGTATGTAAAGTTAAATGCACATGTACATGTAGTACGGTTTTGTTCCATAGATAAAAATCACATCCCTATATACAATGGTTACATTGTAGTCAATAACACACAAGGTTGGCGACATTTTGAACTGCCAACCCTACCACCCTTACAGTTTTCAGGGTCCCAGATCTAAATAGAGGATATATAATTCTTCCAGAGAAATTATCCCAATTTTCAGACCTATACACTATACATGTACATTATAGACCCAGGTGTGATAATTCCACTGTCAGTGATATCCTTCCTCCATGGTGAGACAAACTCACCTCCCCAACCAAACATGCAGGGATTGCACAGAGAAACACAACCTGTAACAATAAACTAACAGGAAACCTAAAGCATCCCATTATTGTCTGTGGTTGGCATTTTTTTTGGCAAGTGACTCATCCCCCAAAGTCACCTCTGTGATTGGACGCACTGAATGCCATGTCAATGAACCAAGTGACGAGCCCATAAGATAATAGCACAGCTGCCGAAATAAAATACAATGTTGTCAGCTTGACAGATGACTGTGGAAAATTATTATCCATGCAAAAGGGGTTGTTCTAAAACCCCCTCGACCCCCACGAGGTACGTTCTGAGTCGGATCGTATCCCAAATCGAAACCCGGAGTTCGAATATGGCCCCAGTTCGAATGCATGCTGGCGCGCTGCACACATTATTATTTTACTGAACACGGAGGATCGAGGAACGGACTGAACTGCAGCTGCAGGGGCCAATTTCACGGAGCTGCTAAGCACAAACATTTGCTTAGCACTAAAATGTCTTGCTTGGTTAAAACAGGTTACCAGCCAAAAGGCCATGGGATTTTCATGCAAAGCAAACAGCTAGCTGAATGCCAGCGACAAGCGGTACACTTCACATCAAAATTTGGTTAATATTGGTAATCCTGTATTTACCAAGGAAGATTTTTCATGCTAAGCAAATGTTTGTGCTTAGCATCGCCGTGAAATTGGCCCCACTGCAAGAATTGGAGATTCACATCCTGACAAAGACAAGAAAGCCTTATTAGTTTTTTAAATATTGTGTGACAAACTGCATGGAGGAAGGAAATACAAAATGGGTAGATTTTCTGCAATAAACTTAGACAATCGGGTCGCAATCTGCCAACGTGATTTTGACAACGTGAACTAACTAAACATGTGATGACTTGTGATGACCCCCCCCCCCCCCCCCCCCTTATTTAAAAAATAAATACACTTTAAATATTGCGTCCCAACGAATAAAGTTGAATTTTTTGGTTTAAAAAATCGAAGAAATAATTTCCTGCATAGGGCCTAATTTGAAAAATAACAATGTTATGAAACAATTAACGAGGAATAACGAGGACAAAGTAGTTGAGGATTTGTTTTCTTCACGTATTTATTGAATTAAAAAATCTTCTTGGAAATAGTAAATCCCTGGCATGTAGCCTGTTTAAAAGTCTTTTAATTTTCTCAAGAAACATTGATGTAGGGGGCGGCTTCGCGCCTGTTTAGTGTTACGTGATTAATCCATGGAGGTCCTCCATGATCAATCGCTCTAAGTTTTGGTTGCATATTGCCTTTGCCCATCACAAAAGGACGTACCACCGTCCCAGTTTGTGATGCAGGCTGGTTGACCAGGGTTTCCCCTTAACTTTTTTTTTCACTAGCCGGCCGGACCAGTAATGTTGACTTTTTACTAGCCCGCCAGCATTTTCACTGGTCCGCATGTTTTTTTCACCTTTTAGGCTACTTTTTTTGTAAGTAACCTGACCAAGTACACTGTATTTACAAACATTTATTACAAGCTGAGAGTAAGCCTGTTCGATATTTTTTTCATATCGAAAATCGTATCGGCCCCTTAAAAAAAACCCGGAATATCGGGGAATTCGATATACCGAAGAATATCGCGATATATGTTCCTTTTGGCCGCATCGCGCATTACGTGTGGATTTGTCCCGTTTACTTTGCTCGAAATTCCAGTAACTCCACGGCCTGAAATTTTAGCAGGGCGGCAGACACAACGCGACGCCCTTAATACGGCGACGGCGTGGATCGGGGCCCGCTTAAGGTCCCCGGGAAATTTTGGATTCTAGATGCTCTATGGTGCAATCTGAGGCATTTCCTGGCCACTTTCTTATGAGTCTGAAATTCTAGCGTACGGCAAATACTTCTACAAATCATAGAACGTCACACAACTTTGCACCCGACAATAACATTGAGATCACTTATTTTAATTTTTCACGAACGTCGTATATATACCACATTGAAATCACTTGCTTACAAATCACGGTGTCGCCCACTAACCCGGCTTTAAAACTATAACTACGCATGCGCGTCTTTTTGACTAGCCTTTTCTCAAGACGCAGGTTTGCACAGTGATCGTTATACACGTGCGCTTATTGCTGCAATACATCCTTTCAGGCTTTAACAGAGGCTACGTACATTGTTTGCAATAAGGTCAACCCCTGTAGCGCATCTGCGCGTTGCTTTGTTGCTAGCCTTGGTCAAGTGCAAGCAACCGCACTGAATGCCACCGTCTTTCCCCAGTGTACAAGGCACACGCAGTTTAGGTGTAGTTACGTGTAGCGAACTGCGCCGCGTCTTGAGAAAAGATTAAAACACGTGGCGCGCATCCATTGTACATTGTGCAATGTCATGTCGTCTTCACAAAATATACGACACGATCGTTTGTTGACAGCTCGCCCATGGTATTATCATCTGTGTTAATACTAATCAATAATGCTGAAATAGAAACAAACGCTAGTCTTTCTGGAGTGCCATAAAGTAGCCAACTGAAGGTAAATGTCGTAAAACTCCAAATACTCAACGAGCGAAGGGAAGCCTTGTCAAACTGGCCCCCCGTTCCTGACGCTCAATCCCGGCGGGCCCGATCCCGGTGGTGGCCCCGATCTCATGATGCCGTGGTGACTTCCGTCATGTATTTTTGTATTCCTCCGTTCTTCCGGTAATGAAAAAGTGACGTCATCACGATAATATCGAATATCGCGATATTTTTCTGCCGATATTTTGGTATCAAAATAAATGGATATCGAACAGCCTTAGCTGAAGTGAGAGTAAACTCCACGCAATCGGGGATCGCTGTTGACAATCTGGCTCTGAAGACGCGCGCGCCCGGCCTAGCTTATCTTGGCATTTTTTTTCACTAGACCGCCGGACTACTTAGAAAAGGGTTTTGACTAGACCGCCGCTGTTTTGACTAGAATTTGTCTAGCGGACCAGCGTTAAGGTCGAACCCTGTTGACCAATCAGGATGCCGGAAATCCATGCGGCCGTCGCGTGAACAGTGTGGCCACTCATCAAATTTGAAAATCCCAAGATTTCCCAAGGCAGTGGAAAATACTGTACAAGTGTATATATGCCAAGCACTTTATATGATGAGCATTTTGCGCATGGGTAATCCTTATTTTTCCCACCAAAATTCACAAGATCTTGGGAAAAATCCCAAGGAGTGGCCACGCTGTCTTGGAAGCGATATCCTTCTACGACCTAATTAATGAGTTGTAGGCCATAGAAGAACGTTGCTAAAAACTGCGCACTGACCCAGCTAGAAAATATCAGACATACGTATGCCCATTTTTGTTTATAGAATATGAAATTATCTACTCGGGAAGAGGATAATTTGTGTTGTGGCATCATTATAAATTCTTGGATTTTGCGACTACATGTCGCCATGCAGCAAACGACGCAGACACGAATTCGAAGTCATGCAGCAAAACGACACGACAGGAATTCGAATTCGGGCCCGTAAACGCTGGTTCTCATTTGGGATACAATCTGATTCTGGGTCAGGCCGGCCTTGCGAAATGCATTGCGAAAAAGTTTGTGCATCGTGCGTAGTGTGTGCTTAAGAACGAGGGGTCGTGGGTCGTGGGGGTCGTGGGGGTCGAGGGTGTCGAGGGGGTTTTAGAACAACCCATGCAAAAGGTCTGCATGGGGTATACACAATACTTGCATGTGTACAAAATGTACACACTGGGTATGCATGGAATAACATGTACATGTACTACAGTGCACAGTACAATGTATACATGGTGTTTAGTACCACTGTACAAATGTATTGCACTTTATAGTGAAGTGCACAGGCTGTATAGTATTTTAAGTATATTATATGTGCAATGGAAATAAAAAAAGTTCAAAGTTCAGATTTTACACAAAAGAATGGTATCATTATTAACGGCAACACATGTACATGTACATTGTACATACATGTATATATGTGGACCGTAAAATGTGCATGCACTAGTTGAAATGTACTGACTGAGGAATGTTGTTAATTATAAATGTATTCCGTACATAGTACATCTACATGTATGTATGTCATGTACATTGTACATGTACGTGCACATGGATTAGCCAAGCTATCAATATTGCCTGTGCAGATATCATTCTAAAAGTCTAAACAAAATGGTGTACAATTTCCTATCCACAGTGGGCAGCTAAAAAATGATTATTTTTACCAAAATTAGACCAAATGATACCAATTGTGTTGCAAAGACGTTTTCCAAATTAAAAACCCCTGGTGTAACCCTGGCGTAGTTTAAATAAAGTTAACCCTTAAAACGTCTGAAAATTTTGAAGACTACGCACACAGAGATGCCACAGGGTCTGCTTGAAAAAACCTGAACTTTATTACATTGTGACAAATAGCAGCGAAGCACGCGACCGAGTGTACCAAGCGGAGCGCGTAACGACTGGGGTTCTACATGTAGCTCTTGCATTTTAGCTTGTTTAGGCCTTTCAGATGGCTCTATATACTGTCAACCATTCCATATAATAAATGTCACCCTGTTTTACAACAAAAGAAAATTATGCAAAGAAACAATAGACATAAACAATCTCAGCTTGTTATACATGTAGCCTTAGCCTAAACATGAAGTAAATTTATTTCCAATTATCAAGTAAACCGTTGATTAATTAATCACAGCTGCATTAAAAAAAAAAGGTACGATTGGTAATTATTACACTTCAGTGTCAATCTTGTTGATGCACGTGCAGGAAGGGGTGGGGCATTCATCAAGCCAAGTGCAAGGTCCAATGAATCACTGCATTGTATGCCACAGAAGAAATTTGATAATAATTATACGTATGCCTAACGTTACCTAGTAGACATGTACATGTACATGTAGTAGCTAATGCCGGCTCTGCAACTGCCAAAGTCCTCATAGCAACAGCTTGGAAAACAATTGGCAACTCCTGAGCATTTTCCTTGCCGCTCTGTTCTTCTTGTGGACCTCTTTGTTTGCGTGAACCTTAAGTGCATTCCCTGACGATCCATAATTAATTTGTTTTGTACACCAGTGTGCAAGACGCAAGTCCACCCTGGTCAAGTTTTTGAATGTAGTATGACAGAAAGTCACCGTTGTAATCCTTTTCCTGAAGCCACGCCCAGTTCCACTTTACCTTTGATTCTATGGCCTTTAAACTGTCAGTTCTTTCTAAAACTTTAAATTTTTACATAATTATTTTGCCCGAATTTCTATCGTTACGTGTCAGATTTATTTAGACTTGTTAAAACGTGCACAAATCCTTGACAACACCGTGTGCACGACGATGATGTGGTTGGTTCCCGGCGTGTTATGCACATTTTTTGTATTCATATATCACCGCGATCGGGAACCACCGACAACTGAAATGATAGCCTTGAATTCCAGGCTGTATGATAGGTGTGCTTAGCACACAACCCGCCCACATGCGGTGCAGCAAGCACACACGACTCGCACGAGGCGTGTTCAGACCATACTGCGTGCAGGGTATGGTCTGCTGGAAGGCCAGCCGAGTTAGAGCGCTAGTGCATGCCGTGCCGCATAGCATGCGGGCTCTCGGCAATAAAGCCTTGTTTTTAAGGCTACTGAAGGGACAGCGTTGCATGCCGTGCACGACACTTATTAAACTCGAGACGCGAGCGAGGTGAAAATTAAAAAAAAAAAGGATTTTGGGGGAAATTACTAAATTTGTTTCATTTGTTTCCGTTTTTTTTAATGGACAGCCCGAAAAAAAAAAAAACGGAATTTTGGGGGTTTTGTAAAGAAAAACGGAAATCCGGATAAAACCGGAAACGTGGCATCTCTGCGCATAGTTAAATGTATGCAAATTAGTGGCAGGGCTCGAAATTCCCCAAAAAATGTACTTGCGCTTTGCGCAAGTTGGCATTTGAAACAACTTGCGCTAACAAAATTTAACTTGCGCTAATTTTTGTAATTCAATGTATGTATGACATATGAAATAAAGGCAAAGCTTCGGATGCCAGCCGCTTACTTTTGAAGAAAGAGAGCAGACTTTTCTGCTTCGGTGGTGAACGTTTCATGATGATCGGAAACCCCAAAATGCAAGAAAAAAATGTCACAAAATATCTCACTTCTCCGTCATTTAAAAGCCGATCAGTGCGCGAAACGATGTCAACAACGTTTACGTGTAAAATCCCCGCTCCACGCAACGCACGCTCGCACCCGGCGGTTTCAGTTACATTCAACGACTGACTTGTATGAATGGGAGCGAGGTTACACATCGCCCAGCAGCATGTCTGGTCCCCAACGCAAGACATGCATAAAAAGGCAATGATGTACTGTACGTGCAGTCTGCACCGTTCTATGTACATTAACATTGCACGGATTTCGTTCCGATCTGCATGCAGGGATTGTGCGAGCGCTATGATCATAAGTATAGCTGCTGGGCCACGGGACAGACAGACAGAAAAGCTACAGTAAAACATGTTTGTTAAACTTATTGTTTTAATCAAATCATACAGGTTATCATTGTGGAATATCAGTTGACAAAAACCGGTACTTTTCCAACTTGCGCAAAACGCAAGCTTGAGTCGAGGATAACTTGCGTTCGGGTATTTTTCACTTGCGTTGCGCAAGCACTACAATGGTAATTTCGAGCCCTGAGTGGGCGTATCAATTTCAACCAAATCTGAGAGAAATTTATTTCTGCACCTGGTATGGGGCTGCTCGCACGTCATTCGTGCCCTGCATTAGCATTAAATAAATCAGCTGGTTCACACAGACTGACTGTGGATGTCTACAGAAATCTCTGGTGTCTGTCATAGCCTAGTGGGCGGGCTGAACAATTTTTTCCAACACCTACATGTACATGTACATGTACATGGTGACTTGACCAGCAGCAGCAGTACATTTCCAATGACTGGAAGACAGATGGCCCCTAAAACTCAAAGATTCCCAACCTTTCAATTGTTTCCTTGGCTGGATTTTTCCCATAAGCATCAGCCAAGGTCCTTTAGCAACATAATAAGTCAGTTCGGTATCTCAAAGGTCAAAGGTTATTCGGGATAAAATTGATGATGTAATGTCACGCCATGTTACGCGAATGCCCATTCTGATTGAATTTAACACGTGCGCATTGTGCGACCACCTTTTGCATTCACAAGCGCATGTTAGGTCACGCGGGTCATTCGGGATTAATTTTCATTGTGCACATGCGCATTTGAAATACCGAACTGGCATATTGTCATGGCAACTACATTTGGCATAGTGACTGTTTCGATTTGCACGGACGAGTATATTCAATTACAAACCCTCATGAAAAGAAAGCCATGGAACAAAATTACAAAATTGCCACGACTGTATTGGTATAATAAGATATAAATCCGTAACGTTCATTGTTTTTTTCCTTCCTCCATGAAAATGTACATGTACGTTTTAAAAAACATACATACTAAATGAACATGTCAAAAACTTGTTAATCAATAAGGACACCGGTTTTCCTTAAAGTACATGTACTGTACATGTACATGTAACTTTCAAAGTCATCCTGAAGGCTTCATTACAAAATTACAGATCGTCCATCTTTTAGAAGGAAATGTTCTTGCGACATGGAACATACATGTACATGTATGTACATTTGTACATGTACATGTACATGTACTGATTATTATTATTCTATTTTTTGTATTTATTCCAAGTTTTATAGCGGCCTTTCAACATTTATTTTTTCATCTAGTGCAATTTTGAGGTAAATCATTCTAGAAGTTTGCAGCAAACATTTTCTTTCTACAAATGTAGTTCGGGATAATTCTTTTTAAATGCTCATTGAATTTTTTAACTTGGGGATTAAAGTCGATGTTTATAATGATAGATAAGCTGTCAGTAAATGTGGAATAAGATGGAAAATTTAAATATTCTGAATATCTAATCCGCATAATGCACTGCCTTTGTGAACTGCAGTCATTATAATAAGAAAGGAGCCTTATTGTGTAAATAATATGTTTACATTAGGTAAATTGCAGTGGGGGCCCTAGATTTTTTGCCCCAAATATGAGCATGTACATTGTACATTGTACATGTACATGTACATGTACATTCCTTAAGGCTGGTTTATAGTCGGTCGCACGATGGTCGCCGCGAATTGCCGCGCGATCCTCTCACGCAGGGTTTATAGTTGACGCAGAAGCACCAGCGACTAGTCGCTGAAAGACGCTGGCGACGTCACTACAGAGTTCAATCAATTGAACTTTGACATGGTCGCTGAACTCACTTTTTTCAATGGGCCAAAAAAATTGCCTGATCGGTAAGAAACAATGAATATATGCAAATATGGCACGAGGCATAAAAAATAAATTAATCGCATATATCAAAAAAGGGTTGTTGCTAACTCATCGCAGCTAAAATTATTTTACGTTCAGCAGTGGCGATGCGTGATCGTCACACGTCGCATTCGAATTCCAGACACGCTGCGCGTATGCTGCACGTGTGTTTACAAACATCGCGTGACGTAATTTATTACCCGGGTAGTTGTCATTACCCGGGTAGAAACTAACCCGGAGAATCGGTTTCACACTACAACATTATATACCCAGCACGATATGGGGCAGAGGGGTACCCCCCTTTTGTCCTTATACCCTATACTCTCCAGACTATTGTTACCTAACACATCCCCCCTAGACATCTGAAAAGAATTCCTGAGATTCCGGGAACACAATGACCAACGCAAAAGAGGGGGGGGGGGGGTCCCTCTGCCCCATATCGTGCATTATATGCAAAATTAACTCCGCAATTCTGCTTACCCGCTTCAGCGTGCACCCGGGTAACTCGTAGCCGCATTCACACTATATGCGAATGGTAATCCGGAGAATGTGCATTGCTTGACCTCTGCCCTAGTCATTGGTTCGTCGTAAAAGAGCGAAGTGAGAGGAAGAGCATGCAATGCAAATTGAAAACAAAAAATCAGATCAGCGTTGGCAGCGTGCACGCGTAATCCTTCAACTGTGCGGTCTAGACTGGTGCCTTGCATTAAGTGTATGTAAAATGTACTTATTAAGACGAGGCATCATCCATGGAAGACTGGTGCCATTCATAAAGTATACGTAAAAATAAACTTATTAAGGCGAGGTACTAGCCACGGCGGCCATACTATAAATTAATAAATTACGTCACCTTCGCAAAGCTGGCCGATAAAACATGATGAAGCGGACCCATCTACCCGGGTAGAAGAAAACTCGACACCTTTGGCCAAATTGAGTTAGACCTACATTCTGTACATGTGTGAAATGTGAAATATCTATAAGCCCAAACTCCCTGCTCCACAAATAGTTTTGTGCGTGTGTGTTTGTTTATATTTGAGCATGGTGCTGTATGAAAGACAACAAAAAATAACATTTGGCTTTTCAGATTTTCTCAAAAACATTCATGCTGGAGTTGGGCCCTTCGCTCACTCAGGAATTAAATTACTGTGATACAAGAGAAGTGTCCAATAACCAACAGAACGTGTACATGCCAACAGTACCAACAGCATGCTTTCCATTTATTCTTCTGTCCGCTTCAGGAAGGCATGAAATATTAGGCCAGTAAACCGCCAGCGCCAGGTTAGGGAAATCATGCATTGCACAGGGCCGACTGTGCGGTGCCAACCGTGAGTGATTTATCCCCCGACTTCAAAATTCAAATTGCTTGGAAAATGGAAGCCCCAATTCCTGCGGTTAACCCAATCAGGGATCGTCTCGACGGCAGGACCCTAACAGAGTCTATCAGCCAGATTGATGCAAAAATCCCTTGCTTACAGGGATTTTGTTTTCCATACCAACAGGTTTAGCATCAAATTATATGCCAGCCCAGTGACATTCTGCGGTTACGTTACGCACACATAAAAGACACACAGACATGTAAATGCTTAATGCAAATGATAAAAAAACTAATGTTGCCATACAAAAAAATGTACAAATGTGATTGTCATTAAAACTACATTTGCACAGTTTGAAGATTCATAAATCTTAAGTTCAAAATTCATATTTTTTTATTTCCTTAACTCTTTATGCTGACTTCATCCCAGGTTACGACGCTCTAGTGTGAAAAGACCTTTTTTGGGTATTCAGTCTCACTAAAGGTGGTATCAAGTTCATTGTATATACATGTAGTACAGGCCTTGAATTTGGTAATTTTTAGGGCAAGGCCACTTTGGCCTTGGATAAAGCAAAATTATGGAGGGCACCAAGGCCAGTAAGTAGGGCACCAAGGCCAAATTATATCTGCAGAAAGGGCACGGAGGGCGCGGCACTGTTGATGTTTTTCCGTTCAAAACGTATTTAACTAAGAGTAAGAGTAAGACTATGAGGCCAAAAACATACTGCTTCTGATCACATGGGTATTCAATTATATGTGAATTCCAGCCTAAACTATTTCCGTTTACGCTACGAAAGCTATAACAAAAAATTGCCAAAAAAATTATCAAAACTTGCCCTAATTAATGTCAAAAATATTTACGGTCGATAATTCTTAAAAATCATGGAGAATTTAGGTCGTACACATCACTATGCACAACGCTAATTTATAACCATAACGCTAACCACGATGGGAAACTGGCCAACACTGTCCGTTTATCCATGGAGAAATAAATTTCTCCATGGTTTATCGTACGGTGGTAATGCGTGCGTGATGCACTTTGTGTGGCGGGCGATAAACCTCGTGTTGCGGCAGGAAATGTCGGGGAAACAAGTACAACCTCGAAATAAATTCATGAACACGGAAAATGCATACACAGACAAAATAGATCAAGTTCTGTGAATTAACGTGCAGAAATCTTCTTTCTCTATCGATTTTTTGGGCCTAATTATTCATCGAAACTTTTGACAATCGGAACACCGCGTGTTGTGACCAAAGTTCATGAAGTTACTGTACGTATGTAGCGCGCCGAAGGCGTGCTTCACAGCACCGCCTACAGGGCGCGTTTCCTGTACATGTACGTTATTAATCGGTATGTTCGATGTGACCAGAGAATTTCCTTCGTTCCCCTTTTAAGACAGACGATTTTTAATATTTTTAATGAAACATTCAGGATGACTTTGAAATGCTGGTAGTCGAGCAGCACATGGCTGGATTTGTGCAATATTTCGATATCTCCATCACCTAGTGCCCGCTGGATAAATGTACTCTCCAGATGCCATGTGTGGTTGGCATGGAATATTTTTAATGTTTTATTTTCGCAGGCTTTGCAGTCCAGGGCGCCCTACACAAGGAAACTCTGGAGCTGAACCCATTACATACATTTTGTTACATGGTATTACAGTGTATAAATAATAGTATACATGTACCTCGCAAAAGTTGAGCTGTCAATCACTTTATAAGGTTTCAGGGCTAGGGGTGCAGGGTATTTTATTTCAGACGTACTTTTCTTTCAGGGCGAATGAATACTGACATTGTAATGAGTACTGATTTTTTTTTAAACATACATGTACATGTAAATGTAGCTTGTCGGAACAGGTGAGCATTAATATTCCAAGCAAAGGATACAATAATCCATCCTTCCGTTTAATTCAGCCACAGGAGGCTACACAATTTGTTCCTTGCTCGACGTTAAATACGGCAATCGATAGCAATTGATGGGCGCATTATTTACACTATACATGTAAATAAAAAGTTCGACTTGAACCTCGCTTACAAGGAAAATAATTTTAGCGAATTTGCTGGTAAAAAGAAAGTATCATTTTGGATTCTAGATGCTCTGTGGTGCAATCTGAGGCATTTCCTGGCCACTTTCTTCTCACTCTTTGAATCAAATTTGCTCGTGTTTACAACTTGAAATGAAGGCAAGATTTTTAGGGGGAGGGGGTTTGGTCATCAAAAGGTAATTTTTTCGGGGGCAATTTTTTTTTACCGAGTGGAACTCGTCACCGAGCGGGGGGTTCAGAGTTAAGCCAGCTGGTAAGCTAAACATGCACGTGGGCACAGCGCGCGTGGATAAGGTATTTTCCGAGAGAAAAAGACACCCTCGAGTGTTACGGAACATTGTAATTTAGGTAAACTGGTTCTCGACGCGACAAAGTGAAAATGATATTACCAGGGAGATTGGAACCAGTCCAGAATAATATTACGTGTATAGTTTTATGATGTGAATGCATAATACAGATCTGCGTCCAGATCTGTTCGATTACTATAAACACTACTGCAATACTGCTGAATGTTAATGCTGGCAAACTCTTCATGTTCGTTCCACAGAGTGCGGTAAACTTCTTCGTACTTAGATAAACTGTGAAGACGGTGGAGAATGGGGGAAAAATCCAATGGAAAAAAATAGCAGGGCGGTGAAAATTTTAGCGGGGCGGTAAAACTTTAGCGGAGCGGCATACAATTTTGGCAGGGCGGCCCGCCCTGCTAAAACCCCTTGTGGAGAACACTGCGGATTTAATAACATTCGGTTTAAATTCCACTATTTGGTTTTGATTTTGGAAACCGGATATATCCAAAAGCAACCTTCCATTTTTTTGTGACACAGGCTAAAACAAAACAACTGGAGAATCCTCCAATTTGCTCCATGGTCTCTGATTATAAAGTTCTGCATTCACTCCCTAGTGGTCTTCTTATACATGTATGAATAGCCTGCCCATTTTTTTTTCAACATTACAGCTCTGGAGTGTTTTCGCAAGGCCCAGTGGTCACTGAATCCTGCAAACTACAACACAATGTATATATATCCAGTCATTGGTAGCACCTCACTCATCACTTTTTTTTTGTTGGCATGTGGGAACTTCCAGTGAAAACCATTATTCAGTTTGAATAAAATTAGGGTAACCGGATTCTGAAATCTCAAATTTTACCAAAAGCTGCTATCTACGTACACCTAAGAATTGTGGGTACAATGTGCATATGTACAATGCACACGTTACATGTATGCAAAATGCTCACAAATTAAAATGCAAAACTGTTCTTTTTCTCAGCCCTTAACCCCTTGAGTACGGTATTTTACGGGCGACGTCGGGGTGCCGCGGCGGCTCTGGCAGCCAAGCGAACAGCTACAATGTGTTTGTGCAGTCAAGCGTAACCTACATGTACATGTATACACAATAATCCAACAATGGATTGAAACTACACAAACAGCGGCCAATGGCGTCATCCGGCCTGGTGGCACTGTTATTTTTGCGCCAAATTACGTCATCCGTACGCAAGGGGTTAAAAGTGTGTGCATAAGGATGTAGATGTACATGTACATGTACTGTATACGTGTACATGTACGTTCAAGGACAAGAGGAAAAAGAAAATACAAAGGAATCTTTCTGAATCTTGTCACGGGAGTCGGTCTTTTGTTAAAATCGGTCCTCGGATGTACAAAATATGTGCTTAGTCTATGGGGGTTGTGTTATATTAAAGGAACAATAGGAAACACAAAGCATTGTCCTCGGTAGTATAGGAAAACACTTTACATGTACATTTTTTGTACAACAAAGTGGTTGTAATAATCACTGATGTTCATCTACTATACAAAATGTACATTGTACACAACAGGGAAGTCTTGTACACTTTGGATTGATGTGGCTTGATGGCAACTATACATGTGTACAATGTATAAGCCCACCACTCACCAGACATTTCAAGTACCGTACATTTACATGACACGACCGCATATTTACATACAAAAGGAAATGGGCACCAACAATGTACATGTATGTATGCTGTAATGAGTTGAACTAAAGTTCCATGCAGGATGTACATGTACAGTATTGGAATACTTGAAATCACCCAGCAATTGACGTCAATCTATTACACCCGTTTGTCTGCACAATACTCCGATGTGAAAGGGCAAAAATGTGCTGGACAGTGGAGAAAACAAGGAACAACAGCACTTTCTTTTATTCATATATCCATCGACTTGTCCGGGTACATGTACATTTGCTTTCAGTTTGAAAAATACGATACATGTATGTGATCGGAAAAATTATAATTTCATCGTCACAGTCTGTCCGGTAGCAGTGAGTGCTGGTCTACGTCCGTGAATGCAATGGCATTTGGTGTTTTTTACCAGTCCAAACTAATTTTTGCCTGAGGATGGGCGAAAGGGTGGACAGCAATATGAAGCATTACTCCCAAAATGTCATCGTTTGTGTTTTACTGTTTGCATATTTTACATTTTTTTTATCACACATTCAGCAGGATCGTGGCATTTCATAATCGCGACTTTCGATACATTAGTGAATATTTCAGGCCTTGTCACTATGAAACAACGGAACTTATTCAAACGAAAAGTCTTCGTATCACATACGATTGGTAATTCTCCAATATTTTTTTACTGAATTATTACGAAATACCTTACTAGACTGTAAGTTAATAGTAGTCTCAATCATCCTGTAAAATTATGGCACCAGGTGTGCTGTCGTTGTCAAGAAAAGTGGAAATTTATATCGTCTTCCAACGATTTCCAGCTGGAAATCGTTGGAAAAAATGCCCTGTAGCCTTTAGTCAAGGCACGCAAGGCTACCCGGACGAGTGGCGCGCTGGACATGCTGGCATTCAGGGCGCGTCACGTGTCCAGCTGGTAGCCACGCGGGCCTTGACTAAAGGCTATCATCCGCCCGACGGTTGAAAACGAGCGCCGTTTTTCTCTGGTTTTTTTCGCCATCCAACAACACAAAACTTTGAACAGGTCAGTGGAACGATATTTCCTATAACATACTAACCCCCAAATCAATGACCAATCATGTACACGGCCTTTAAGTTTCAATTTAAAACAGCTCAAACATTTTTTTTAAACAAATCTCAGCAATGGGAGTCAGAGCCTCCCAAACATCTGTTGGGGCGGTTTCTTTTGAGGTTTACACTGATACATGTACATGTGAGATAAGCTGAAAATTGCAGAGAACAAAGAACACAAAAAGTCGCTGTTTGGCATGTCGTGATAAATGTACATGTACATGTACATGTACATGTACATGTACGTGTACGTGTACGTGTACATGTACGTGTACGTGTACGTGTACGTGTACGTGTACGTGTACGTGTACGTGTACGTGTACGTGTACGTGTACGTGTACGTGTACATGTACGTGTACATGTACGTGTACATGTACGTGTACATGTACGTGTACGTGTACGTGTACGTGTACGTGTACGTGTACATGTACATGTACCGATATTGTTTGTTTGCATAATTTGCCGCCGAGTTGTTTTTTATTATACGGCAAATGTTAAAACCAAGTACATAAGACCACTAATGGGAGGGTATTACGATGATCTGACACACTTTCGATACTTTCGATATCAGTCCTCAATATCGATTTTTTGATATTTTGATATGATTTTTCAAAAATGCTACCGCCGATATCGATATTAAAGTGATATCAAATAATCGAGTAATATCGATACATCGAAGGACCCTACCCAAATTGGGATATCTTGATGCACAGGTACATGCAGGCCCACAATCATGTACAACATGTACAATATACAATGTACAAAATACAATGTACAAAATACACGTACATGTACATGGGTATGCTTTATCCTGATTGGGATATATTACTAAAATGTACATTCGTTCATTAGAATCATGTACATAACGAAGGTCATTTCCATCGGGCATGGCAATAACATAATTTATCTCAATCAGGATACCATGTGGCAATTATATTTTTCACCTTCCCATTTTGTAGTATCTACATACATCATGTAGTAGTGTGTTTTGGGGTTGCTTTTTTTTCGGGGGAGAGGGGGATGGGGCCACAGATGTTACGAAAAGTGTAATGCCATCACACTATGCAAATCAGAATTTAAGATGAGCAAAAATGCAATGACAGATTATTGCAAGGACAGTGCTACTGGGTGACAGATGTGCTTCCATGCATCACTGCCAGAGATGCGGCGAATTCTGTAAACACAGAGCCCAGGCCCTTCCATTAATTCTGATGCTTGGCATTCCACGATCCTGCCTTGCTGACCAAACCGGAGAGGGTGCCACAGATGTCGGGCGAAAAAAAGTATATATCACAATAACCATTACGTGCATCTCAAAGATGAACGATTGACGCCTGATGTGCATAATCTATGGGTAGGGCAAATGGTTTTCCGGAAACTAATTTCCGGAAAATCCACGGAAAACGGATGGAATTTGCGGAATTTGCTCCTCGAAATGGAAAAAGGGATTTGAATCTGAAGAAAATAACTTGTGCAATTTTATTGATAAAGAACATCATTTCGAAAAATGTACATGTACATGTATTGGTTCAAAACGAGTTGTTGATAATTGATTGAACAGACGAGCCATATACATGTAACAAATGAGCGTTGTTTAGATCACAATTGTTGGGGGGACAAAAACGTTCAATATTTTGTGTAAATGCTACGAGATCATTACCGTTAGCAAGCGAGTGACAGACCCGATGTACACCGTAGCCTTCGGTCAGCACACGGGTGAAAATCATCACTCACGGCACGCTCTTGTAGATCTCTTTTTCTCTGTTCAATCATCAACCATTCATTTACATGTACATAGACATGTAACTTAGACATGGCTCTATTGAAATGCATGTTGTACTTACCAGGCCCAAAAATCTACCATAAACTATCCTATTTTGTCACCTAACGTTAGCGTGAATACAAATCATGTGCTGTGTGTGCGATGTCGTGGCATACATATGGCTTTTGCATATTTCTTAATACAATGTACATGTATGCACGTGTGTGGTCGTGGCGATGCAGTATTAATGACTTGACTGTGGTGAAGTTAAATACTACAAAAATGTACATCTGTAAATAGATCGGCCGTTGCTAAAATAACAATCTTTTTTTGGCAATTTCCCGTGTTCTAACCGAACGACTGTACATGGTGTATGTTTCAAATGCACTTTTATGTATTGAAAAAATGTGAATGGAATTTTTCAGTCTGAAACGGAATTTAGGATTTTTGAAAATGGAATTTGCAATTTTCTGAAAGCTTAGATGTACATTGAACATTGTACATGGTACATGTAAAGGGCTATTTACTGTGGTGATGGTGGCGGTATGGATTTTTAACTTGACAATAACCAGGATGCACTACTCAAAAGAATAGTTGTTGTGCAGTGCAGTCAACTTTGAGAAAGAAAAGCAAACTAACAACTTGTTATAAATGTAGAACAATTCCCTCCTACTACATTATATTTAAAAGGTCAAAATCAGTCAAAATTTCCTTCCACCTCCCCTGCTATACTTTTACACAGACATGATCAGATTACATGTGGTTTTGTACTATGGCAGGAGGGTCAAAAACAATCACCTTGACTGATTTTGACCTATACAACATGGCTCAGAATGTATGTTTGCATAGAAGGGTAAATTCTTGGCTTTCTGTTTTACAACAAAATGTAAGTTCCATTGTAATTTGGCTGGCCCCGATGACCTTGTTAACCAATCAAATTAAATCCTGCATTTGTAAATTGTAAAGTACATAAGTTTGTATTGTCGATTGTTTTGTCAATTTGTCGATGAGTTATCTTTTCTGAGGCACCCGAGAAAGGCAAAATCTGCATTCACAGTATTCATGAGTGACCACGTGCAAAAGGTTCATTTTACACACGTATACATTGTATGCAGAACTGCAAAGCCGTGACAAAGTTGAGCAAAATTAAACCAAAAAGAAAACTTTGAAAAATAATTCAGATTTACCTTGTCAGTTTCCCTTGTGGTTTGTTTGATGAATTATAAGTTAAAACCCTAACACCCTAATGGTTCACCAGGACTACCCTGCTAAATCCAACAGAGTCCAACGGTGACCCATATGAGTTTCCTGCTCAATCCAACGCAGTCCAACATACCAAGTTGTTGGGTAACTACATGTACAAATAAAAAATTACTTGCCTGCTAAATCCAACAGAATGCAACGAAATCCAACTGTGACATATTTTTCTGTTGCCTGCTAAATCCAACAGGATTGTAACACTATGAGTTAGCTGCTGAATCCAATAGGGTCCAACAGGAATATCAAATTGTTGGATTCAGCAGGGTTAGGGATTTATAAAAGTCCTATCCTCGTTGAGTGATGCCCACAATGACACTTCCCAGGTTGTATCGTAAAGTGGGTGTGATCCCTGGCTATACTGCATTCTGGGTTTATGACTTCTGACTAGCGCCCCGAACAAAGAGTTAAGACAATTTACACGGGCAAGATACATCGTGTAGATGTAGCTCAGTTGGTAGAGTGCCGGTATGGTATTCCGGAGGTCCCAGGTTCGAATCCCGTTCCTGGCAGTTTTCTTTGTTCACTTAGTCAGTTTCCCTTGTGGTTTGTTTGACAAAAAAAGCTGTCCAGCATCCCTCCCTGCTTCCTCTTCCAAAGTCACCTCTTTATTTTTCTCCGGAATAATCTATGTATGGTAGCTGACTATACAATGCAATTTAGCACACACAAAATTACACTGGGTCACCGCGTCTATCCCATTTAGGTCAAAGGTGATTATGCACAGTGTCCACAACTTGTGTCATTTTCCAGCTTCGCAAGGCGAATACACATTCTGTCGCGGTTATAAAAGTCCAAATGGGAACGCACGGCAGAATTACGCGAAGGCATGTCGCGGCAAGTCCAATGGAAACACAGCTTCAGTGTAGTGATGCTAATGAAGTGTTTGTTCAAGTACAGTAAACCAGTCAAGCACACCACGTGTGTGCAAACCTGCCACATATTTGTACAATACATGTACATTGTACATGTACATGTATGATGATCATTCTAAGGCGTCCACACCTGACAGTTTTGTTTACATTTCAAGCTATCCTTCGGACTTCAAATGTATATTATATACATGGTGTTTCTTTTTATGCGGGTACCAATGAGGAATTCGATGTGATGAATATGAAATGACCATGATTCAACATGAGTGATAATATTTACCAACATAAATTTCATTTATTATCATTAATCAATAAACAGTGAAAATATTCATATTTGTTGCAAAATGAAATGTTGAATAAAAATGTACATTTTGACCCAAAAATGTTATGGAATCTCCTTATTTTTTAGGTACACTGTGTGACATTAAAACTTGCCTCCTTTAAGATACCTTCCCGGTTGAATAAAAGTACACACATCGATTATTTTTTATTTAAATTATCAGAAGTAAGCCAACTCACAATAGTGAGTGCAATTTCAAACTTTGAGCGTCCTGGTTTAGGATGCAGGTGAAGTTGATTCCCGGTAGCACATCGTAACTTTTCGTTACTCGGATTGTTACGTTGTGAAAGTTCATTTCATGACGAGAAAAAAAGTAAAAACCGTTCTAAGAGAAAACGAAGTACATAAAATTCAACTCCAAACAACTAATAGCAAATACCTGGGACCCCTATTTATCTCAAATCCAAAACATCTGCAAAGATATCGCAGTTTATATGCACCGTAGAGTATTTTGGTTTCTCACGAAATAGTTACGTTGTGCGAAATGAAGTCCACATAAAAAGTATACGCGAAGCGAGCGCAACGATTCAATGTCCCGGATGAAAGATCACGTGATTCATCAGGTGATTATTGCAGCGTGCGAGTTGCAGCCATTTTTTCGCGTTCTAAATTTACGACAAATGTTTTCGACTCTGCCATGTTACGCTGTTAACATTGTTACGTTGTGTGTACTAATTTGTAAGTTGTACAAGGTAAAACTGCGAAATCATCCCACTATATACACGAACAATTATAGCCAAAAAATCCAGTGAATATTGTAGACAATGTTGGCTTTCGAAAGGAACCTTTGGGGTATCTGTCTGGATGAAATGTGTGTGGAAATCGTTCAAGACGAGTCGAGTGTGTCTCGCCTCTCGCGATACGATGTATCGTGTTTGGACAGGTGTTTTTTCTCGCTGCCTGTATATCTCACTAAAACGTACTGATTATGCATAACATTTTGCACTTAGAATTGCAACGTACTTGCAACTTTGTTTCAAGTCATTGTACGTGCCATTTGTAACTCAAATTGATTGCACTTCGTATACAATTTACAAAATAACAATGTAACGGAGAGACTAGTCTCTCGTGACGTTGTGAACCCGTGTTGTTTTTATGGGGTCGCGACCGATGCACGCACAGTTGATGTGGCGATCGCTGCACAACTGTGTAATCGTGTAGTTTTGGACACCTCTAGAAGCTAGAACACCTACATTTTTTAAAGTTCTTAAATAGTTTGTACAATTCCAAAATGACTTTTGTGACTGGAGCAAGCCTATTTTCAATTTTATTAATTTCGGAATAAATTTTGGAATGATGCAAACTATGCAAATTAAAAAAATTGTGAAAGAGTTACATATCCGGCCATCACTTATTTTCCCTTAAAATAACTTAATAACTACCAGAAAGGGTAAACCTGATAAAAAAAAAAGAATATAGGAGGGAAAACAATTTCAACTTATTCTTTAAAAATACTTTAACTTTTTCTGTCATGGCCCGCCATTAATAACAGTTAGACTTGATGGCCGGATATGGAACTCTTTCCACAAGGCTGATCTACGTTTACCAGTGTGACTGGATCAACCAGGGAAGCTTTTTGTGGATTTTTTTGTTTGAGAACGTGGAATTTTTAATTAATTAATTAAGGCTTATTTTTTTTGGGGGGGGGGGGGGGGTGTGTACATGTCCCTCTCCACATATTTTTTTTTCTTATAGCCTACGTATTAACATATTTTTTTTAAAGAATCATTCAGTTCAGTGACAGCCGCCTCTAATGTGCAAATAGCTGCATACATGTACATGTACATGTACACAAATGTACATGTCCTTTTCACTGTACCTGTATATGCAAGTGTAGTTGTCTCAGAGGAACCATTGTGCTGTATTTTACAACCAACAGGAAGGAGTTGTAAACACTGACGTGGATTATTTCACGTGTAACAGAGACACCGGTTTCTCTGTTACACGTGAAATAATCTATACAGGCTCCTCTGAGTACATTTCAGTACTTCCAAATGTCCTAGTGAAAGATACACAATCTTAACTACTTTCATACATCAAATATTTCACATATTTATTATTTCACTCGCTTGGTTCTTGAAAAATCCAAATTTTGTGTAGCGCACACCTCAACTGCTTGATTTTATAAATGAATTGAAAACTGAAGGTTCAGTTTTTTTTAACCTGAAACTAAATTTATAATGAACTTGTTATGTTAAGAAATTGTGGTAACTGACCCACCAAAAGATGACAACAGTTGAAAAAATAAACCATCATACAATTGGTAAAATGCACTATAGTTTTAAAAGTGGTTTCTCCGTTACACGTGAAATACTTTGCCACATAACTGTAGTCAATGAGGTGCCACAGCGGAGGAAGTCACTCAAATGAAAAAATGCTTTGATTTATTGAATGTGTTCATTATCAATTACCTGTCAATACATTTTGGTTGACTCTTGACCTTTTTGAAATTTTGACCCTTATGTCACACATTTGGACCCCATATTAAAAGATCTACCCACATACGGGGACCGGGAACGAGTCTAGGCTGTCATTCACACAAAATGGCGGACGGTGTTTCCGAACCGCGGTTTGTTTTCCTAACAGACGACGAAATATTGGAACTCGTAGGCGATGCTGACGCTGCTTACACAAAGAGACAAATGAAATATGCAGTCAAACGATTAGAGGAATTTGCAAGACACGCAGGAACAACAATTAAAGCTTTAACTGATTCGGAACTGGACCACTTTTTTGTCACGGTTTTATGCGGGACTGAGAAGGTAAACGGCACGTTGTACACCAAGAAATCCATGCATGCAATATGTCAGATTTATTCAGGCGTTGTATAAAACAAATAATGAATGTTTCACATTCATGCAATGTAAGGTTCAACTGATGTTGGATTTGCCTGCCGATCCGATGGCCGATGTTTTATTTGGAACATCGGCCGATGTCCAATCTGATCCGATGTTTTTAATCAACATAAACAATGCCATCAAAAACAGTCGGTGCGCGATCGGTCGATCGTGCTGCGCTATCGGTAGATCGTGACGCTATGGGCCGATCGCGCTGCCACTTTCTTTCTAATTCACGACTCTGGAGGATTTTTTTTAAAGGTAAATAAAGTCCAAGATATCCGTCAGAATCGACTCATAGCACAGCACGATCGACCGATCGCGCCCAACCAACAGTGACATCCCCAAGACAAACCACGACTCCCTTAACACAGTAATAAATTGGGCAAAAAAAAAAAATGCCTTTGGTTCGGGTCACCCTATTTTCGAAAGCCATAAAAATGTTATTAGGTAGAGGAAGACAAATTAATTCTACGATACCGATTTCCGATCATAATAGTAGGAATTGCCGACCGGGCGTCCGGAATTCCCATACAGTAGCGGTAGCCTTGCATAGCCTACATCTGAAACTATGCGTATACTCAAAGATCGTGTACATCTTGTCGATGTTCGGCCGGGAGTACGTGCGCATGCGGCAAAATAAGTTGTCCGTTGTCGGGGGTGTTTATTCATGCAACACCATAATTCATAGTCAAGTTTCGCCATCGTTATTTTGCGAGAAGTGAAGAATTCCCGTGTGCTTGGAGGCAACAAATTACTAAAAGATTCTGGAACTTCGTAGGCCCACTCGACAAGATTTGTTCATAAAATCCTGGCGATAACCAACACAGAATCGGACCAACAAGGATAGTCAAAATCAGGATGTGTTTCAATCAAAACTTTCGACAAATTGCGACAAGACGTGGACCAGTGGTTGAGTGATGTGCGTGATAAACGGCTGGGTGGATAATTACACGTGTCGCCAACGTGTTACGGTGATGCACCGTGCATGGAGCTGTCAGTTGGCCGGGCACGCCCGCGCGTTGTACGGCATGGACTGCTTTCGTATCGCGGCACTCTGTGCGTGCAGTTTGTGATATGGCGATCGCAGTTTCATATTTATTTTGTTTAGTTTATTGCTTTTGCTAATTAATAGGCTATCAATCATGTATCTATCTTTGTTCTGAATAAAAAGGTCGATTATTCACAACACGAGAGTTTTGGCTTTACAGTTTTAAAGAAATAGGAAGGAAGCTGATTATTTTTACAATACGTAAATTTTATTTTCCACTTTGCAATGTTTGTATCACATAAAATTCATCAGGCATATGTCTCACAAAGCATCTCAAAATTTGTACATGTACTTCGTTTTGGGACCCCTCTAACACAGGTATTGCGTTAATTATTCTCACCTTTACCATGGAGGTAGAAAATTAACATGTTATGCCTACCAACCGACCCTATTAAATTATATTTTAACACTGGTGGTTGTTGGATAGAAGTTGAAATGGAGAACAAATTAGGACAATAGGCAAAACTAATCCAGGCATTTATTTGCATACGTAGACAAATCTGCGGGCGTAAAAATACGACGCCGAACTCGCAGTGATTTCAATTCAATTCAAGTTTCAGTCCAGCAAAATTGGCACACGTGAAGGGAATTCCCCATTAGGGCGTCTATGCTGGTCTTTTTCCAGGGTATTTTTGTATTCACGCTGTACATATAACATTACACGGTGCACACATATCGCCAATGCTGTGCATGCAAGAGACATGTGATCGGCTGAACTAAAGTCCACAACGCGTCGTGGCTTCACACAGTGTAGTTCCCAGACTCCGTTCATGACGTTCAGTAGACCAGTACAGTCATGCACTGACTGCTCCGTTGTCTTCGGGCACTGAGTTTTCACGCATGCGGTGCAGATAGCGCGGATCGCATAGACGCGGAGCTCGGAGATATTTACACCGGTATGATTAATACACCACAGCATAAAACTGTTCATTTTTCACACAAAAATAAAACATCGTTTTTACTCGCGCTCTAATAAAGAAAACATGACATTTGTGTATTGATAAAATTGAGTGTAAAATTTGCTAATTGACATTGCCGAACATCGGTTCGTCATCAGTTAAACCTTACAAATTTTGCGGATCCGATGTTTTGCCGATATTGCCAAACATCGGCCCGATCCGATGTCCGATCCGATCATCGGTTAAACCTTAGTGCAATGGTAAGAATAATTTCATTCGGTGACAGATGGAATGTCCCATTCCATTCCGTGGAATGGAACATTCAATCTGTCACCTCATGAAATTATTCTTACCATCGCACTCATAAACATTCATTATTTGTATAATAGAAAATAAGGACCATGTCACAAATGAGCAGAAAACCAAGGGTCCTGTGGCTGTGCTTGAGTGAAATCCACCGTGTTAAAAAAATTACCAACATTTAAAATAGCAGTGTGAAAGCCCAGTACATTGTACATCAGTGCAAGTTCTTTTGTTCACAGCTCAGATCAACAACTGCATGCATTGTGTACACTGTACATGTATTTGGCTTTCCTAATTATATTATGTGCTATGCGTAAAGACTGATTGATACTGTTAGGGGCCACCCCACTCCAAATTCAAAATTCAGTGGAATGTCTCATACAGTGTACATTGTATCTAATTCCAAGGCTAACAAATTCACAATTCAAATATTTCATGTCAAACAACTTATACATACTACATTGTACCTGCAATAAACATTCAAATGAAAATGCCAAATAAAATACTTTGAAAATTTGAAAGAAAACATGCAGAACAAAATTAAATGACCCAAATTACATTTTTCAGCATGGACAGTGGACTGAAACCACATATGAAGCAGAAATAAAATACAAAAGTACAGTGTAGTTTGTCTCTATTTTTATAGACCTTTATTATTTAAAGCATTCTACATGTCATCAAAGATTATTTTTACAGTTTCATTGACTACACAGAAACCAACAAATACATAATTAAGAACAGGATATTATAATGGTCTAATTTCAATTTCAATCTTTCAATTTATAATTGTTCACCACTGTTTACACTTGGATTCAACTCAATAAAACCAAGAAAGGTCTCCATTCACACTTTAATTAATTTGCAATTGTGATCTTTAGCCGCCCGCTACATGTTGGCACAGTTGACTGCTCAAATAAAACATGTTCTTCAGTCTGTGCATGCTGTAATATACATGTATCTTACACAGTTGACATGCCTATTTAAACCATTTCAGCCACTAAAAGAAAGCTGCTATGGCCGTCCTTGGGGGTTGTATAACCTTGAAAAATAAACTTTGAAATTGAAGTGCTCATTTGTTAGCTTTAACCCTAACATCCTTCATTTTTTCTCTAGAATATATGTATAGGATCCTGAAATCGCACTGTGTGTATCACTTTAATATGAAGTGCAGTGTACATGTACAATGTATCAGACTGCTATCAGACTGCTATCAGACTGCTATCAGACTGCTATCAGACTGCTATCAGACTGCTATCAGACTGCTATCAGACTGCTATCAGACTGCTATCAGACTGCTATCAGACTGCTATCAGGAGCTTGCTTGTACATGTTGTACATGTACAAATGTATACAATGAGCGCCTGTAACAAGCACTTGGACATGTACCAGTATGTGTGAAGTCAGGGGTTAAACATTGGTCTGCCTGGGGCTCAGACTGTAACAAGGAAACATTGTTAGATGCCAGAGTGAAGGTCATATTGCAGCATATCCCTGATAAAATCATGAACTGCCTGTGTATGGAAATTTGCATAGGCTGCATGAATACAATCAGTAGTACATGTACATGTACTGTAAATGTATTGATGCTGTAATTTTGTTTGTTACGGACTTTCACATTTGTATATTAATGTAGGTTGTGCCTGTACATTTATTTGTAACTGGTCATTTTAATTAAAACAATTTTTTTGTGGGAGGCAGACTGCAAGCACAGAGCATGAAGCACTTTGTTGGCTGAGTTGTTTTTATATGGCAGCTGTGGTATACATCATACAAATTAATGTATGTACATTGTGTACATGTACATGTATGTGAACATTGTATGTTAAAGATTGAATGTCATCATGAAATCCAATTATGTTACCTAAACAGAACGAAATTAAGTCTAGTAACTTGACAGTTTGGTTATAAAGGAACAGGGATAGGGGTGAGTCAACAGATTGAAAATGTACACCAATGTGTAGTCAAATACAAGTACTCTTTGACAAACCATTGCATTTCCAGAAACGGTGTGCTACACACTTGTGGGTCTTTCCACATCAATGGTTACAAAAGTGTGACATTTTGCGAGAACCAAGGAAGAGTCGATACACCAAGTAATTTGCCATGTTTTCTCTTTCTGTACATTCCATATCCTTCGCATTGCATTATTACCCCTGATCATCAGGCTCATAAATCATTCCAAAAAACCTCAGTTCCTTGGGCAGCCCTGGCTGAAAGTTAAGTGCATTGGGCTGATCAAGCCCATACTGCCCTGGGTGGAGAGAAGGAATTTTGTGACAAAGTGTCTTGCTTAAGGACAAAGTACCATGATCCCCCTGGCTGGGCTCATGATCAAGCCCACAATCTTTATTACTATAGACTAATCCGGCGACCAAAATTAGAAGCAGTTACTGCGGTGGCACCACGCTCGCTTGTGTGTTTTACGCACGCGCTCCATACAGCTTCGACCAACAGGGTGTTTACAACTTGCCAAAATGTGCACGCGAATCAAAATAAAGAACGCGGGCAGCCTGCACGCGAGCGCGGCACCACTGTAAAAATGGCGTCGGTGAATTCCTGTATACATTTGTACCTCATACATGTACATATTCATGAGCGAGACCTAAATTCTAGCTGGTCAATTCACCATCACATGCCAGCAGACATTTTTGCTAACGTCCGCGAGGGGCACAAGCACATGCGCAGTAGACTAGCACAAGGATAACCAATGTGTTAGTCTCCTGAGAACTCGTATTAAGGGCCAGGGACGGGGAACTACTGCATGGGCGGGCTTACACTTGAAGCTTCGCGTAGAGTGTACGCATGCAAGTAGTGCAGTACAGGCATTTGGGAGGATCCATCTAGGATAGGCGAAGTAGTGCTTGGGGTAATAAGGAACATTGCTTGAAAGGTACAACACTAAGACATCCATCAGACTACCGCAGGCAAAATGTTGACTTACTGTGATAGATGTCCTGCAGCGAACCTCCCCCGCAGTATTCCATGGCAATCCATAGTCGGTCTCTACGCGAGTAGCTTCCGAAGTACATGACAATGTTCATGTGTCTACACTCCTTCATGATGGCAATCTCCTTCTGAATAATTTCCACGTCATCTCCTGCGGGGAAAATCCACATCCGATGTTATCTTGTTTTGATTTCCTTCAAGGATCCATTACAATGCTGGGGAGATGGGATGAGTGGTAGCCCTTGGGAAAGTAGGCCGTGCCCGAATCTCATATCTACAGCTAGGTCTACATGTAGGTCTGGGTCTAGGTCTTCATCTGTTACAAATATGTGGACACATGCTGACAGCAGACGTACATGTAGTTGTAGGTCTGGAAGCCTGTTTCAGACACGGCCATACTTACGTGGTTGGGGGATGTAGGATGAGGATTAACCACTTACAATGTAGGTTTAAAGTTTATTGTGACTGAAGTACACGATTTGATTTGACAAGCTGATCCAATGGTTGCAAATGGGATAATTTGTATGCTTTCACTATACTAGTTTTTATTCAAACAAATTACATTGACTGTTTTTGTATTGACTTTTTAAAAATGTATGCAAATTATAAGAAAAGGTTACAGGAAATTGTTTTGGGACAGGTCCATCTTCGGTAAACTTTCAATGTTTCAACAACTTGCCTGGATCCACTTTGATGACCTTCAGAGCAGCCAGGTTGCCATCAGCAACCATCTTTGCCTGCAAAAGATCAGAAATGGTTTCAGAATCTGTGTCCAACAACACTCATCAAAAGAAAACGGAATATAAATGTACATTGCACATCTACATGTACAATGCCCATGCTTACTGTAAGTAAATAATAGTCTCAAGCATCCTGTAAAATCATGGCACCTCGTGTGCTGTCATTTTTAAGAAAAGTGGAATTTTTGTATCAATTTTCAGCGATGGTCGGCCAACCATCATTGGGAAAAAAAATGACTTTTTTTTTTCTTCAAAATACCACCCCAATTTACAAACTTTAGTTAGTCCACATTTAATTTGTTAACCCTAACCCTCCAGGGTATTTTGGCTAGAAACCCTGCCAGATGCATCAGATTGCATACTTTGTCACATTGACTTGTGTGCAGAGTGCAGCAAGGTCAAGCTGTCACCACAGATGCACTGTGCTGTGTCTGGCAGGGTTAGGGTTAATGGGTTACACATCTGTCAACAGGTACAAGCCAGCTACATTGTACATGTAGACCGCGTTTACACTAGATCCGGCAAAAGGTGGATCAGGATTTGCGGGGTAATAAAACCACAGGGAAGCTTTACCACAAATAAACTGTGCTGCGTTTACACTAGATCCCGATCCTTACGGTAATTTTGTTTGCGCTATTCACAGTCAGTGTAAAAACATAACGTACGGACATGTTACAAAATGTAGTGTAAACGCAGTCGTAGTCTAGTTCCCCAACCTGATAATTCCTGACATCTATAAATTGTTCCGTTTTGTCTGAAGTACATGTACGTGCTAATGTTGTGTACTACGTGTATACATGTACCTTCAACATGTTTACATGTGCACCATCCATCTTTTCAAACATGAAAGCAATCTTGGATCTACCCAGGGTAGCCCCAGGACCAAATTGCATGGAGCTGCTTATTAGCACATTTTTTTTGTGCTCAGCAACCTTGACGAACCAGTCACAAATAAAATTTGTGAAAGTTTGGCGACTACTGTACACCTGCTCTTTGGTAAGCAAAACGCAAATGCTAAGTACATGTACATGTAAGACTATTACTTGGAGAGAATAATGTACCATAGCATCTACATGAATGTGGCCTTCATTTTAACAGGGATCAAAAGGATGCATTTTTCACTAAGTAACTTTTGTTGGCCCCAACCAGGGTACACATGAATACAGAATGTAGATTCAAACCAAGACTGAGGATTGGTATTTGTACAAAGCCTGACAAACATGACGCTATGTACAAAGCTGTACAGGTACAAATGTACACGTACAAAGTCATATCCTAATTACTGCATGATCCGCAATGCCACTTCCCAGATTACTATGTACATGTGCGGGTATATCATAAAGTTGGGGCATTGTGACTATTGATTATTAGCACCCTTGTCACAAATTGGGAAACTGCCAACATATGTACATGTATGGCCACACAGCTCAGTTGGTCATGTAGTAGTACATGTATTGTAATACATATAACGCCCCTTCCCGCATTAGGGCGACCGGTCTATGGGGATTGTGCATTAAAAAAAATGTAACCTAACCCAATCTTTTCCTATTGCTTTTCCTTTAAGGCGACCGGTAATCGGTCGCCCTAAGCCGGTCGGTCGCCCCATACCCAAAGAAAAACGGTAACCGGTCACCTTATGCTGGAAAAGGTCAGTATACAACGGTTGTACAACATACATACATGTAGGTTCAAATCCTGAACTTTAATCAGTATTCATTGTTTATTCCAAAAATATATTATTTTGTTAATTCTTTAACTACAATCCAATTTGAAAAAAAACACACTGGAAATCCATAGATTGACAGAAAAGTTGCATGCTTGCTACACCATGTACACATGTATACATTGTCCTTGAAGTTTAGCAATTCTTCAAATGTGTACATACCCGGGCTATCATAAAAATCACTTGTAAAACTCCAAATGTACAACCATTTTTTCCTCTGAATCAAGGAAGATGCATCTGTGATGAATCCTGCAGTGACTCACGGATTCTGTTCTGCCTCTCCAATGATGATTCACATGCATGCTGTAAACGCTTTCACATTCATGATTCAACATGTCACACACACACACACACAAACACACTGAACATACTTTACATAGTGTATCATCAGGGCTTGTTTTAAGGCCTTTTCACACTAGACAAAATCTCGGGGGTGGCCCCGGGGCGACCCGGGGGAGAGAATGTGCAACGTTTCACACTAGCCGTTTTCGCCCCGGGGCCACCCCCGAGATTGGTTAGTGTGAAATGGTTAGTGTGAAACGTCGCACCGCGTGCGGGGTTTCGTACAACCCGGGTTAAGAAACAGGTGCTCCGGACAAAAGAATTCCAAAGGTCAAGTCAAAGCGCGCACTATTGTTAATTGTACAGCTTGGCCGAAAGCGCGGCATACCGCAGATAATTTGTATTGTTATACAGCTCAATAATCATGGAAAAGACGATAGTGTAGAAAATATAGCTGATCAGTGTGAAACGTTATTGCCCAACCCCGGGGCGAGCTCGCCCCGGGGTCGGCTGAGGTACATGTAGGTTTGCGCGAAACGAGTGTGAAATGACGCGGGGTTGAACTCGGGGGTGAATTCGCCCCGGGGTTCAGCGCTCTAGTGTGAAAAGGCCTTATGTCTCTAGCCCGGCATACATGTATACACTACATGTAGTCAGAACTGCTGCGGGCTAGTCAAACTTGCTTCTTGCTGTTTGTGTTTTGGCGGTGTACGAATTCTATCGGCCTTATTCATGAGTTCGCCATGTTATGTTCAAACACGTGCATATAAAATACGCACATACATGTACATGTACATGTACATGTATGTATGTCGCACATGAATTGTACTACAATATCAAGGAATCTGCTTTATTTCCAACTGTCAGAGGCTACCTCGGTTTTAAAATGTACCAAAAGTAGCCTGAATCTATTACACAAGTCTTCATTTACCAAAGAACGACAAAGTTCATCTATGATTTTGGAGTTTTGTATCTTCTCAGTTGAACTCCGCATGTAATCATGCTCTATGATGTAATTTACTTTATAGAAAAACTGCTTAATATGCAGCCTCGCTTTCAGAGTTGTCATGAATAAGGCAAATTGCCTATGAAGAGCCATGAACTTTTTGAAACATTTACAAGGGGTGGGGGAGGGGGGGCATTGACATTATTTTTCATGTACCCACCGTTGTACTTGTTAGAAAATCTTGGATTCCCAAAATTATGGCAAGTCTAAAAAGCTTCAAGAATAAAACTTCCATACCATGTTGGTATTCCCACAGAACTACAATGTACATTGTACCCTTACATTTGTAGTTCTTAATTGGTGACATCTTTGTCAGGGTTTATTGAGATTCACACGGATAAGGTACAATGTACATCGCAATTACTGCCCGGGTGCTTTTGCACAATGATCAAAAGGCAGAAGGATTTTACTTTATACCCCACCCAAAATCGGTATGGAACAGCAAATCTTGGAAAATAACCATCATAATTGTATAAACACTTGGCACAATGGAAAGATTTTACTTTAATATCCCCACCAAAATCGGTAAGGAACAGCAAATCTTGGAAAATAACCATCCATTTGTGTTCATAATTGTATAAACACTTGGCACAACCTTTAATTTTGAGAATTTGTTGGGACATTTCAGTGCAATATAGGGGAAGAAAGTTTGTGTTTTCTGTGTTAGAAGTTCTTGGCACCATGTAAAGTCACCCAAAGTGTTCACATACATGTGATTTCTTCCTCATTTTTTACAGATTTTGCTGACATAAATCTTGAAATAACAGGTTGTGCCACATGTTTAGACAGTTGTTATCAAGGAGGGTTGGTTATTTTCCAAGATTTGGCTGTTCTTGACCGATTTTGGTGGGGGGTATGAAAGTAAAATCTTTCCGTGCAAAATCACTCAGGCAGCATTTGCAATTTAAACATGTACATGTAGCTATAAAATTCAGACAGGATTCATCTCTTCCAGCAAGCTGTGCATGCCATAGCCTAGTGGATAGTGCGTCTTCCTCCATGGTCTGACACATATACATGTACATGTATGTGACTACGTGTACATGTACATGTATCTGTATACGTACGAGCACTGAGCCGAGAGTTGCACATTCAACACTGTACAGAAGAATCTACTTTTTCTCACCATCTTGTCTTGTTTGGTTTTCTCTGGCAATTTTCCCCTTAATTTTATAAACTTGGAAACATTTTTCTTTCCTAATTGGTGATTTGAAGGATTTTTTTTTAAGAGAATAAAGACAGAGAACCTGTCATGGTTATTAACCATAACAGCCCCAAATCCTCCAATTTTAATATGATTTTGCATGACCCAGCCCCTAAAGGATCAGGGTTAACCAATCAGAGAAGACTGCTAGCGAAATATTGTTTCCGGTCATTTTGTACTTGTCATCACCGGCTAAATACCCACTGCCTAATTTTAAACCAATGACTGAATAAAACTTAAAGACATGACATCGACAAAGGTTTCAATTTATAACGTTAGTTATATATAAAAATAGAAAATCAAATATTCAGCAACATCAACAGCCAAAATAACACACATCCAAAATGTCAAAGCTCTGCCTATGAAACAGAGAAGGGCTTTAACTGTCCAAATGCTGTCAGCCTCGTTGGTTAATATTTGCTTGTGAATACATGTAGTTCCTCCAGTATAGTGTACGTGTTAAATAAAATAAAATAAGCTGTTGAGAGCTGCTTGGGTAGCGGGTGCCGGTGGCGTACGCCATAGTGGCAGGCCTAAAAACTGGTAAAGCATCAGATTAGATCACATGCACCAAGTTCGACTCTTTCTTTTTTTTCAGGAACAAAATCCGAGAACTAGTCTTGTATTTTTGTAAGTTGTAGCTACCATAGTAGAGTACACAGAATCTTGCTAGCCAATCACTAGATGGCAATAAGGCTACCACTACCATGGAGGAATAAGAACCAACACTTTAACAAGCATTCCGCAGACAACATCCGCAATTTGGCCGGCCCCTACTACTGTAACTGTACATGTACAATGTGGGGCTCGGACAACTCGACCGTTGGCGGACTCGACTCGAGACAACTCGACCGTTGAGACAACTCGACCGTTCAGACAACTCGACCGTTTTTTTGTCAAATGGGAAGACAAGTCGTCCGTTGAGACAAGTCGTCCGTTGAGACAAGTCGACTCGTAGATAGGGGAATTGGTTGTGGAAGGAACGGCACGGGGTGATGACTGGGTTGATGGGCCAGACAGCGCTGTCGTTTTGGACGGGGCTGGGGTTCACAGGGGGCCGGGATGGACGCAGGCATGAAAGGGGGCCGGGTAACGTGAATTGTCGTGCCGGTCCATATTTTGTGGCACGGGGCTGGGATAGGCCTTGGATATGATGCTAGGCCGGGAAGTTTTTTTGCGGGGTGACTGGGTTGATGCATTATGGGCCGGACAGCGCTGTCGTTTTGGACGGGGCTGGGGTACACATACAGGGGGCCGGGATTTATGTTTAGATTTGCTTGTTAAGTCACACGCGAAGGTTCTTTTTTTTTCAGCAACCTTCTTTACTTCATTTGATATTCATACAAATGCAATCATTATACAAAAGCTCAGCGGACAGACCAATTTCCTTATTTGATCACATTGCAGCTTATAATGCCACTCAACCAGTAAGTTTCCGGCATCGTTAATTAGGTGTGTCAGTCTAAAAACCTAATCAAGCCGTCGGGAACTGACTCACTGCGACATCAATTCAAAGGTAGCTCACGACACTGAACCTGTCAATCCTAGGCGCAGGGTCGGGTCTACCGGTGCGGCTGCCCACCCGCGGCCGTGCACCGTGCATGCCGCGTCGTTCTCGCGGGCCTTGCACGCGCTGGGTCTCGGCGTCGCGCTCGCCGTGCATGCCGTGTCACCGTACACCTGACCGGGTCCCCGCGCACGCGCACGGTAATACCAAACATTCTGAACCATTCTGGGCCACGCGCACACGCAAATACCCAAACATTGACGGGCAACCTGTGTTGAAAATACCACGCGCTCCGCTAGCTACATTATGTACAACGCATCGCACGGTCGAGTTGTCTCCATGTCAAAGTCGACTTGTCTCAATGGACGACTTGGTAAACGGTCGAGTTGTCTGAACGGTCGAGTTGTCTCAACGGTCGAGTTGTCTCGAGTCGAGTCGGCCAACGGTCGAGTTGTCCGACATCCGTAACATCCTACAATGTACATGTATGTAAACATGCCATGTCAAAGCAGAGATCCAAAGATGGTTTTCCATTTTTGTTTTTACCTTGTACACATCGCCATAAGTTCCACTTCCAATTCTCTGTATGAGTTCGAAATCCTCCAGAGGATTTTTATTTTGTATGAGTCTTGGATTCATGATCAGCAGCGCATGGGTACACTCAGAAACACGGTATAAATCCGAAAAATCCGGCGAAAGTATGCTCACATCTCATTGACTCCTAACTGTCATTTTCAGAGGTTGAACACTTCCTGGCTCGTTATCGTGCATAAATCGCATAGCATGCATCACACATACGCATTATGCATTGTGCGCACCGAAAAATGTATCACTGGTGTGCGGTACATTCTTGCCGCTAGTATTTTGTAGTGCGTTAGGGAACCAGCTTTGATTTCAAGCGCTTCACACATTCATGTCGACTGGTGGTGCTATTCCAATTCGTCGTGATCGCATGACTAGTCTTGGTGCAAGACGTTTCTGACGTACAACTCACCTGCAAAGTTTCACCTTTCCTCTCGGATTAGGGGAGGGCAAGTCGACACGTCGATCGACAAACCCGACTTTACCCACGAACTTCGCCCTGTGGGGCCATTTTGGATCAACATTGAATAAGACCTGATTGGTGACCGTGTAACAGGGATCCACTAACTTTCTTGTGTCAAGACGTCCAGAATATAGGCCTGATCCCAGTGGCACTTCCGGGGGAGGGGGGGGGGGGGGGGGGTTCGGGATTGAATTCTTTGGGATTTTGTTTTGCCAGAAAAAAATGAAAAAATATAAAAGGCAATTTGGGCCTAATATTTTTTTTAGAAGAATAAGAAAGGTTCTAGAAGGGTTTAACCTTGCAAAATGGGGAGGCCGGTACATTGTATCCATTGGACGAGCAGAAATTATGATTTCAGTCGGAAAGAAGTCATAATTTTCCCCAGCTGCGTTTTAGCGGGGAAATCCCCCCTCCTGGCCCGTCGCTAAGGGACCCGGGGGGCCAGGCTCCCCATGGCAACAAGTCCCCCCCCCCCCTTTGGCAAAAACACAAAACATCAAAATTATATATAGTTGTGTTTTGTTCTTGTGATGTGGCCCCTCCCCGGCACTGTTCCCCCACCTCCTCCCACCCATCCCCTCCCCGATGCTCTGGAGCTGGCGACGGACCTGTCCCCCTCCCTCACATGCATTTGGTGTGGTGACTTTTCTATTTTAATGTTAACCAACATGCCCACACCATGCACCTATACCGGCAAATTTAGACTTCCAACCTTTTGGTTTGCCATTCTGAAGGCATTTATGTCCTTTTTGGCAATCAAGTTAATTTCGTGATAATGCTTATTTACATGATTACAAGAGCACTCTTGAGTAAAGAGAAACTGTTACCTCACCTCCCTCCTCGTTATGGCACGTTGGTCAATATCACAATTTGTGTGCATACACATTGATGAAATTTGTGTACATGTCAAATTTTGTCTTGATGTTTGTCTTTATGCTTTAAACAAACTGAACGAACAAACTTCTTTTTTTGTATTGTAAGTGTCTAGCTTGTTGAGTATTTATAGGCCAAGCTGGCACGGCCTGGCCGCGGCCTACCTCAATTTGGCATCATTACAACATCGCCCTCACATGTTAGGAAATAGCTGGCACATTTTGATAGCGAAAATCCTAGTGACCACGCCAGACAAAAAAGTATATTGAAAACTACTGCCTGGCAGGAGACTAAATACAGAATTTTGAAGAAGCCCAGTTACAAAAGTAGCTTCTCTTGGTAGCTTCCGACCTTCCGACCTTCTTCCGACCTTCCGTCGTACAAATAGTCCGACACAGGTACCGGTGGCCATCGGTTGGGGCTTCCACACATATACCATCCTTTTGTCAACCACGATTGGTGACAGGTGTGGAAGGCCCTATGGCCGCTTTCAACTTACCAATGAAAGCCTGGGCCCAATAGAGTACCGAAGTGATGACGTCATTCACGTCAATCAATGCAATGTTTGGAACCAGAATACATTCTAAACTGAATGTGTTTGGAACCAGTTTGGAACAAGTTTGGAACCGCGGCAACTGACGTCAGACTTCCGTACTCTATACAGGAATTCGCTGACGCCATTTTTACAGCGGTGCCGCGCTCGCGTGCAGGTTGCGCGCGTTCTTTAATTTCAGTCGCGCGCGCATTTGTGCAAGTTGTAAACACCCTGTTGGTCGAAGCTGCATCAAGCGCGTGCGTAAAATACGCACGCGAGCGTGATGCCACCGCAGTAAATGCTTCTAATTTTGGTCGCCGGATTCGTCTATAGAGTACAGAAGTCTGAAGTTTGAGCGTCACCAGACGGCGCTCTTTATGGGTGCACCACACTAAATAGGCCAAAAACTCTTTTTGAATAATACATTTTGGTGGGTCATGGAATTGATGGATTGTGTAATTATGATCATCTATCATAACCTGGGGGTTCTGTGCTTCAACTTTTGTGAAGACTTGATACATTTAGGCTTTAAAATTTGTCCTATTTGGCTTTGGCAAGTTGAGGGATACAGTATAAAAAATGGCAGCTAGCCGGTTTGGGAAAACCCACATTTTTAGGGGTGGTACTCTTTGGGGACAATTAGAAAAAATGTCAAAGGTCTACCCTGCCAAGAATTGAAAAGAATTTGACAGATTAAGATTCAAACTATAATTTTCAGTAGTGTGACAATAACTGAGGTAATCCTGAAAAAGGATTTTTTTTTCACTGTGAAGTTAGTGGATTTAACACTAAGCTTAGGTCATTGGAAGTCTATTTGCACCCCTATGAGCTTCGTATATGGGTGCGTGCAACTAAAACTCAGAAAATCAATGCGCGCGAGCTCATTAATATGATTTTGTGATCCCTCGGGCTTTTTTGAATAAGATGTCCCTGTGTCAGGGGCGGATCCAGGATTTTGTGCAGGGGGGGGGGGGGGGGGGGGGGGGGTATGAAATTTGCCCAGAAAGGTGACTCCCAAAATGTTTCGTCTGCCAAAATATTTACAAGGGGGGGGGGGGGGGGGGGGGGGAGCTGACACACTTTCTCAACGTTGGTGGCGCTATTTAACCTATGATTTGTTCTCACCCATAGGCAAAATAGGACCTGTATTTGCAAGGCGTAGGCCCCTACAGGCCAAACAAAAAAATGGCAACGAGGAGGGGGGGGGGGGGGTGGGGGGGGGGTGGGGGTTCAACCTCCAAAATCCCCCCTCTGGATCCGCGCCCGTGTGTCCTATAAATTGGGACTGATTGTAGAAATATTTGTGGAAATCAAGCATTTGTGACCCGGGGCTTCCAACTCGGGGGATTCTGTTAAAAAAAAGACCAAAACGTGGGTCTATTTGGCATAGAGGCGGGGGGCTACATTTAGACCTGGGCCCAGAGATGGGCCACCATTTTAGGAGTGGTTTGGGGGGAGGGAAGTATAAAAAAAAATCATTCCGTCAACTCTCATAAATTTGAAGAGAAAATTATTCTTGGAGTCTTAATCTATATTTTCCAGTGAAAAACACATTGCCACCTTACTCCCGAGCGTCACCAGGCGGCGCTCTTTCTGTCTGATTTTGTGTTGGTTACAATGAGCGCCGTATTTAGTGAAGTGGAACTTAGGGGTGCACCACACTAATTCAAGCTCCCATTGACAACAGTGTAAAATCAACAAAGTTCAGGGCCAAATAACCTGTACCCCAGCATCACTGGGGTCTACGAAAACAAATGTCACTTATTGTCTGATCTTTTATCTTTCATTTTCTTTTCTATTTTTGGGGGGTTAACCAATTACATTTTTAATTATTGACACAAAACGAACCCACCTCCAAAAAGGTCCTATTTCCCAAGCCGATCAACAGCCATTTTTAACATGGCATCCCTCCACTTTCTCGGGCAAATAGGACCCATTTTCTTAACAGTAATTTTATCAAGTCTGTACACGGATGGAAGCCCAGAAACCAGGGAGTTGATGCTGGGCTATGTTTACACAATCCCACAATTTTTGGAGGCACAAACTCTCCTTTTTCAAAAAAGGTTGTGGGTATACATTTTATGTTGATGAGCTGGCGCATAAATTCGGACATGAATTAGTGTAGTGCACCCTCAGGGCCTGTTTGTTTCACACAGATCGGGAGGTGATCCAGAGCCGAACGAAAACAAACAGGATCGCGGACCATTTAGGGCGCCCTCTCGCTATTATGTTGCATGCTGGGAGAATTTGTACTACACAACAAATGTCGTCTGCTTCGGATTTTGTAGGGTTATTTTTATGATAAACTGTCTAGTATTTCCAGAAAAGTAAATAAATCGTACATAGCTTTAATAACAAAAATACACTGTAAAAGAATTATGACTATTATACTGTCAAAAAGCTCATTTATTAAAAATGCTTCAAATCTACGAAAAAAATACCGTCACTTTTTCTCTGTCCGTCTCGCACGTCGCCATCTTGGATCTTGCGAACCCACCTCACGAGCAGGATCCCTAAAAACGTGATCCGGAGCAGCTTTCGAAGCTCCGGATCACTGATCGAGATCCGGATCTGTGTGTAACAAACAGGCCCCCAGTGGAGTGAATGGAACCTGTTAAAGAAAACATGGCGGCGCCTATATGTAAACATGGCGGCGCGCGGTAAACATGGTGGCGAGGACGGCCATCATTCAGTTTCGCCAAGTGTACTCGCCAATAATCAAAGGCATTTTTAAAAGATGAAGTGATTGATGAAAAGGATGGAAGTTATTGAATGGATAAATCAAATCAAAAAGAGATCAATTCAGATTTTTTTTCAGAGTTTTGACTATTAGGAGGGCGTCCCTATATATTTCTATGATTATCATATTTCTTCCGCCTTGAAGGAGAGTCAGTCCAGGGTTGTTTGCAAGGGGGGTTTCTGGATTTCTAAAACTACATTTTCCCAAAAAGTTGACGCCCAAAATGTTTCGCCTGCGAACACAATTTTACAAGCGGTAGGGGCACACACCTTCTTAACGTTGGTGGCGCCATTTGGCCTCTTTGTTTTGTTCTTACCGGTACACGCAAAATGAGACCTTTACAGGTTTTGCTTTTCTGCTTTGCAACTTTAGGCGTATAGGTCCTTACAAGCAAACAAATACATAATAAATTGGCACAAGCGGGGGGGGGGGGGGGGGGGGGGGGTTCTATTGGAGGGGGGGACACTGCCATAGCCGACCCCTCTCCAAAATATATTAGGGGACGTGTACCCCGTCCCACCGGGATCGCGCCGCCCATGGTCCACATGATTATTTTTCGGCATTTTCGGTTTCTTCTCATTTTCAAACCTACAGTTATAAAGCCACGTAAATGGGGAAAGGCAAATTATAATAGTGGTGTAATTCTTAATGATGTGCATTCAACCATGTTCGGGTATTGTACTGCCGCCGTGTAGTTTCTTCTCTGTTTCAATATGTTTAAATAGCGCTGTTAGGTAGCGGCAGCTCGGTGGCCGAGTGGTTAAGCGAGTCATTCATAGATTTCTTAGTCGAGGGTTCGAATCCAAGTCTTTCAGTGTTTCCTTTTTTTCGCCAGAAATGTGATTGTCATTATTTATAAGAGTATTCGTTTACCGTCTCCAAACACCAACTGTACAGTGGCTTGCTCGCAAGCGCAGTGCAGCTGGGACCGCTCGTAAAGTCCAGGTAAGCATTTGCGTACAGGTTCATGGCACGTTTGGCTGACTCAGCAGTCAAGGCTTAGGGTGCCGCCATGTTTCTCCCTTTTATGGTGCTTGACCTTCAGGTCATATGGATGGTGGGGAAGGAGGTGTGATGGACCGGAATCTGAGCCCATAAGAGTCCTACATGGGAGCCGGTAAGCCGGAGTATGGGGCCTCGGTGAATCGCGGCACCTGAAAGCTTGGTCAACATCACATAACTTTTTTTAAATTTTTTTTTAAAGGCGTCGTAAAACCAGAATGCATACCTTTTGATTAATAAATTATAAAGGTATACGGGGACAAAATCAAACGAATGTTTTTGTCTGTCTCGTCATTCGGGCTTTTCTATGTTTATTATTATGTTTAAGGAATTTGCAAGCTTCGACTACTTAGAATATGCACCCATGTCTTTGCCCCCAAATGTACATTTCTATATGTTTCTTTTATTTTTGTATGCAGCATTCAGGATAATTATTTTCACCCCCCCCCCCAACTTGTAAATTTTTGTTCGCACACGAAACATTTTGGGAGTAATTTTTTTGGCAAATGTACGGAAATATTTTCAGAACCACCCCCCCCCCCCCCCTCCGCCCGACACTCCAACAATCGTTTGTCCGCCTCTGTGGGGTTAAATATTTATTCCCACCCCCAAAAAAATAATAATTTTCTCCAATTTTTTGTAATAACTCCCCCCCCCCCCCCCCCCCTAAATCCACTAGCCCGCGGATATCAATTTGAAATGAAAGGCGGCAGACCAAATTGTAGCGCCCCCATTTTCGGAAAGCAAGCAATCACATTCATTTGTTGATGTGGTTAGTATATTTTAGGTAAATTTCTCTGTTTTGAATCCAATTTTCTCTCACGAAAGGCCCAAAGAGTGTTATTAAAGGGTGCATGCCACTATTACTCTGGAAGTCACTGCGCGCCAGCTCGTTAATATTTTGTGATCCTTCAGGTAAGAGGTCCATGTGGCCTATAAATGGGACTGATTGTAGAAATATTTGTGGAGATCAAGCATTTGTGACTCGTGGCTTCCAACTCGGGGGATTCCGTTCACAAAATACACCAATGTGTGGTTTATTTGGCATAGAGGCGGGGGGCTACTTTTAGACCTCTGCCTAGAGATGGTGCCACCATTTCAAGGATGGTTTGGGGGAGGGATACAAATAAATATTCGGTTAACTCTACTAAAATTGAAAAGAAATGATCCTAGGGGTCTTAATCTTCAATTTGAAGTAAAAAACACATTGCCACGTTACTCCTGGGGCGTCACCAGGCGGCGCTCTTTATGGGTGCACCACACTAAATAGACCAAAAATGGCTGCGCCAAACTGATTAGCATAGATTGTAAACCCACAACTCTTTTGAAATAATAAACTTTGGGGGTCATGGAATTGATAGATTGTGTAATTATGATCATCTATCATAACCTGGGGGTTCTGTGCTTCAACTTTGTTGAAGACTTGATACATTTAGGCTTTAAAATTTGTCCTATTTGGCTTTGGCAAGGTTGAGGGATACAGTATAAAAAATGGCAGCTAGCCGGTTTGGGAAAACCCACATTTTTAGGGTGGTACTCTTTGGGGACAATTAGAAAAAATTTCAAAGGTCTACCCTGCCAAGAATTGAAAAGAATTTGACAGATTAAGATTCAACTATAATTTTCAGTAGTGTGACAATAACTGAGGTAATCCTGAAAAAGGATTTTTTTTTTACTGTGAAGTTAGTGGATTTAACACTAAGCTTAGGTCATTGGAAGTCTATTTGGCACCCCTATGAGCTTCGTATATGGGTGCGTGCAACTAAAACTCAGAAAATCAATGCGCGCGAGCTCATTAATATGATTTTGTGATCCCTCGGGCTTTTTTTGAATAAGATGTCCCTGTGTCAGGGGCGGATCCAGGATTTTGTGCAGGGGAGGGGGGGTATGAAATTTGCCCAGAAAGGTGACTCCCAAATGTTTCGTTCTGCCAAAACATTTACAAGGGGGGGGGGGGGGGGGGGGGGGGGGGTGGAGCTGACCACACTTTCTCAACGTTGGTGGCGCTATTTAACCTATGATTTGTTCTCACCCATAGGCAAAATAGGACCTGTATTTGCAAGGCGTAGGCCCCTACAGGCCAAACAAAAAAATGGCAACGAGGATGGGGGGGGGGGGTGGGGTTCAACCTCCAAAATCCCCCCTCTGGATCCGCCCTCCGTGTGTCCTATAAATTGGACTGATTGTAGAAATATTTGTGGAAATCAAGCATTTGTGACCCGGGGCTTCCAACTCGGGGGATTCTGTTAAAAAAAGACCAAAACGTGGGTCAATCCAAGTCTTTCAGTGTTTCCTTTTTTTTTTCGCCAGAAATGTGATTGTCATTATTTATAAGAGTATCGTTCACCGTCTCCAAACACCAACTGTACAGTGGCTTGCTCGCCAAGCGCAGTGCAGCTGGGACCGCTCGTAAAGTCCAGGTAAGCATTTTCGTACAGGTTCATGGCACGTTTTGGGCTGACTCAGCAGTCAAGGCTTAGGGTGCCGCCATGTTTCTCCCTTTTATGGTGCTTGACCTTCAGGTCATATGGATGGGTGGGGAAGGAGGTGTGATGGACCGGAATCTGAGCCCATAAGAGTCCTACATGGGAGCCGGTAAGCCGGAGTATGGGGCCTCGGTGAATCGCGGCACCTGAAAGCTTGGTCAACATCACATAACTTTTTGTTATTTTTTTTTTAAAAGGCGTCGTAAAACCAGAATGCATACCTTTTGATTAATAAATTATAAAGGTATACGGGACAAAATCAACGAATGTTTTTGTCTGTCTCGTCATTCGGGCTTTTCTATGTTTATTATTATGTTTAAGGAATTTGCAAGCTTCGACTACTTAGAATATGCACCCATGTCTTTTGCCCCCAAATGTACATTTCTATATGTTTCTTTTATTTTTGTATGCAGCATTCAGGATAATTATTTTCACCCCGCCCCCCCCCCCCCCCCCCCCACTTGTAAATTTTGTTCGCACACGAAACATTTTTGGAGTCAATTTTTTGGCAAATGTACGGAAATATTTCAGAACCACCCCCCCCCCCCCCCCCCCCCTCCGCCGAAACTCCAAACAATCATTTGTGCCGCCTCTGTGGGGTTAAATATTTATTCCCCCCCCCCAAAAAAAAAATAATAATCTCTCAAATTTTTGGAATAATTCCCCCCCCCCCTAATCCACTAGCCGCGGATATCAATTTGAAATGAAAGCGGCAGACCAAATTGTAGCGCCCCATTTTCGGAAAAACAAGCAATCACATTTCATTTGTTGATGTGGTTAGTATATTTTAGGTAAATTTCTCTGTTTTGAGTCCAATTTTTTTCACGAAAGGCCCCAAAGAGTGTTATTAAAGGGTGCATGCCACTATTACTCTGGAAGTCACTGCACGCCAGTCGTTAATATTTTGTGATCCTTCAGGTAGAGGTCCATGTGGCTATAAATGGGACTGATTGTAGAAATATTTGTGGAGATCAAGCATTTGTGACTCGTGGCTTCCAACTCGGGGGATTCCGTTCACAAAATACACCAATGTGTGGGTGCATTTGGCATAGAGGCGGGGGCTACTTTTAGACCTCTGCCTAGAGATGGGCCACCATTTCAAGGATGGTTTGGGGGAGGGATACAAATAAATAATTCGGTTAACTCTACTAAAATTGAAAAGAAAATGATCCTAGGGGTCTTAATCTTCAATTTGAAGTAAAAAACACATTGCCACGTTACTCCTGGGCGTCACCAGGCGGCGCTCTTTATGGGTGCACCACACTAAATAGACCAAAAATTGCTGCGCCAAACTGATTAGCATAGATTGTAAACCCACAACTCTTTTAAATAATAAACTTTGGGGGGTCATGGAATTGATAGATTGTGTAATTATGATCATCTATCATAACCTGGGGGTTCTGTGCTTCAACTTTTGTGAAGACTTGATACATTTAGGCTTTAAAATTTGTCCTATTTGGCTTTGGCAAGTGGAGGGATACAGTATAAAAAATGGCAGCTAGCCGGTTTGGGAAAACCCACATTTTTAGGGGTGGTACTCTTTGGGGACAATTAGAAAAAATGTCAAAGGTCTACCCTGCCAAGAATTGAAAAGAATTTGACAGATTAAGATTCAAACTATAATTTTCAGTAGTGTGACAATAACTGAGGTAATCCTGAAAAGGATTTTTTTTTCACTGTGAAGTTAGTAGATTTAACACTAAGCTTAGGTCATTGGAAGTCTATTTGCACCCCTATGAGCTTCGTATATGGGTGCGTGCAACTAAAACTCAGAAAATCAATGCGCGCGAGCTCATTAATATGATTTTGTGATCCCTCGGGCTTTTTTGAATAAGATGTCCCTGTGTCAGGGGCGGATCCAGGATTTTGTGCAGGGGGGGGGGGGGTGGGGGGGGGGTATGAAATTTGCCCAGAAAGGTGACTCCCAAAATGTTTCGTCTGCCAAAACATTTACAAGGGGGGTAGGGGGGGGGGGGGGCTGACACACTTTCTCAACGTTGGTGGCGCTATTTAACCTATGATTTGTTCTCACCCATAGGCAAAATAAGACCTGTATTTGCAAGGCGTAGGCCCCTACAGGCCAAACAAAAAAATGGCAACGAGCAGGGGGGGGGGGGGGGGGGGGGTGGGGTTCAACCTCCAAAATCCCCCCTCTGGATCCGCGCCTGTGTGTCCTATAAAATGGGACTGATTGTAGAAATATTTGTGGAAATCAAGCATTTGTGACCCGGGGCTTCCAACTCGGGGGATTCTGTTAAAAAAAGGACCAAAACGTGGGTCTATTTGGCATAGAGGCGGGGGGCTACATTTAGACCTGGGCCCAGAGATGGGCCACCATTTTAGGAGTGTTTTGGGGGGAGGGAAGTATACAAAAAATCATTCCGTCAACTCTCATAAATTTGAAGAGAAAATTATTCTTGGAGTCTTAATCTATATTTTCCAGTGAAAACACATTGCCACCTTACTCCCGAGCGTCACCAGGCGGCGCTCTTTCTGTCTGATTTTGTGTTGGTTACAATGAGCGCCGTATTTAGTGAAGTGGAACTTAGGGGTGCACCACACTAATTCAAGCTCCCATTGACAACAGTGTAAAATCAACAAAGTTCAGGGCCAAATAACCTGTACCCCAGCATCACTGGGGTCTACGAAAACAAATGTCACTTATTGTCTGATCTTTTATCTTTCATTTTCTTTTCTATTTTTGGGGGGTTAACCAATTACATTTTTAATTATTGACACAAAACGAACCCACCTCCAAAAGGGTCATATTTCCCAAGCCGATCAACAGCCATTTTTAACATGGCATCCCTCCACTTTCTCGGGCAAATAGGACCCATTTTTCAACAGTAATTTTATCAAGTCTGTACACGGATGGAAGCCCAGAAACCAGGGAGTTGATGCTGGGCTATGTTTACACAATCCCACAATTTTTGGAGGCACAAACTCTCCTTTTTCAAAAAGAGTTGTGGGTATACATTTTATGTTGATGAGCTGGCGCATAAATTCGGACATGAATTAGTGTAGTGCACCCTCAGGGCCTGTTTGTTTCACACAGATCGGGAGGTGATCCAGAGCCGAACGAAAACAAACAGGATCGCGGACCATTTAGGGCGCCCTCTCGCTATTATGTTGCATGCTGGGAGAATTTGTACTACACAACAAATGTCGTCTGCTTCGGATTTTGTAGGGTTATTTTTATGATAAACTGTCTAGTATTTCCAGAAAAGTAAATAAATCGTACATAGCTTTAATAACAAAAATACACTGTAAAAGAATTATGACTATTATACTGTCAAAAAGCTCATTTATTAAAAATGCTTCAAATCTACGAAAAAAATACCGTCACTTTTTCTCTGTCCGTCTCGCACGTCGCCATCTTGGATCTTGCGAACCCACCTCACGAGCAGGATCCCTAAAAACGTGATCCGGAGCAGCTTTCGAAGCTCCGGATCACTGATCGAGATCCGGATCTGTGTGTAACAAACAGGCCCCCAGTGGAGTGAATGGAACCTGTTAAAGAAAACATGGCGGCGCCTATATGTAAACATGGCGGCGCGCGGTAAACATGGTGGCGAGGACGGCCATCATTCAGTTTCGCCAAGTGTACTCGCCATTAATCAAAGGCATTTTTAAAAGATGAAGTGATTGATGAAAAGGATGGAAGTTATTGAATGGATAAATCAAATCAAAAAGAGATCAATTCAGATTTTTTTCAGAGTTTTGACTATTAGGAGGGCGTCCCTTTATATTTCTATGACTATCATATTTCTTCCGCCTTGAAGGAGAGTCGGTCCAGGGTTGTTTGCAAGGGGGGTTTCTGGATTTCTAAAACTACATTTTCCCAAAACGTTGACGCCCAAAATGTTTCGCCTGCGAACACAATTTTACAAGCGGGAGGGGCACACACCTTCTCAACGTTGGTGGCGCCATTTGGCCTCTTTGTTTTGTTCTTACCGGTACACGCAAAATGAGACCTTTACAGGTTTTGCTTTTCTGCTTTACAACTTTAGGCGTATAGGTCCTTACAAGCAAACAAATACATAATAAATTGGCACAAGCGGGGGGGGGGGGGGGGGGGGGGGTTCTATTGGAGGGGGACACTGCCATAGCCGACCCCTCCCCAAAATATATTAGGGGATCGCGCCGCCCATGGTCCACATGATTATTTTTCGGCATTTTCGGTTTCTTCTCATTTTCAAACCTACAGTTATAAAGCCACGTAAATGGGGAAAGGCAAATTATAATAGTGGTGTAATTCTTAATGATGTGCATTCAACCATGTTCGGGTATTGTACTGCCGCCGTGTAGTTTCTTCTCTGTTTCAATATGTTTAAATAGCGCTGTTAGGTAGGGGCAGCTCGGTGGCCGAGTGGTTAAGCGAGTCGTTCATAGATTTCTTAGTCGAGGGTTCGAATCCAAGTCTTTCAGTGTTTCCTTTTTTTCGCCAGAAATGTGATTGTCATTATTTATAAGAGTATTCGTTTACCGTCTCCAAACACCAACTGTACAGTGGCTTGCTCGCCAAGCGCAGTGCAGCTGGGACCGCTCGTAAAGTCCAGGTAAGCATTTTCGTACAGGTTCATGGCACGTTTGGCTGACTCAGCAGTCAAGGCTTAGGGTGCCGCCATGTTTCTCCCTTTTATGGTGCTTGACCTTCAGGTCATATGGATGGGTGGGGAAGGAGGTGTGATGGACCGGAATCTGAGCCCATAAGAGTCCTACATGGGAGCCGGTAAGCCGGAGTATGGGGCCTCGGTGAATCGCGGCACCTGAAAGCTTGGTCAACATCACATAACTTTTCTATATTTTTTTTTAAAGGCGTCGTAAAACCAGAATGCATACCTTTTGATTAATAAATTATAAAGGTATACGGGGACAAAATCAACGAATGTTTTTGTCTGTCTCGTCATTCGGGCTTTTCTATGTTTATTATTATGTTTAAGGAATTTGCAAGCTTCGACTACTTAGAATATGCACCCATGTCTTTGCCCCCAAATGTACATTTCTATATGTTTCTTTTATTTTTGTATGCAGCATTCAGGATAATTATTTTCACCCCGCCCCCCCCCCCCCCACTTGTAAATTTTTGTTCGCACACGAAACATTTTTGGAGTCAATTTTTTGGCAAATGTACGGAAATATTTTCAGAACCACCCCCCCCCCCCCCCCCCCTCCGCCCGACACTCCAAACAATCATTTGTCCGCCTCTGTGGGGTTAAATATTTATTCCCCCCCCCCAAAAAAAATAATAATTTCTCCAAATTTTTTGAATAATTCCCCCCCCCCCCTAAATCCACTAGCCCGCGGATATCAATTTGAAATGAAAGGCGGCAGACCAAATTGTAGCGCCCCCATTTTCGGAAAGCAAGCAATCACATTTCATTTGTTGATGTGGTTAGTATATTTTAGGTAAATTTCTCTGTTTTGAGTCCAATTTTTTTCACGAAAGGCCCCAAAGAGTGTTATTAAAGGGTGCATGCCACTATTACTCTGGAAGTCACTGCACGCCAGCTCGTTAATATTTTGTGATCCTTCAGGTAAGAGGTCCATGTGGCCTATAAATGGGACTGATTGTAGAAATATTTGTGGAGATCAAGCATTTGTGACTCGTGGCTTCCAACTCGGGGGATTCCGTTCACAAAATACACCAATGTGTGGGTTTATTTGGCATAGAGGCGGGGGCTACTTTTAGACCTCTGCCTAGAGATGGGCCACCATTTCAAGGATGGTTTGGGGGAGGGATACAAATAAATAATTCGGTTAACTCTACTAAAATTGAAAAGAAAATGATCCTAGGGGTCTTAATCTTCAATTTGAAGTAAAAAACACATTGCCACGTTACTCCTGGGCGTCACCAGGCGGCGCTCTTTATGGGTGCACCACACTAAATAGACCAAAAATGGCTGCGCCAAACTGATTAGCATAGATTGTAAACCCACAACTCTTTTAAATAATAAACTTTGGGGGGTCATGGAATTGATAGATTGTGTAATTATGATCATCTATCATAACCTGGGGGTTCTGTGCTTCAACTTTTGTGAAGACTTGATACATTTAGGCTTTAAAATTTGTCCTATTTGGCTTTGGCAAGTGGAGGGATACAGTATAAAAAATGGCAGCTAGCCGGTTTGGGAAAACCCACATTTTTAGGGGTGGTACTCTTTGGGGACAATTAGAAAAAATGTCAAAGGTCTACCCTGCCAAGAATTGAAAAGAATTTGACAGATTAAGATTCAAACTATAATTTTCAGTAGTGTGACAATAACTGAGGTAATCCTGAAAAGGATTTTTTTTTCACTG